>JAEIGI010000001.1:11587500-12080000 GCA_018903615.1 Drosophila neocordata | reverse complement strand
TTGTTGGTTTTTATCTTTCCACAAAATTAGTTACAGACAACAACTACAAGTAGTAGACAATGACACAAATGTCCACTTGAAATGCTGTTGTCTGTCATTTTGACTGTATATATAGTCCATAGTCTATGGTCCATAGTCTATTGTCCATATAGTTCATAGTATTTTTCTCGTTTCCACAATTTTTATGATCGATTCTTGGTTAGACGGCTCATACTCATATATGGTTATGGTTCCTAATAGCCTCCTAATAACCATCAAATGTTCTGTTTTTGGACATTTTCCCATGTGCCTCATTGGCAAATTATGTTTTCACAAGCTAAACGAGGAAACGAACATCATTTTTGGTGATTTGTGGGTTTATATGTTTGTTTGTTCGTTTGTTAGTTTGTTTTGTTTTTGGTAGATCTAGCGAATCATATAGATCCGATTCGTCTCGTCATTGACGTTGCAATGACAATTCGCCATGTGGAGGTTTTGTTGGAGTTTAATTTTTTAATTAATTGCTTGTCACGTTTCGCCATGGCATTCTCTAGCGAAAATGAAATGGAACGCCGCATCGTTGCACGTTTGCCTCAAAATAATAGTTATAAGTGGCGGTTACTCTCTGCGGTCTGTGCATCAACTCCAATGAAAACTCATAAAAAGGAAAGAAAGAAAAGCAAAAAAGCAAGAAAAAATAAAATTGCACTAGTCAGACGACACTTTCAAGGAGAGAGACATCCCAGACATTGTCGCTGCAGCATCTTTGGCAGTGACTTGATAACAATGAAAGAGGGAGAGTACAGCAGTAGAGTGCCAAGTGATGAGTACCAAATGGAGTGGGGTAAAGGGAGCCTATGACTCTACATCTGCCTTTGCAGTGGCAATAATTGTCATCATCATCATCGTCATTATCATCGTCAGCATCATCATCATCATCGTCTTCTGTGGGCGGCTGTCCAAGTCCAACAAGTCTAAGTCCATGCAGACAATCAAAGCCAAAGCAAAGTAAACTTAAAGCAAGTTAACCAGGCGACATTTTTCAGATGCCAAGGCGAAGGCAAAGGCTGGAACAAACAACTAAACGGCAAATGCCCCGGACAGAAGTACGTATGTACGTAAGGACGTACAAACTAAAGAAAAAAAAAAATTGAAAAAAGTAAACGTAGAAGTAGTAGAAGAGGCGCAACAAAGAAATGACCAAACATGGGTAAAAGTGGCAGTTGCAATGGTTGGAAATTAAATCAGAGGCTCAGAATAGGGGGCGCTACTTTAGTCAATCTCATTGTATAACTGATCAAATTTGTATCCTAATAGTGTCAATATTGTGAGTACTACAGTTTTGGAAAGTGCTTCCAAATGAATAAAAGATGTTGTTATTTATTTTAGCAACGAAGAAAATATTGTATAACAGTTGTATAACACTTGTATAACAGTTGTATAACACTTGTATAACAGTTATATTACAGTTGGGAATTCCCAAAATTGTATATGCAAACACATTTCATATGCAACCCTTCTACCATCATTCCATCTGCACCACTGCCCATTCAGGCCACGTTCCCAAGTGGACTGCGCCCACAGTTTTACACTGTTCGCGTCTTCAGTACGTACAACTTCTGCTCTAGCTCTTGCTTCTGCTTTTGCTGCCGTATCGCAGTATTTCTTTTAGCTATTTTTGCCCTGTCCAGTTCTACTTGGCGGCGTGTTGTGGGCAATCAAAGCAATTGCGCTGGGTCCCCAGCCCAACTGCAAGTGTCGGCCGATGACGACAAGGAAAAGTAGAAACTGAAGCTAACTGAATGGAGAGGGGGAGAGGACACAGAGGCCCAGAACTCAGAACTACTAAAAATAATGAGCTGTAACCCTTTTGGGTTGCGACGCGAGGGGCAAATGACTAGCAACAAGAAAAAAAGAAAAAAAGAAAAAAAAAAAAAAAAAAACACCTAGCAGCAACAGCAGAAGAAGAAAAGCCGGTCTATTACACACAGCAAAACGGACAAAGAATGAGCAAAAAAGAAGGAGACAAAAAACAAAAAAGCAAAGAAAAAAAAAACTGAAGAGAAATTAATTAAGGCAAAGGGGCCAAGAGATTGAGGCATTGCGCGTTGCCGTCTTCGGGTGGGTTGTTTGATTTCTGCACGACCTTCAGTCGAGAGGCTATCTCCTTTCAATCTTGGCATAATAAATCTTCAACTCAATCTCTGCCACGCCCCTCCTACTCCCCACACTACAGCATCCATAACATTGACTCTGTCGCGTTCCGCGCTCCGTTCAGATTGCCAAAGAGGCTAGCGCTACTCTAATTTTTATGCATGACAAGAGAGGCCTACAAAGTCAAAGTCAACTTTTTGCCGTTGTTTAATTTTTCATGCGGGTCGGCTCAAAAGTTTTCATTAAAATTTGATTAAAAATAAATTATTGGTTATTAAAAATGATTAGTTTTTGTTACGGTGATGAGACCAGTCAGTCAGCCAGCCAGCCGAGAGATGAGAAGAGACCATTTTGAGGTGAAGAACATTTTGTATTCTTGTAACTTTGGGACAGGAGCAATAATGAAACTGTTAATGTGCTTGCAAAATTAATGAAGCTTTGCGAAAAAGTTCAACAAGATAAAAGCCTTAAAGAGAAATGTGACAATAAGAAAAAAAAAAAAATTAAGAAAGCCTCAACCAAAAATGGATTGAGTGATGATAAAGGAAACTAGTATATACAAACATTTCAAATTATAAATTGTTTATCCAAGATATAAGTTAGTTCTTTGTTAGCTTTTGATAACTTTTTAAATATATGCATAAATGTTAATGGATTGGGAGTGTGTCCCTGTAGGACTAAAACTTTTGCGATGCTCAATTTAAAAGTCAATGAAGGTTGCCCAAATACAAAGTGTGGTAGGGGAAAGCTGATGGACTCGATTATTAATTGGAATTTATTTAAGAAAGTTTTTTTTTTATTTGTAGTACAAAGTCAAATGAACTGCAATCAATTGTCACAGATTTTAAGCATAAATTATCTAAAGCAAACTAACAATATTAACCCATTTATAATCCAAATGCAGAAAGCTGTCCATTATCTAGCCAATTCATATAAATCATAATTTTTGAAAGTGCGTTTCATATTACTAAATGTGGCAATCTATATATATATATATATATATATATATATATATATACATATTGTATGAGGTGGAGACCAATTAAGCGATGTCTGCCCACCTATGGTTGTGTGTGTGTACCCAACCCAGCCAAATTCAAGGCAAACCAAACCAATCTGAGCCAATCTTGTGAGCCAAGTGAGGTCCAGCCACTGCAATGAAATGCAATTTCAATTACCAAAAGCAGCTGTAAATCAACTTTGCCTTAGCTAGCTGGATATCAGCTTTAAGCATACATAAATTAACATTAATAAAGGAGCATATAAAAAATAAAAAGGAAATCTATATATAAAAATATATATATAAATATATTAAGTACATATATATATATATATAAATATAAAACTCAACTCTGACATATATAAATCATTTTTAATGACCAGATCGTAAAAGGGAGAAAACGTGTTCACTTTACGCCGGTTTCGCGGGATAAGAATGCAGATGCAAAAGTACAAGAAAAGAAGAAAAATTTCATTGCCGGAAACATTCGACATTTATTTTGCTGTTGCTCTCTTGCCTCTGCCACTTGCCCCCATGTCGCTTGTTGCTGATTTTGGCAAAGTGTTGACTTCGATATGTTTTCCTTTTTTTTTTTTGTATTTATTTTGGCAACACCACTTGCATAACCTGGGGACGGACACTGCGGAGCCGGTGACGGAGACAACTTGCCTCTTGGTGCGTGCCTTGCTTCGTGTCTCTGTGTACCGTTAAATGCAACGTTTAGATACAAATGCATAGATAACATATACTCGTAGCAACATTTTTTGGTATTTTTTCTTCTATTTTTTGTTTTGGATTTTCTTTAGTTTTTCTTGTGCTGTTTCTCATGTTGTTTGGCTCTTGTATCTTGTTTAAACGCAACGCAGCGAGCTCAATAAAAAAAAAATAATAATATCTATATATATATAGTATAATATATATGTAAAATGCAATTTTCTTGATTTTTTTTTTCCTCATTTTTCTGGTGTGAAAAATTGGCCAAGCCTTGGCTTTGGCTTTTTTTCACGTTTCTTTAATTTTTCGTTTTTTTTTTTTTTTTTTTTTTTGGCTCATTTGTCTCTGCCGTTTGATGGTTGTATCTTTGTATCTGTATCTGCAAGTTGTCTATCAGTCTGGTGCTATGGAATTTTGCTATTTTCTTCATCTTTTAAGATTGCTGGCGGCTGTTGCCGAGACGAGTGACTCTGAGCGACACTTTGAAGCTGTCAATTCAAGTGAAGTGCGGTCGCTCGGTCGGTCGGTCGGTCTCTATGTAGGTTTGATTTTAAAGTGTTTGAAATGAATAACATAAAACCTTTTAGACTGTTATACGAAGTCTGTCAAGATTCTTAAAGACTTGGAATTTGATGATGCACCATTGACTGATGATGCATTGATTAGCTAATCATCGATCGTTTCGAGTGCAAGTGTTATATTATTAACAGTTATAAATTGGTTAAACATGCTAAACTGTTATACAAAGTATGTCAGAAAAAAAGGTTTTGTAATTGTTGATATGTTGATTAACTATTTAAAGTTTAAACATTAATTGGGATTGTACAAAAAACTGTTATACGAAAACTGTTATACCAAAAATTTGTAATACAGAAACTGTTATTTAGGTAATCTCTAATAATCTAACCTAAACTAATGACAAATACTGTACCATAAAAAATGCTTTCAACTGTTATACATTATCCTTTTTATTTAAGAATTTATCTGTTTCTTATCACCAAAAAATGTTCAATTATTTATTTTCATTATAACATTATTTTGTATATCTTTTTTAACTTAATTTTTTTTATAATTTTATTTTTTTTTTAGATCTCAGTTAAAGCCACCTCAATCGTTTCAGCTGTTAAACAAGCTCCAATTATTTGATTCAGGTAAGTGATCTCCCACCAACAAACATTTTTCTTTTATATATATATATTTTTTTTTTTTGTTATTTTGTTGGTCAGACCTATCCAATATGACTAATGGAAGGCAGATCATTTCCACATCTCAAGATCTTTACAAACCAAACCAAATCCATAGTAAAATGCAACTCACAGTGCCCGGTTTTTATTTCATTTATTCCTATTTTGTTGTTCTTGGATTTTTTTTTTTTTATATTTTGTGTGTGTGTGTGTGTGAGAGTGCTTTTGTTGTAGTTGTATTTATCTTTTTTATTTAAATTTATGGCCAACCACTCAGACTTACCAACTACACACAGTCTACAGAAGAAGAAAACGAAAGATAAAAAATAAAGGAAAAAAAAAAAAAAATAACCACAAGCAAGTTGACTGGCAATAATTATGACTTCTTGAAGTATTTTTTTGATATTTTTTTCCTTCAGTTTTGGGCAGATATATTTTACACAAGTCATGGCAATGTCTACTACTATTGACGGTCCCGCACCACAAGCCACACAGAGACACTTGACAGGCAGCTCGAGTGGCTTTTTGAGAAACCAGTCTCAAGTGTGTTAGAATTTATAGAGACTGCAGTGTGGGCAAATGTAATGGTAGTGGTAAAGTAGTGGCAACAGGGAAAGAAAATGCCAGGGATTGGTGGCTAGAGAGGATTGTGCGTGGACAGAGGTTTTTTATTTTTATTCCTTCATTTTCAAGCGCCGTACTTCACATGTTAATAGAAGATGAGACAGCGGATTGAGAACTGCGATTGAGAATTGAGACCCAGTGTACTATAGACTGCTATGAACTGGGCAAAAAAGAAATATATATACATATAGATACACACATATACCTATCTAAACCTTGTATATATATATGTATTTATCTACCTATATAAATATATATATATAGAATGTGTGGCAAGAGAAAATATTTACAGTGCACTGGTTTAGCACAAGTTGAACCGGTTTCATTTACCATTTGTCTTGTTTACGAATCTTCTTGCCGAGATGTCTAAGCAATCCACAAAGGGGCCTAAATAACTATAATTAAATATTGAAGCTTCTTGCAATAGATCATATGAGCAAAACAGTGAGAATACCATAAGACGAATCCTCGCTTAAATTATCATATTAAATCATTAAATTGCCTTAACTTTGAATTCATTTATTTAAGTAGACAAATTTAACAAGTTGTTGTAACAAAATAAGTAATTAATTACTTCACTTTTAATAAAGTCATAAATAGTTATAATACACTTTCTTTCAAAGAGTATATACTATATATATATATATATATATACTCTTATATTATTTCAAAAGTATAAAAAATCATGATTGAATGAAAACTAAATTTAAATTTCAAATTTTTTTAGCTAAACTTTAGTTAAAATTGTTAAAAATTTAAGCTGCTATTTAGTATACATTCTAAAAAGGTTTAATTAAAATATTTGATATGATATGATATAAAAAAAAATTTGTAAATCAATTAATTGACTTTCAATTCTCATGAGTGGCATTATAGTTAGAAAGTCAATTTTGTATTAATTTCATTTCTAGTATGGAGCCAAATTTCAACAATATTAACGATTTCTCTATGTTTGGGTAGCCAACTTATTTCCCTGGGGTCAAAAGCAATAAAATATGCTTTTAATTTTATGATATAAATATATATATACATATATATATAATAGACCAGTTTACCGGCTTGCAATTGCCAAACTACTTTATTTTGTTGACATTTTATAAATATATATATATATAAATATATATATATATATGTGTTTCATAAATCCCAAAGCCAAGATGTGAAGTAGACTTAATTGCCTCGATTTGTGGTTCGATGCTATTCAAGAGAGTGAGCAAAGGATTTTAAGTGCATATGAAATAGAGTGGTGAGGGCAATCAAAATGGCAATTACCCATTTATATTTACATACAAACAAACATACATACATACATACATACGTAGATATTTATTTATGAACATTTAGTTGTGTGCTCATAAAGGTTAATTGTTGCAAATTAGCTCGCATATCACCATAAATTAATACTAGACATGCGGTCAATCAACCAGAAGTAACAAAAGTGACATACCTGAAAATAAAAGACCAAAACAATAAGTTTTACGTTAGAAAATATATATATAGGGAAATATGATTAAGAGTTAATTTTTTATTTGAGATATTACAATACTAAAAAAAATAGATTGAGCTTAAGATATTTCTGAGTAGATTATATTAACAAACAAAATACCTATTATATCATCATACAAAACATTTAACTTTGTTGGAATTTATAATGAAAAAATTATATAAAAAAAAGAATGATAAAGAGTGACTTCTATATCCCAATTTTGGTTGTTTTTCAATAAGATTCTCTTTAAAAAAAAAAGGGAAAATTAAAATAAGACAATATTTATTTTTATCTTGTTCTCTGTTCATAGGCATTTAAATTTTAGATCTCAGCAATTTCTTTAGTTTCGCCTAACAGACTTATAAAACTGATCCATTCTATATATGAAAATGATATATGGAGAAAAAACATCGTTTTATTATCTATATACATTTAATTTAAAGATTTTGCTATAACATGAAGGAATATAAAAGCCATTAATGTTTAATGTTTTAGCAAAGTTTATTATTAGAAAGTTTTACTCCTGCTTATGGAACGAAGAAAAAGGATATTTTAACATCGATTAACCTTAAATAACTTGTGAAATATTAATAAATATGTTTTATTTGCCAACATGATTCGATGTCGTTTGTCAAATTGTTTTCATTCCAAAAATTTTTAACCTTTCTTCTTTTGGAAAAAACAACAAAAAAAAAAAAAAGCATAATTCTAGGAATTAGTTGTGTGCATTAAACTCTGACCCTAATTACTGTTGACATGGGATTCATTTTCTCTTATTTCCTTTTCTGTTTTTGTGTTCCCTCTTTTTTTTGGTTTATTTTGTAGATTTCCTTTTTTATTACTTTCCTAAGCCAACTGGAAAATGTGCAAAAATAAAAGAAGAAAACAACGAAAAAAAAAAAAAAAAAAAAACAAATTCCTTGTGCTTTAACAAGGAAAGAAAAAATGTCTACCCTTGTCTCTTATTTTGAGATTAGCGAGAAGACATTTAATAAAGAGATATGTGTGTTTGTGTGTGTGTGTGTGTGTGTGTGTGTGTGTGTGTGTGTGTGTGTGTGTGTGTGTGTATACCTCCCCCTGACACATTTTGTTGCAAGTTTAATTTAATGAGAATTTTCTGTTGGTCCATCGGTTGGGGGAAAAGAAACTTTTCCACTCACACATAATTAAATAATTTTTGTCACCTTTCACAAAAGTTGAAACATAAATTAAAATTTTTCCCCCGCTTTCCCTTCACTTTATCCTGCTACTGCATTTTAGCTGGTAAAAAATATGAAAGTGAAAATGAAATAAGAAGAAGAAGAGAGAGCTCTCTCTACCAGCCGAACAGGCTGAATAACAAAGGGCAAATTGAAAATGCTTAATGAAAGGGAAAAATTGCCACAGACGATACGCGAATGCGGACATACGGACATACGGACAGACCGGACATGGGACAGGCGGGACAGACTGTGGGATTGTGAGACGGGTACATGACTTAACAATACGTAAAGCCCATTAAATGATAAATTCATGGTAAGCATATTTTTTTTTTAACCCTGGCTTATTCTTTTTTTCTTATATTTTTTTTTTTTATTATTATTTGCCCGTGTTTGTTGTCGTTGTTCCAAGAATTAATTGAAATATTCGCTGGTCTTTAGACCAAGAGACAATGCATAGTAGAAGTAGTCGTAGTCGTAGTAGCAAAATGTTATTGAAAGGGAAAATTGTGCGGTTAAAAGAATCCAAGTTGGCAAACAAAGAACCTATAAATCTTTTAAGGTAAATCCAAGAAGAGACTTAAACTATGCCGCCTGCTTGTTATACCGCAGAATAAACTCCCCAAAAAAAACAAAACAAAGAGAGCGGGGAAAAAAAAGAGTACAACAAGTTTACATATTAAACGAATTCATAATACCGCCGCTTAACATAAACCTACAACAGTTGCCATTGCTTATGTATTAATTTATAGTCAATTCTAATATACTCTTGAAATTGTAAGTGCAGGGTATTAGGTAACCAATATCATCAGGCATTTTTGCATACAAGTTTAGCAGCATTTGCCGTCGGCATAGCCACTTAAAAAGAAACAGAAAATCGTTAAGCATAAGAAACAATAAAAATAAATACCTATAAACACTTAAAATGGCACTCACACACACACGTATAACAATTGTTGTGTTGTGTTGTTCCCAGGTAGCAAAAAGCTTTAAACCCTGAACTCTAAGTACATCGGGCAGTAAATGTCGCCAGTTGCCACTTGCCACTTTTGGCCAGTTGTAAATGTCAAGCAAATTTGGTTGCTTGCATTTGGTACTTTTTACTATGTTTTCAACAATTCAGTACATACTTATACCCTATATTGGGGCACTAACATAGGGTATATAGGAAGTGGTATGTTAAAATCATTTTGTGATCTCTTTTAAACTGGTTTATATAAATTTCTTCAACTTTTGAACCCTTTTATACCTTACAAGGATTAATAGATTCATTATGTTATATTATGTTAGGGTATCTTAAAGTCAACTTTTTAAACGATTTTCTTGCTTTTTTATGCATATATATATATCGCTTGGTTCTTTTCACGCAAGAGTTCATGCGAAAGTTTATGGCATAGCAAATATTTTTTTCTTCTTTCAAATAATTAAGGAAAAATTACTAAAAAACAGTTGGTTTACTATGAACAATAATATATTAAATAAGAATTTTGAATCTTAAAAAAATAAAATATATAAAAATAAATTCCTTAATAATATAGAATTATATTCATAATCAGAACAATTTAACAAATGCCTAAAGTTTTGGCAATGTTTTGCTTATATATATACTTTTTTTTAGAATATTTCAACTTTTAATCGTTTCTGTTGAAAACTTTATTTTCATTTGGCAACATTTAGTAACATTTTTATGTTTAAATTGCATTTTTGTTGCTAAGCCAATTTGGTGTTCATGGTAGATAAAACAAAGTTTTAAATAAAACTTTTAAATACATAAGTATATATATATTCATATATCTTTTTTATGATTACAATTTGTTAATTTTCCAATTATTCTCTACCTGCTAGACTATTCTATTGCAAAAGAGTATATGCTAGAGGAGGTAGGTTGATAGGAGGGTTGGGTCTAGTCAAATAAAGTTTAATTTTTAATAATTCGCTTCAGTGCACAGAAGCGACTTTTAGTCAGGCGAAGAAAGAGAAGAAAAAGAAGATAAAGAAGATGGGTAGGGGGGACGGACAGGACAAGAATGAATATATGGCCTCGACTGGACTTTACCGCCTCCACTTATTGCTATAACATAAGTAGTATCTGGGTCTTCTGCACATGGTACGATTTAGTTGTAGCCATGTGATGATCTATGGCGCCTGTAGTCAAGATTTATGCCTTCAACCTTACAGCAACCGCACTTGGATTGGAATTATATGCAAGGAGAAGACGATGGTCCGACTAAGAAGCCATAAAGCCAAAAAGGAACCAAAAGGCAAACCTTTTTAATACAAACCAAAACACCAAGAAAGAAAGAAAAACAAAAAAAAAAAAAATAATGTATAAAACAACAAACGAAACAATACGAAAGAAAGGAAGAAAACGAAGGGGAAATTGTATAAATTTATGGTAGAGGCTCGCCAATCTCTTTTACTGGATTTTGTCTACGTGTGTCTGTCTGTCTGTGTGTGTTTTTTTTCAGAATTTAATTGGACATTATTTCGCATATATTCCTCGAATATACGACATATATAAATATACATATATATATATAGGCAAAATCAATGCCTGTCCATATATCAAATCGTATAAAACAGAGCCAAGAGCAATTGTCTGTCTGTGTTAGTTCTTAGACATAGAAGGAGGCGTTTTTTTTTTTTCTTTCGATATTTATGGCAACTTGCTGCTGCCTCTACTTTCCGATAATTGTGTGAAAAAAGTTTTGGCCAACAGCTGTGAAACTAAGTGCCAAAATGATATGACCAGGAGAACGAACTAAGGAGAATGAACCAAGAACGAACGAACGAGCGAACGAACCAAAAATGGTTAAGCAGCGCGTGAAGCCAATTGTCTAGATGTAACATAGATGGTGCAAATAAAAAAAAAAAAAAGGAGAGAGAACAAAAAAAAAAAAAAAAAAAAAAGAGGAAATGGCCATAATCAAATTGTTGCTTATCAAACTTTCAAACAGATTTCCCCAAAAAGCAGTTTTTTTTTTTTCCTCACAGTTGGAAAATAAGCTCAGTCAATTGTAATAAGCCGATAAGTTGGTCCAGCTTTTAAAGCGAAGCTTTATCTTTGATGTCTATTGTTGTGATGATTTTACTGGGACAGCAGCAGCAACGTTCACGACAATGAGGATGATGATGACGATGACGATGACAACGACAGGGAGTCAACACTGTAAGCCAAAGGGGCAGAGGCAGACCTTCCTTCCCACGCGCTTCCCTACGTTCAGTCGACTTAACTGGCGCCGGTTTTTCGTATATATATATATATAAAAATTTTTTTTTTTTGGGCTTTTAAATCGGCTTAAATTATGAAGAGTGAATGAATGAGGCAAAAGGCAAGAGGCAAGAAGCAAGAGGCAACAGAATAAACAATCTTTTTGCCATTATTATTATTAAGATGTTTACATTTGTGACTAGGCCTAGACGGGAATAGAACTGAATTGAGTGACGCATCCATATGCTTTAGAAATTCATTGGAAATGTGCATAGAAATATAAATTAGAAAGACTTAAGACCCTTGGAAAAAGGTCTTCAAATGTATTAAAAAAAAAAAAAACTTATTAAATATTAATTGGAACTTTCTTATATGTAACCCAATAATAAGAGAGATTTCTATATTGATTGATAATTTTCTATTTTTCATCCCATAAGTAGGCTATAATTTTAAAAAATTTAATGAAAAAAGAAATTGGTGAGATGAAAGCAAAGATTTCAGAAAATTTCAATCCTATATATCCTAAAGAATATTCAAATTGATAAAATAAAATAAAAGTGAATAATATAGTTTTTTTATTAACTTTTTTTTTTTGGTAATCACTGTATTCAATTATGAGTAGTCGATTAATACCCTTGGCTTTCGAATATCTAGTAATTATTTTTGTATTCTAATATAATAAACTTTAATAAATATTTTAAAGAATTTGTTTCACTAATTAAAACTGCAATCTGCAAAAAAAAAATTGTTTAATGACAAACAGAAAGTAATCTTAGTTGCTGTCAGTTCTTTTTTTTATTTTATTTTGTTTTTAAGTATTTTTCCCCACCGTTAATCTATCTGTAAAGATATATATATATATATATATATATATATATACACGCACGGCAGAGTTTTTCATGTATATATATTTTGCACATTTTACTATTTGCATATGCCACCTTACGGAAGGAAAAAAAAGAAATGAAGAAAATATGTAAAAAAAATAAAAAGTCGAAAAAGTCAACAAGCGCAGACATTTTCCTTCACACACACACACACACACACACCACTCACTTCCCCTCTATGCATAACTACGATTCGAGGCAATTAAAAAGTTCTGCACAAGTTTAATCAACAAATTTCCCACACACGCGCGTGCGTGGCCACCCTCCATGGTTGGTCTCCCCCTCACTAACTTACTTACTGTCTTCTCTTTACTCATAGACTCTTGGTATAATCATACTGTTGCTGTTGCTGCTGCTGCTTCCTCGTTTGTTCGTGCATTTCATTTCACACATGAGTTGGCTAGCAAAGGGAGCAGGCAGGAAGGCAGGCAGGCAGACAGGCAGGCACTCATGGAGGGGTTTTGTAGGGGATATAATAGTCAACTGAGGTGTAGCTCTCATATATTGCTTAGTTACTTTTGTTGCAAGACACACTAAATTTCCTTTTCATCAAAGTATCTTATACAAAAAACAAAAAGAAAATAAAAGATACATCGACTCGACACAACTTGAAATTGCAAAATAAAAAAAGAAAAGTAGGAAAAAAAAAATTCATTTGTAGTCAGGGGTTACCTTTGCCACGAGAACATCGTGAGTGAGTGAGTGAGTGAGTGAATAAATAGGTGGAAAATAAATATATTTTCAAACGACTTTTTAGATATCCTTACTAATAAATGAGATTTAGATCAATTTAATTAGTAAAAAGAACAGCCTGGCGCCATCTACCAGGCACTTGTATACAAACAAGTTAATATAATAGAATAAAATACAAAAGGATCAATGAAATGATCTCAAAATCTAAAAATGTAGTTTAATTTTTTGCTCCCTTTCCTAACTTATCAAGAGTATATATCTATATATATATTTTCTTTATAGAATTTCTAATGCTTCCTCAAATAAATTGCCAGTATTTTGTTAAATTTAATGTACCCTTTTATTCTATGGCTATAGGGTATATAAGCGAACTGGCAAATTAAGTTGAATTTACTGCGAGAGGCTTTAGGCCAGGCTTCTGTTATTAGCATAATTTTTGCTGTCTGTTGCAGAGACGTTACAAAAAAAAAACGGAGAAGGGGACGAGGGAGACCCAAAACGAGTTGCACGAAAGAAAAAAAGGCAACAGGAGAAACAAAAAATCGGAAAAAAGGAACAACAACAACAACAGAAAAAAAAAGTTGGAAAATTAATTTTCTGTGTCTAGCGCATGCGCAACTTGTCTTGAAAGTTGTTGTCGTTGTTGTTGCTGTTGTTCTTCTTTTACTACTTCTACTAGAGCCTTGGCAGCTTCCTCATTTGCCTGCTGCTGCTGCTGTTGCAGTTGTAACATTTTAATTATGCTGCCCGTTAGTTGCTGTTGCCAATGTTGCAGTCATGGTTGTTGTTGTTCTTCTTCTTTTTCTTCTTCTTGGCTCGTAAATTGCAGGCGCAAATAAATTTGTTTGAAATATGTTTAAAAAGTGTGCAAAGCAAAAGAATAAGAATTCCTTGTTACCATTGACTCTTAACTAAAAGCAAGAAAAAAAAAAGGTTATAACTGTTGCCTTATTAAATCTCAATGCATTGGCTAATTTGTCAGTTTGTTAATTTAAGTTGGCTAAATAATTTGTGAAATAAGTTAACCAGAAATCTCCTTTCTGGCTTCCTTTTGGCTAATTGAGTGTATCAAAATCATTATGAAGCATCAAATGGCGTCACTTGTTTCAAACCATTCAGTTTAATGGCTAAAATGGAATACACTTGGTTTTTTTTTTTATTCCATCCATTACTTTCATTTTATTTACATAGAAAATGAAATTGGAGCAAGAGAAAAGAAAGAAAAAAGAAATATATATATATAGAAGTATTATACATTTCAACTCTAATGACGATGCCAACTGCAGTTACACCCGCAACACATTGGTCAGGGGGCTTCTGCTTCAGGTTTTGTTGTTGTTGTTGTTGTTGTTGTTGTTGTTGTTGTTGTTGTTGTTGCTGCTGTATGTATTGTGTACGTCAAGACACGAGCAACTGAAGTAACTTGGCCACAGCTCTCTGACAAGCAAACCAGCCATCCACAGCCATCCTTAGCAATTCCAAGCCATTCCAACAACCATCTAGCCAGAAGCCAACTGCAGGCTCCAGGCAACGTGCAACGGGCAACGGGCAACGGGCAACTAACTCTGCCACTCACAAAGTTGCCAAAGGTAAAATGCCAGGCAAACCGCTTGTCAATCGCTTGGCCAACTTCACGACTTGTTTCTCTTTCTACTTTTCTATACTCTTGCCAACGGGGTATATATATTTTTTTTTAAGAAAATAAATATTATATATACATATAAATATATATAAATATTTCTTGATCAATATTATTAGATGACAATTTTCTAGCTTACACAATTTTTAGTAAGAGTATAAAAAACTTTGTTTTAGTTTATAGATTATTTCAATCACTGTTTAGATTTGTTTTCTCGACTTTTATACCCCTCCCCCCCATACACACACCACTCTATCTTTATTTATTTCTTTATTTTCCTCTTGTTGCACGTTTTGCCATTTTCTACTTATTTTCCATTTTCCATTCTTTGTCAAGATCGCATCAAGTCGATAATGTCGCCTGATTCTTCAGTCTCTGATGCTGCCTGCCTGCCTGTTGTCGTTTCATTAAAAATGATTGATTGGCAATTAATTGAACTAAAATACAACAACAACAACAAAAAACACAAGGGAAAAATAAGTAGAAAAAAGCAACAACAAGGGCAACAAAAGTTGTCCTTGGCCCTGGATGTAGGGGGAACAAAAATTAAATAAAAATAAAATTGCTACTATTGATTTATTTACTATGCAAAAATTAATAAAGTGCAAAATATTTGTTGTCTGTGCGCCTGTTTATTTGTTTGATTTATATTTGTTATTGAATTGGCTTTTGAAACAAAATTAAACAAATATGTTAAATTAATATTGAATATTATATATGTACATATATATATATATATATATATATATATATATGCATTCATTTGCAATTGGCGTACAAATTAAATGAATATTTTTCACAATGTTGCATCATTGCAATGTGATTGCACATAAATATAAAAAAAATGAACAACAAACAAATAAAAACCTTTGCACAAATTTGATTTTAATCAACAAATGTGTTGAAAATTATACAACAATTTTATACAATTTTAGTTTGCATTTTAATTTTACTAATACAAAAACAAAAATATATTTCAAATTTATCAACTTTTTTACTTTGTAATAGAATAGAAATTTGTTTCATATATATCTCGAATATTATCTGCATTTGATTTTAAACATTTATTCTTTGTATTGTTAACACTGTGTGGAAATCCATTAGTTAATTAAACTATATATACATAGGTACATACATATTCTAGAGTCTTGGCCATAAACTTTTAATTTTTTAATCTCAACATGTGTCTTTTAATTTACCCATAAAGTTTTAATTGGTAATTTTGGGTGGGGAGGGGAAGTGGGGAAGAAAACGATAGCAAATAATTAATATTTTTATAGTACAGTTTGTATGCCACTTGATGACGGCGATCAAAACCACATTGGAACTACTTTTCCGCCTTTTCTCATAGTTTTACATTTTAATAAAGCTTTTAAAAGTAAAAAAAAAAAAAAAACTGCCAATTTGCCTGTCTGTAAAGTCTCAACAACAACAACAACAACTTTTTCTTTGCATATATTTAACTCAAAGATATTGCCAATTTTTTTTTTTTATAGTGGAAATGCCTGTTTTTTTTTTTGTTGTTTAGTATGTCATATTGATTTTAGCCAGTTTTTTTATAAGCTCTTTTATGTTAATAGTGTGACCATATATTAGAAAGAATCATTGGTAAAACTTTGTTTAAATACGATTTCTTTTTTTTTATAAAATATTTGAAAGGAAAAGTTTAAATTTATTTAGCCATATTTAAGTTGAATTTAATTTAACTAACCGAATTCCCTTAATCACTTTCTTCACTTTCTATGCAAAATATTTGCCAATTAAAAACTCTTAAACAAACTTTCCTCTTCTTGCAAAAAAAAAAAAAAAAAAAACAACAACAAAATCAACAAAATATACGAAAAGTAAATAAATAAACAACAATTTTTAAATGCAACTTCCTCTTCTTTTTGTTTGTTGTTGTTTTTTTTTTTCTTCATCTTCTTCTTCTTGCTCTGGACCATCTTTCGTTTTATGTGTTGCCAAAGTTTCGGCAACTAAAAGCGCAAAAATTTTCTCACACGCGTAAACAAAGTGGCCCCAAAAAGGCGTTGTCTACCTGAACTCAGGTAAGAACTGGCAAACAACTGGAAGAAGAAGCAGCAGCAGCAACGGCAACAGCTCCACTGAGCAGCTGAGAAGGGAGACCGTAGAGGAGAAGCCACAGACAAACATGTCGAAGTGCCTTGCAAATTGTGTCGTGTCATGTAAAAAAAAAAAAAAGAGTGCAAAATGTGTTTTTTGTTTCCTCTAAGCGCGGCCTTTTCTTACACTTTTTTTCTTTCTTTCTTTCTAGTCTTACAGTTTTTGTATTTTCACACTTTCCATGCCAAAGGCAAGGTAGATAGAGGCACTTAGACTAAACAAGAGAGGTGTGGTGGTTTTAAGAAAGAGGAAAAGAGAAAGAGAGGGAGGGAGGGAAGAAAACAAAAACATGTAAGCAAACACCTTAAAAGTGAGTTACTTAGACAAAGTCTCAAGAGAAGATGCGGCAAAAATTGTCTAAGATGCTAAAAACTTGGCCAAGTCTACTCTCACACAAACACATGACTTATATATATATATATACATGTATATGTATGTATTTATGTATATAATATGTATTCAAGCACATAAATATGTATTTGTATTTATGTATATGTAGGGCTTTTTCTTGTTCTTCTTTTTCTTTAGCTGTGGTTGAAACATTATGGTTTTGGTAATACGATATGGTCTTGTCTATGGGAAGTGCTAAGCTTTTTAGATGGGCCAAAGTTGTGGCTGTTAGCAGGTCAAAGGGTTAAGTTGGGATTATAAAAAAGAATTCTCAATAAAAGCTAGGTAAATACAAAATACCAAGAAAAAGAAAGAGTATTTAAAAACCTATCAACTATCATATATAAAATGAAAATTATATAATAGAAGGAATTCATAAAGGGATCTCTTTTGATTAAATTTACATTTTATATTCTGTTTATATGTTTTTTTTTTATACATTTTTATAGATAAAGTTTATAGATTCTCCCATCCAAATTTGGTTCAAGATCTTTAATATTAGGTAAATGGCCGTTAGAGGTCCTATTCTTTCTCATTTCTGTATTACAAATATTCCAAAAGGCTTAATTGTTTCCATGGCTAATATCTTTTTCAATGATTTTAAGAGTCAGCCTATAGTTATTATATAACAATTTAATGATATTTGAAGATCTTAAGAGAGTTCCATAAAACTTCTTTATCGGTATTTTCTTTCTTTCTTTTTGGAATGTTTAAATGAACCCTCTAACTAATTACACCTGTTGCTCGAACGATCTGTATTCAATATTAATTTGTTCTTAATTTTAGTTTCTTAGTTTTTAAATTCATTCTTGGCTTCATATATCATTCGTTCTATGAAAAACCATCCATTAACACGGAGTTCAAAAGACACACAAAAAATAAAACAAAAAAAAAAAGAGGCATAATTAAGATTTTCTGGAATCAACTTAAACGCATAGCCCTGGGCTAATGAACAATCGTATTTACTAGAAACTTCAAAGCTTAATATACGATGTATACTATCTATATATGTATATATATATATATCTATATGTATTTGAATGGGAACATCTGCCATTCATCTTCATTTTGCTGGTTGCGTTCTGTCGGCGATCATTTGAAATGTTTTGTATACCTTCTATGCACTCGTTTCCTCATTGCTATACAACAAAAAAGAAAAAAAAAAAAGATTCTAAGAAAATTCATCAAGTCCAAAATGTTTGGGGCGGCATATATCAAAAGGGCAAAAACTTAAATTCAGACAGTCCATAAAGATCACACACACTCATATGTATATATATATAAACACTAGAAACGAATATTTTGCTCTCATTTGAAAAATCTGCCATAAAAGCTATTTTGCATGGTCTGAGCATTGGATATGATGTGTCATGGCATACAGTGAACACTCATTAAAAAACACTCTAAATTAATATGAACTTTGTATGCATATAACAAACCAAAGTTTCATCTTATAAAATTCTCATATATATGAATTTTCCCTTTAGTTAGATGATATCATTTGAAGAATCCTACAATTAGATCATTTAATGCAGTATTGCAAATGTATATATATATATATATATAGAAATATCTTTCCCCACTCGTCGTTGATGAACCGCTTGAGTTAAGAGAGACTGTCTGTGTTCTCTAACCGCTCTTTGATCTTTTTTTTTTGTTTTTTTTCCTGCTCCCTCGCCTCGTTAAATGAAATTTATGAGAAAAGTGCAAGTGAACTAACTACTCGATCACTGATGATCATTGATCAACTAAGCAACGGAAGCAACTTCCAACAATAACATAATCATTGAAATACATTAACACAACAAGCCAATTAATTGAAAACAAATTGGCCATTAACTAAAGAAAACCAATACGAGACAAAAACAATAACCAAAATCTTAAATTGATCGTCAAAGATTTACACACACTTAAAATTTAGGCGAAACCAAAATGAAACTTTACAGCTGCTTGAAGCTGTATGTTAGATGGCTTGATTAAATTTACATTTTTTTTTTTTTTATATTGTTTTTTAAGCTAGAGAAAGAAAGAGAGAGAGAGAGAGATATAGTAAGTATATATACATCGATCTGATGCTTGTAAAATGATTTTGCCTGATCAATAAGATCAAACGAAATGGCCGGCCGCTTCAATGGCTTGATTAATGTTGCGCCACATCAATCAGAGTTGACTTTGGGGTCTACACACACACACACACACACACATATATATATACACACAAATCTTTAAAACAGGGCGGCGCCGCATAAACAAACAATCGACAATCGCCGATCGATGAGTGAGACAGACAAACACATACACAATGTAAGAGAGAGAAAAGAGACACCCACACAAAAACCTGATGACTGATCAAGAGAAGAGGAAAAAACAAAATAGTAGAAACTAAACAAAAAAAAAAAAAAAAAAACATAAAAAGAAGAAAAAAAAATGGCAAACAACAGAGTTTGTAGTTGCTTAGTTTAAAGATCACGATCTTCCTTATACCAAAATGAGCAAAAAACCCAACCAAAAGCAACTGCAAATCACGTTTGTGATCTTGACTTTAGACCGAGACGGAGACCGAAACCAAAGTAAAGCAAACCAAACTAAAACGAACCGAAACTAAAATGGCAAACAAAATAAAAGCTCAAGAAAAGTCACTAGAATTGTTTGTATATATATATATATATCTAATTTTTTTTTTCCTTTTTGGAAAAACGTTTATTTTAAATGAAGAAAACCAACTAATCAGAGGCTGAGTAAAGGGTTCCTTTTCGCAACCATTTGATAAATTTGGTATAAAAATATATTAAATTAAATGTACAAAATAAACTATAAATAGATTCTCAATATCAAAGTTAAAATTCACTAGATTTTGTTTGAAAACCGTCTTTAGTGTTTAATTTTCTTAATAAATTTCTTATAAATTGATGGGATATTGGATTATTTATAATTATATATTTATAACGAATTCCTTTAAAATCAAATTACTAGACATAAGAAAGAAAATCTTTCAATATATATTTCCGCTTGATCGAAGTGGATTTTCAATTTATAAAAACTACTTAATCCCCCTTTTGCATTTACGTCATTTTTCTCCATCACCACTGTGGCTTTAGGCCTAAAGACAAGTTCTACTTGTTTAGTTTTCTATATATATATATACTTTGTCTCTTTCTCTATCTCTATCTCTGTGTGTATTTTTCTGGATTTTCTATGTTTCTTGTTGTTAACCATTTGTGTGCGAGTGTGTTTGGTCTTGTTCTGTTTTGTTGTTGCTGTTTGTGTTGTACTTGTTGTTAATGCAAAGTGTTGTATTTGTTGTTGTTGCTTGTTGAAGCGATTTCAGTTAACAACATGACAATGGTAGGAGGGCAAAAGATATTGGTAACAAAATAAAAATAAAAGGCCCAATGACCAAATGAGTTCACTGAGGTTGGACTTGAAAAACTTTTCAAGCTCTTTTTATTTGTTTTTTTGTTTTTTTTTTTGGTTTTTGTCTCCCTTATTTCCGGCTTGACAACTTTTTGCCTAAAATTTGGTTCAATTGTGTGAAATCTATTTGAATAAAAAAAAAGCGTTGTGTATATATCATTTTTAAATATATATGTATATATATATTTCTGTCTAATTTCGCATTCACTGTAAGAGCAATGTCTGGCAATTGGCCCTAATTAAAGGTGTTTCCCCAGAGATTTCAGTTCCTCTTCCTCTATATAATAATTTCATATACGTGTAAGGCATAACAATGACTCAAGTCAAAGTCGTAATTCATATATAAGTCTGTATATGTACTTATAAAAAGGTGAAAAATCAAATGCTTGGAGTTTTCTTTAGCTGGTGTTTTACCCTCCCTCTCTTGCTCTCTCCCTCTCTCTCTCTCTCTCTCTCTTTCTTTCATTTTGTTTCTTGCACAACCACAAAATGGCAACTCATCAATTTTCCACATGTGATTTATTAACTAATTTTTCGCCGCACGTGGAAATTCATTAGAGGGAGGGGGGACGACGACCAAGAGAATGCCTTTCATTTTCTTATTTTTCACATTATTAGCAGAAAGTGATGGGTAAGTGAGTGCACATAGGGAAAACGAAATGTTTGGTAGAGAGAGAGAAGAAGTGGGGAGTAGAGAGAAGGGGGGTATGCCTAAGAAATATGTGAAAAAAAAATGAGCCTAAGGCTCAGGAAAAAGTGTATAGGCATTAATTATTTGAGTTTTTCTTTTTGCATTTTGGGCATTGAATAATGCGTTTGAAATTGTTTTTCCCTTCCCCCCTCTCCCTCTCTCACACTCTTCACTATCTGAAACTCCTTTTTTTTGTTTTTGTGTCTAAAGCATAAAATTAATTTTAATGATTTCCTATAATAGAAAGATGTTGCAGCACAATTGAAAAACAAAAGGCTTTCACTTTTCATGTGAAAATTAGGGAAAAATGGCCTACCATTAATGGTTATTTCTCTACAAAAAAGGGTATATTGACTTTGCTAATCAATTATGCATTATCTAACTAACATTTAGTAATCTTACAGTAACTCTTGTTAGTTTTTTTATATATGATTATGATTCCTTTTTAAGAGAAATATTTACTTAATTTACTTAAAGGGTATATAAACTTCGACTTGCATGCATTTAAACCAACTTGCTACTTATGATTGCATCATCATAAACACTGCCCAATTTAGCCATGTTTAATTTCCTTTTAGAACAGTTAAAATGAAAAAATAAAAAAAGAGATATATATAAAATCTGCACGACTTTTCAGACAGCTTTTAGCTGACTCCTACTCTTTCTGTATTTCCTTGCTTCTCCCCTTGTGACTATCAAAAAAAAAAAAAGAAACCGTCTGCTGTATGGCTAATTTCATTTTTATGACTTTTATGCGCCGCATTTGCGTATACGTTTTTTTCTTTGCTTTTTATGTTTTTCCTTTTGTCTTTTGGCAAAGTTAGTTGGAGTCCAGAGATGATTTATGGCAAATATTTTACTTTAAAGTTTTGCGAATTTTATATACTCTTGCAAGAAGAGAAAATTGCATCAGCTTGCGACTTTATACAAGGTGAGCTATATATAGTATAAGATTCCATATAAGAAGTTTAAAAGATTTTAAGTTTTTGGTAGAAAGTTATAGATTCTTTTGTTAAAAAACTGCTTATATATTATATATGAAAGATCAAACTTGAATTTTCTAGTTCTTTGAAGATATATATTATATGTGTATATGACATACCAAAGGAGTGTGGATTTATTATAAACCACTGTTCTTTAAGGGTATGAAAACTTCTGTTAGTTAAATTGGTTTCAAAATAGATTTCGTTTCCTTTTATATATATACATATATATATATATATATTTCTCTTTACCAACTGCTCTGCGATTGGCGTTAAAAATATTGCCAAAGTTGCCATAAATTTCCTTGTATTTTGACAAGTAATAAAAATGCAGGCCACAAAATGCAAATACCACAAATGCAATGCAATGCGAAAAGCAGTATAGAAGATAAGAGGGAAAAAAAAGATAGAGGGAGATAGATAGACATAGAGAGAGAGAGAGAGGGAGAGAAGGGAGCCACGCACAAGAGAAACTAATTTGCATTTTAAAATCCCCAATCCAAAAAAAAAAGAACTCGAAAACAAAAAGAAATAAAATTTAATCTTGAACAAATGTCAACGGATTCGATAGATGATTTATTGAAGCTTTTTTTGTTTCTCTCTACATCTTTTTTAAGTTTTTTCTTCTTTTTTTGGTTTTATGTATATATATATTTTATATTTTAGTTGATTTTTGGTCATTTCTTTAATATGTCGCATTGTTAAAAACTAATTACCATCATAAATTTTTGGTCAGAGTTCATTGTTCGATTTTCTATCGTTATACCCTGTATCCATAAGGTAAAAGGGTATATTAATTTTGCTAAAATGTATTTAACAGGCAAAAAAATAAATTTCCACCTCGATAAAGTATATATATTCTTGATCAGCAGTCGATTGCCAAGTAATGGAAATTTTGGAGGATTTTGATTTTATAAAGTTTCTTGTTTTGGTTCAGGGTATACTTAAAGTAATTTTACTTTGTTTTGATACTTTATTATTTTGTTGAAAAAACTGTCTATCTTCTTTAACAATAAATTTATTTAATTAGATTAATAATATAGAAATTGTATTGTATATATTAACTGAGTGTCTTTTCAGATCTGATTAATCATTTTTCATCGGTATTCTCTATTGGATTTCCTATATCAGAAACATTTTCCTGTTTAACATCCTTAACATCCTTTTCATTTGACTCGATAAAACTTCCTAATTCAGAAACATTTTCCTGTTTAACATCCTTAACATCCTCCTTATCTTTTTTTTCGTCATTTGACTCTACCCTTTCAATATTTGAGTCTATATTAGTTTGAGCAGATATAACAGGAATTACTTGGTTCTTTTTCGGTTCTTCTTCTTCATCCGTGTCTGGTGGTAAGTCGATAAACTTGCTCTCATTACAAAAATCGACTATTTCTTTCGGCTTCTTTGTTACAATTGGTTGTGTCCGTGGTACATTTCCCGTCAAACTGTTTTTACGTCGAAGTGGCATGGTGTTTGATTTATTCTCTAAAATACGAGCAACATCCAATCCGGGTATCGATAGACTAAATCGTATATCATTTGGCTTTGGCATCAGACCAATCGGACCATTTTTACGCTCCTCTTTAGCCATATATAGTTCTTTATTAGAGTTGGCCTTATAAAAGGCATAGAACCAGTTACAAAATTCAAAGTTGGCGCTTCCTGTTATTAACTGATTCACTGGTATATCTCGTGTTATTCCTAATTTAAAAAAAGCCGTATTCAAAATACGAAAATTGGCCTCGAATTCCGTAGTAACGTTGGTGAAGAAGCGTACTTTACTCAATGGAATGCTTTGAGGAAACATTCTATGCAAAAGCTGGCAATAGATTGCTCCCGTCTTTAAATCATGGAAATCCAATTGATCAATTTCCAAAGTTTTCTTTATCCAAGAGGACAAACCACTTAATGATAATCCGTTTTTAACAACCGAAACATTCTGCACATAAATCTTCGGAGCCATTCTTGGTTGAACGCGATGAGGATTCTTTGTAGAATTTTTTACAATTTTATTAACAGACATCTTTTGAAAAATTTCTTCTTTATTATTATTATTATATTTTATTTCTGAATATTTTTTCTAGTCTTTACCGTAAGGTGGTGTAGCGGATTATGAGATTTAAATGTTAGTTTTTGTAGAGGTAAACAATTTTGGAAAAGCAATGTTAACTAGATTTAGATTTTGTGTCTCTAGAGCAAATATTTTATCAGAAAAGGAAAATGAAAAAGATTATTTTTGGGATTGTATTGTAAAAAGTTTTCTCACTATAACAATTTTAGCTTGTTTTTATAACCTGTACCCATAGGGTAAAATCACTAAAATGTTTGTACGAAGAAGCAAGCATTTCCGACTTCATATATATTCTTGATCAGCATCAACAGCCGAGTCTCTTGAAACATGTTTCTCTGCCCCTCCGTCCAATACCTACATCTCAGAAACTATAAAAGCTGAGGAATAGAAATCGGACTATAAATATCGGAGATATATCTACATATCTACAATTTCTACTAGGAAGAGTAAGCGAGACAACATGATGAATTTCAGTTTCAATTAATGGCAAATGCAAAGAAGTTTAAATTTATAAAGTTCTTCTACTTGGTACAGGGTATACTCAAAAGGGACGTTTTGCTTGTTTAATTTTGATTATATTACCATAAATTGTAAACACTTAATCAATTTTAGTATAATACAAAAATGAATATAGAAACATTGTATATGGCATATGGCAGCAACATTCTCTATTTGTGTGTTTTTTGAGAAAAAGAGAGAGACAAAAAAGAAATGAAGAGTAGCAAGATAGCGAGGAGAGTAAAACGTATAAAAGTTCTGTTTATGAGCCATGTGAAACGGTTTGTGGCGGCCTGGTTAATGAATTTAAAGTTGGTTCTCTTTATTTTTATGGTTCAAATTGATGTTGGTTATACGAGTGGAATTGTCTTAAAACGTTATAGGACCATTCTAGACATTTGCATTGGGCTATAAATTCTTTAAAAGGGTTTTTATTTCTCTATGGTTAGATCGATCTCCTCTAGTTGTCTGATTGATTTAAAAGTTTTCATCTATATAAGTTTCTGTTTTGCTCTTTTTTTTATACGGCTATGCAATTAAGAAAAGTTGATTGATAAATCTTCTTTTTCTCTTTTTTAAATAATGGAACCTGCTATATGAAGATTTTGAAAACTTACTTACATCAAGTTTTATACGATTTCCGTTTTTGATTGTTTTCGTTTTTTCTTTTTGGGATTAAACAAAGTTTTGTTTATAATATGACTAAAGTTAATTTAAATATTCGTAGATAAGGATTAAAGATGTTGTTCCATCTCAATTAGTTAGTTTCATATCTGTTCATCACTTTTAAATACTTTTTTTTTTATTTCTTAATGAACAAATTGTTGAGCAAATGGAAGCATTATCATTATATGGAATCCTTTAATAAACTCTTGATAAATTTTTTTTTTCAATTAACATCTTTTACGATTGGGATTGGAGGGGTCTTGTTTATCCATGTATATTCCTTCCCACAATATATATTGGCAATTAAAAAAGTGCGACGAGAGACAGAGAGAGAGAGAGAGAGAGAGATAGAGAATCAACCATTAACTTTTAGCCACTGTTCGCTTTATTCTACGGGCTAATAACAAACCATTCCGTTAAGCTCTTACATAATCGCCAATATATTTTCCACTCATAGCCATTTGCAAAGTTTTTTTCATTTCTTTTTTTTTTTTTTTTTTTTTGATATTTTCAATTTTCCTGCTCTGTTTCTATCTCACTTTAACATGCATACTGGCAACATATTCAAAATCATATAAATAAAGTCTTGGTAATTATCATAAAGCGGAATCTTGTAGCGCCAATATGAAGCTCATAACTTGTCCACCAATATATATGTACATAAACATATATATATATATATATATATATATATATATATATATATATACATATATATACTATAAATATATTAGTATCTATCTACCACAAGGAGCTGCTATTGCTGCTGCTGTGGAGGAAGCCGCCAAATGACCATTTTGGGTAACTTCGTAACGATGTAACTTTCAATTTGCGTAATTTTCAACAACAACAGCGAAAAGACCAACTGATCCCTCACCTAATGACTTTTGCCGTGTTGCGTTGTGTTTTTGATGCTCTATGAGAAATTGGGGGCCTAACTAAAGACCGAGTCAAGCCAACAGAGAGGCGTGGTGCTATGTGTCTCTACCCATCTCTGTCTTGCTTACGTTGCCTATTTATATGTATGTAAGTGTGTGTGTGTTTGTATGTTTGTATGTGCCAAGGTGCACGCTTGTCATAAAATGCCGCTTATTATGTTGGCTATTAATTTTTACAGCTTAGACGCGACTGTGGCCCATTTGGATCTCAATCGTTCCACCTCACCCTTCTCTCTACACTCTATCCATTCTAACCATCCATATGCCCATGCCCATGGTCCATCTTCATGGGTCAGCTGTTTCTAGAGATGATAACGTGAGCCATTTAAATAATTCTTTTAATTATTTAACTATATCAAAGATTTTGGAAAATATTAATATGAAATATTAATTGATAAATGAATATAGTAAAATTTTAGCTTTTGGAATTACTTTTAACCTTTTGTCCCTTTTAATTGACAATTTTATAATTCCTTTTGGAGAAAATTTACTTTGAATCTTATGTTAAAATAAATTTATTATATATAATTTAATTTTTAACAAAAATCCCAACATTTTTTATTTTTTTTTTATTAATTATCGATAACAGTTAATAATATATTATTTCCGCATAAAACTCATCTCTAATGAAAACTTTACCGGCCCACAAGGTCTACCATATCATGGCTAAAAAGAAACACAACAAAAACGTAAACTTGTTGGCGCTCCATGGCAATTTATGACAACCATGCGAAATGGCCAGCACCAGTGGCTGGTTCACTAGATGCCCAGCTAGCTGGACGTGCCGCCTATCGTTATAGCGCAGCGCGTTTCTTCCTATCGCAGATGTACAACAAATTTATTTTTTGCGTTTCTGCCTCATTGATAGAAGAGGGCAGCAGTGGATATAGGATGAAGAGCAGAAGGAAACAGAATAGAAGGAATAGAGCTAGAAATGTGGCATTATAGGTAGATTGTTGTTGTAGGTAAAAGGGAGGAGAATAGAAAAGGAATGGTTACCCATCATTAGTACTAACAAGCGACATTACGGGGGCTTGGGTTTTGTTTTGTTTTCTTTTGGAGGTTTTTAAGAGATAGTTTTTGGTTGCTTTTTGAATTCTTTGTCAATGTCTTTGTTTATTTAATGAGAATTTCTGGAATTTTTATTGCCCGCCTCTGTCTATAATCTGTATGTGTGTGTGTGTGTGTGTGTGTGCGTTTGTTGTGTGTACTTATCGTATTTTTTGATTTTTCATGGGTTTATTAAATTGTTTTATGTAATCGCCATTGGATGGTCAAAGCCAATTGTCATTATATGTGTGTGTATATCTATGAGTCTATGTGTGTGTGTGTGTGTGTGTGTGTGTTTGGCGGTTCAAGTACAAGTAGGCAACTGAAATTGCTTATGATTGTTATGGTTAAGTTGAATGAGGTTATGATTAGGCTCCCGATCTGAGTTGATGAAACCCATAATGGGTTTATTGCTTGCTATATACATATATACATACATATGTGTTTGATTGCTGGATAATACGATTATTATTATGATGTTGTGGTTTGTGATTTCAGAGGGACATAACTAGGAAACTAATTTCGATTTGCCGATTAAAGAGTTCTCTTTTTACTTACTTAGCCAAATGTATTATTAGACAAATGGATTTCATCTTGAATTGTACATACCTGCAAAAGAGAAAAGAGGAATGATTAAGACATTAGTTTAGTTTTCTATGCTACTATTATTAGATTTAAGTAAGTTCAATGAATCTTTAAAGATCCTTATGTAAAATGAAATGCATATTACTAGTATGACAACCTTAAAGCAACCCCCAGTTTTAGATTCATACCAGTTGGGTTTTAGTTCAGCCCTCCTGCTGTTTCTTGTTTATTTCTAATATCCTGGAATCGTTGATTTTTTCTTCTTTCTTTTGGGGGCGGAGGAGCGACAATAAACACGCCCACATTGAACGAGACAAAAATTGTCTTTTCGTAGCCCATAAAGCGCAGCGGTTGCTTTTGCTCTTGCGATATCATTAAAATCTCTTTTCGACAACTTTTGCTGGCATATATATTGCTTGGTTGCTATCTCTCTCCCTCTCTCTTTCTCTCTCTCTCTATATGTATATATGTATATATATTCCTCCGAAGGCAATTCAAATGCTTCCTGTGGCGTTGCCAAACACCTTTGACCCGAATCACACCAACACCCGCATTCGCAGCGCCCCCCCCCCTCCCCGGGCCAAAGTAACCCGGGGCAAGTGGAACAAACCCTTGACGAGCATTTCAAAATAAAATCAGTTTTTATATGAAAAAAAAAAACTAGTAGACTAGCATATACCCTGAACTGTTAACAAACTGTTTTCGATCATTATATAAGAATTTAACTCTTTATTTAATTTTATGTATGTATTATATAGAAAGATATATATATATAAACATGGATATAAATATTCATATGCCTTAAAGGGTATCGAAAAAAGGAAGGAAAAAAAACAGAGAAATCTTGCAAGAAAAAAAGGGAGTAAAACAAATGTCTCCCCTTTGTCTAATTTGATAAGAAAAAGAAGAAAATCTTTCCGCCTGTAAATTGTTTTCTGTCAGAGGGGGCGTGGCATTGTTAAGTGCTCAAATCGCTGCCGGCTTCCAAAAGCAAAAAATATATATATAGATATATATTTATATGTAAAAGAAAGGGAAAATGCCGAGAGAGTGAGAAAAAACAAATAGAAATGTTTTCTGTCTCTCTTCTTTGATTTCAATTGTGCCAGAGAAACAAAAAAAAAAAAAAAAAAAAAAAACTTTTTCCTTAATTAAGCCCAGTCATAATTTTTTTCTCTGTTTTTTTGTTTGGTTTCTTGTCGAGTGCAGCGACTGGCGGCGTGGCAAGCGGCAAATGGTGAGTGGGCAAGAGTCCTTTGTTAACCCCATAGCGGCCACAAAATTTATTGGCACAAGTGCAAAAAGTTTTTGTTTCAGCCCAACACCTTTAACATGTTTTTGGCAGCCATGAAAAAGTGGAAAAACTTTTAGTTTTTGTTTTATTTTACCAAAAAAATTTTCCATTTTTTTTTTGTATTTGTTTTTTTTTTCTGGGGGGGGAATTTTGTTTTTGTGCTTTTGCCAAGTTTTAGGTAATGGGTTAATTACTATTTGGCTTCTGGGGGTTAATTAGGTGTCCATAGAAGTCTTTTTTTTGTTTTGTTTTGGCCTGTGTAGAGAAATTAATTAGACACACTGTATAGGTAAAACTTGGAATTGATTGAGTTTTAGTTATAAGTGTTTAAGGGTTTGATAAAGTGATTTATTTTCAGAAGATTTCGAAATCAATTCAATTGCCAAAAAATGTGATTGAATTTAGTTATTAGAATGTTAACTCAATTAATGATTCAAATGTTGAAATTTTGTTGTTCTTCAAATGAATGAGTCATCAAAATAAAGTACTTTGCAAATTGACTTTAGTTTTGTGTCTGATCTTTAGACTTAAGGGTGACTTTTGATTGGTCAATTTGCCATAGAGGGAAGTTTGTCACACATATATAGATATAGTACATATATCACCCCCACAAGGACTCAACAATTTCAATTACTTTAATAACAATAACTCAATCAAAGCATCGTCTCAGTTTTCTCAATGTCCCCCCCTTTTTTTTTTTTTCCTTTTTGAAAAACCAAAATCATCCGAACCGTTTCAAAGTCAACCCCTAAGAAAATCTAACGTCGTCATTGCCCCCCAAAAAAGGAAAGAAACAAATCCAAAATACAAAAAAAAGAGAAAAGAAATCATCTCTCTTTCAAATATTTATTTTATAAAGCTTACAAATTTGTGCCAAAAATTTCGCACAAGCAAAGCAAATATGTTGGCCAAGGGAGAGGAGGAAATGGGTTTGTTAGTTGGCCAAGCGTATATGCATTAGATTCTACAAAAAAAAAACCTTAAACCAAAGACACAAAGGAACTAACAAGCGGGGGTACTCCGCCGCGTCTATGTTGCCGGCTCCATCTCTTTTAAGTGATTTCAACCCGGAAATGCCCATAAATCGATTTGGGCGGTGCCAACGCGGGTCTGGGGGCGGGAGGGGTAAAGAAAATGTGGGTGCCGATATAGAGAGAACCGGGTGAGGAGGTGGAGGTATTGCAGAAGGAGACCAAAATCCTCCCTGAACCGCAACCTAAGTCGATGTTGTCGTTGTTGCTTTATGGGATAAATGAATGAATTGAAATGGGCGGCAAGTGTATCGACTTATGGTTGAGTTCAACATGAATGTGGCACACTTGCACACTCCTTCCCACCTCTCTCTCTCTCTTTTCCTCTGTATCTCTTTCTCTTTCTCTCTCTGGTTTGCCTCGTAAACCCTTTGCAACAATGCAAATAAAAGTTCATTACAAGCTTGGAGAAAAAAAAAAGGGAAGAAAAGAAGAATACAAGTTGCCTTACGAAGCGAGGCTTTTCCCTTGATGTTGCTGTTGTTCTTATTCTCGTTGTTGTTATGTATTTTCTTTTTCCTTCTCGCTTTCCTCTTTTATGGTCAATGCCCTCAGTTTCATAGGGGGCAACGGGTTACAGGCTGGCAATGGCTAGCAGCAAGTGTGTCTGTGTCCGGATATGCCATATCCCGTATAAAACGCATGAAAAGTTGGACAAAAAAAAAAAAAAAACCCGTAGAAATTCTAAAGCCAGAAAGGAAATAAATTAACAATAAGCAGTGATTTTTCAATTTTTCCTCATGATATATATATCCATTATGTTGCGACAATATAGGCGTTTTAAGGAAGTTTTTTCACATCACTTGATACCGGTCAAATACTTTTATATATATAAATTGTATATACAAACAAAATAAACTGATCAAGGACACTCAATCTAAAGGAAAGCCCTTGCAATGCAAACGAAACCTAAATGTAGAGTGACCATACCATCTTAAATACCAAAGAGGAATGTGTGAATTGGAACACTTAACCAAAAGGGAAGAAGACCAACTTAATGTAACCTAATCCGATAAAAGGCCTGTACCGTAATGTAATTGCCATTGGAAATATAATCCCTGTTTACACACGCATACACACACAGACACACATTAGCAATTGTTTAATTAATCGAAAGAAATCACAAATCAATGCCAGACAAATAACATAAATTGTCATTCACTTTTCTTTTGTTTTTTTTTCTCCTTTTTTGAAAATCAAAATATTATTACTAATAATATTAACATTATTGTTATTATTATTACGTGAGTTGGCAAAAATTATTGCAACCCTCAATTGCTCAAATATATATATATATATATATATATATATTTCCCCCTAGTTTGAGGGAAGGACGTAATGAAATGTCAACAGAAAAATGCAAAGGCAAAACAAATGTTTATGAAGAGAAGTTTGAATTAGGGTTGCTGCATACATGTATGTATATATATATACCCTTGAATATATGATATATTTGTATATATATATATATATATCATGCATAGGCGTAATGTGCCTTTAGGGCACTTTTGGCATAGGGAATGGGGAAAATGTGAGGTTATTTATTCTGAGTTGGGTTTCAGTCTTTGAAGTGAAGTAGCGGAAATTGAAAACTTAATTGGCAAGCCCTGCCAGTTATATTATATTCATAAATGTATATTATATAGGCTTTAAATTGATATTAAAGTAGTCTAGACTTGTTCAGAAAAAAAAGGCCACCAACTCTAAAGCAAGTAAAAAATTTGTTGTAGATATATTTCATCATTTTAAATATAATTTGGATTAGATGGAATTCTAATATAACAAAATAGGAAACTCAGTAGCTAAATCCAATTCATTAGTATTCTTTATTCTATAGCTTTAATAGATTTAAATGGGTATAAAAATAAGAAAAGTGTGAAATATTTATAAAATTTTAATTCTTAATTAGAAAAGGAAATGAAAACCAAAAGAAATCTGCACTAAAAATAATATTATTTATGCAAGAATAGAAAAGACGAAAGGAAAACGTTAAGGTGTTGAAACGGAAATGAAACTGAAGCAAAGGATAAAAACTATTAGAAATTTGTAGATTGTAAAAATACTTTGTGTGACTCAAAATATACACTGCAGAAGCTATTATATATATTACAAACTTTAAACTACATAAACTAGATACTAAAAGAACAGTTGCGAATTTGTCAATAGATTTCTTCTTCAATTAAATTATTATTATTTCAAAGTGTTTTATTTCCATTGGTTCATTTCATGCATTTTAGTGTTAGAAATGTCTTTGCTTTTACCAAAAGTTTCAAATAAGTTCAAGTTTATGGATTTGTTTCCGTTTGTGGATCTATGGAAATTGGGTTTGCGGTTCGATGTCATACAAAAATCGCAAAGTCCTCCCTGAAGACTCAAATCTCTGACTCATGGCTAAAATCTCCGACACATATCAAAGCAAAGAAGCAAAGCAAAAAAAAAAAAAAAAAAGACAAAACCAAACGAAACGAAATTGAAATGAAAATCACAAAACCAAATCCAGTAAATGGAAATTTTCTATGCGTTTTCACTAACCCCCTCTCTCTTTACTACCGAAACCCCTATACGTCTCCCTCTCCTATCCCCTCACCATGCATTCTACTCGACTCAAATTCACGAACACAGACTCAAAACCCATAAAAATGCAACAGACCATAATAATTTTGCAACGTTTTTCAACATTTTCTGCTTTTGTCGCAACTTCTCTTTCTATCCCCCCACTAACATCTCTTACTACTACACCCCTCCCCTAGCTATATCAACCACCATGTCTGACTATGCAAAAATGCAGCAGCCAAAATCTGAAAAATAAGGCAAAAGAGAAAAAGAAAAACTGAAGCATATAAAATTATTATGTGACGAGGGACCAGAGAAAGAGTTACCAAGAGGGAAAGAGAAAGAAAATCAGACTCAGCATATGAACAAGTCCCCAAATACACTCAAGTTGTTGACACAGAAAGGGTTAAAGGTCGCTCTGGTCTGGGGTTTTGGTGGGTATCGCAGTGGAGAGGGTGATGGGTCGTCTGGTCCGGCCATTAAACCAAAGTAGATTTTTATTGAAAGTGTAAACATTGATGGGTAATATGGGGCAGTGGCTGGGCAAAAATTATAAAATTTGAACATGTTTTAGTTATTAAAATTTATATATATTTAGGTTTTCCCCCAAATTGTTCCTGTTCAGTAAATATTTGAAAAATCTAAAAGCTTTCTTTTTCAAAAAAGGCATAATGGCCATGCTAATGGCATTGACTAAGGAGTTGTTAAAAGAAAAAAGAGTTCATTCCGTTTGATTGCAAAATATTAAAAGAAATCTTATACTGAAAGTCCTTCAAACTGATAAGTAGTTAATTTTAGATAATTTCCGATTAGTGGATCAGTCATTAAGGATCAATCGAGTTTACTTCGCGAAGAATAATATTATTAATAATAAAATCTCTTAACATATTACATTTTCTATATAAGTCAATTCTCAATTTACATTAAGTTAGATTAGATGACAATTTACGGGCTAAGCGGATATACATACTATATAGATAAACGCAATGAGTAACTGTTTATTTAATGCTATCAGGTAACTGTGTGCTAAGGAAAAGTTATGTGTTCTAACTTTTCCTGCATTTGGATTCTAATTGAATTTTCACATTTTGGTATGGCACATTATTTAACACTCTTTATCTTTCGCCCATTATCACCTATATCATTTGAAATCCGGCACGTTTTGAGCATTTTTTTTTTTTCTTTCTTTCTCGTGGCTAATAAACAACGTGGGCATTATTGTCAAACTTTGTGCCATAAAATCAAATTTATGGTTTACCTGGCAACTCTGGCTACTTCCACTGTCAGTGGTGCTATTACCTTATTTCCTATATCTTCCACTTTAAATAAGCATTAAATTGATACAGTGGCACAAGCATGAGCAGGGGAGTTGGGAGGGAGTTGAAGCAAAGTTTTCTCACTGCTGTAAAGGACTCCTAGGACACACTCTAATCGCTTTATAACTTCCAACGCAGTTTATCAGAGTTCCACCACGAACGCACAATCCCCCCCGCCCTTTACCCTTCTTACTTACTCTCCATTCCTTTCACACACACACACACACACACACATACAGCATTAAAAAGGCTCAAAAGTGAAAGAAGTTATTGTCACTAAAAATCTTTTGATATGACGCAGAGACAGCAAACCACCCACCAAACCACCCGCAACCCTATAAACGGGACACCCCCCGATGCCTGTAACCGCAAACCAATCTCCATAGAAAATGCTTCTTTTTTTTCGTTTCGTTTCTTTCCTTTTCTTTTCTTTTTTTTTCTGCTCTCTGTCTCTTAAGTGTTTTGGTTTTTCTTTTATGTTTTTCCTTTCCCACACTCCCTTGTTGTCTCTCTCTCTCTCTCTGTCTCTCGTTTTTTTTTCGCACTTTTCGCCGTCGAGGCGGAAATTATTGTTGGCGGAGGCATCTTGCAGTTTAGTTTTTTTCTTTTCTTCTCTTTTCGCTTTTGTTTTGAAAGGAAAACTTGGTTTTATGTATATAGGTATATTCATGGAATGTTTTTAGTTGGCATACGTTGTTTTTTTTGTTGCTGTTGTTTTTTACGTTTTGGCAATGGGAAGTACCAGACGACAAGCAAAAAAGGCAACGATTAGCCCAATGATTGACTAACTGTTAAGGGTTATCTTTATAACACAAAACACAGAAATGTGAATCACAATCCATAATGAATAATGATTCATTGCTATGGTACACCCAACAACTTAACATTTGCGATTAGATAAAGTTATTGTTATAACGTTATCTATAACATTCAACTATTAGAATTGTATATATATTGGCCATTACTCTTGCAATTCAATAACAGTTCAATTGCAATAACCAAGTCGTTAAGACCTCTCAAAAGGAATACAAGTGAAAGGAATATATATACATATATATAAATATGTCGCCACCACACGATCACGAGCGAGGATTATTTGGCATCCATTTTGGTGTATCCTTGGGTGGACATGGACACCATCATCATCATCATCATGGACCACCACCGCCGCCACCACACCATCACCACCACTATGGACCACCACCGCCGCCACATCATCATCACCATCATCACCACCATGGACCACCGCCGCACCACATTGATCACTTTGATCATCACTATCATCATGGACATGGACATGGACATGGACATGGACACTTTGACCATCATCATGGTTCCCATCATGGTCACCATCATGGTCATCATCATGGCTGGTAGCAAGGAAAAATCACTTTCTAATCTAATTTAAAAAAGTGATTTGGTGATTTTGTTTTTTTTTTCCCTCAACCTCAACGAATTTTATTTATTTACTCAACATTTTAATTTTAATAAAATAAAAATAAAAATAAAAATGTCAAAACAAACACAAGAAAAGGTGTAAAGTTAATTAATTGTTTTTAAAATTCCTGAAAAATCCATTTACTACCAAGAAAAGTTAGGGGAATCCTTAAAATCAGGATATACAGTAGAAAGGCTCCTTCAATTTACCCACAAAAACCTTGAGAAACTTGCATAACACTCGTATCTTTATGTTGTTAGCTGATAAGTATCTGTATCTTTTACTTGCCAAGTGAGCAAATTTCTTTGTTTACTTTTTTTTTTTGTACCTCCTCCCTCTCTCTCTCGGTTGAGAGATCTCTCAACTGCCTTTATTCGCCACTGCAATCACTCAACAACAAGGCCCCAAGACTCGACACACCAAAAACAAGAAAAAACAAAAAAAAACAACTATGTTAAGTAAACATTTTAATTAAGAAAAAAGCCAAACGCAACTTTTATGCAGGTAAAAGTAAAGTTCACTTCCTGTTTGCTCTCCCTCTCTTTCTCTCTCTCTCTCTCTTATATAATTAAATACAAATAACAATTAACTTATACTTTATATAAACGGCATATGGCAAAACATAATTTAAGTTTTTTAATTAAAATGCTCTAGAAAACTTTGCCATGAGAAATAGCGACACTTTTATAAATTGAGACATTAATTGTCATCGTCTATGAATAACGCGGGATTAGACTCGATTTTTTTTCTCTCTCTTTTTTTTTTTTTTTTTGCCTCATTACTTTTCCATTTTGGAGCTGTCAATTTGCCGCCTGTCACATGAAATTGTCCAAAAATTGTTGATATGCAAATCAAAGTTGTTGCTTTTGTATCTAGAGCTGTTTATTGGTTTTATTTGTTGTTGTCGTTGTTGTTATTTCCCCTTGCCACCCCTTTGCCACACTTGATTTGTCGATTGAAAATAATTTTCATATTTAATTGACAGTGTGTAACTGTTGTTGGTAGCTTTCCATTAGAGCAAGTTGTCACCGCTAGCTGAGAAAATAATTTCAATTACCCATGCTTTTAAAATAAAAAGGGGTATATTAGACAAAATGTCAAGAAAAACGAAAAATTCCTTATAGAAATAAAACAAAAACGGAAATGAACACTGAAAAGTCAAAAACAAACATAAACAAAATGATCTTCTATTTAAATAAATAAATAAAAATGATTTTAAAAACGTTTCTAAATTGGTTTAGAATATAATGGAGAATATTTGAAAAGAATTTGAATAGATGCTAGACATTTCCTACAGGAAAAGGGAAAGAAACATGTGAATTATGGTAAAGGAATAATGGAAAAGAACATGTTTTTGATGAAAGTAGAAGCAGTTGCAATTTCAGTTCACAGAAATGAAAAATAATCATAGTAAAACAACCAATAGAGATTATAAAAAGAACTAGTTCCGTTATATATTGGTCTGCAATCTACTAAAGAAACAATTTTAGAAAAACTTTCCTTTAATATTATAGACAAAGAATAAAAAATAATTTTCTTGTTTTTTATGCTAACGAAGGTTTTGTTCTTCTTTAACTCTAGTAAAAGCTTCTATATAGTTCGTTGTATGAATTAAATGTTATAAATAAATCAAGTTAATGAAAAATAAACTGTATATAAAAAATTTAGTTACACGTCATTATAAAGTCCAAGCCCGCAATGAAATTTGTTAATTCTACACCATTTATTTTTAGCACTCTAAATTAATTTAGTTGACCATAAATTCACATGACAGATTTCAACATTTCATAAATAATATTATATGTAATAAAATAAATAAAAGAAGCTAAGAGACATAAGTAGAATTTCATTTTGCTAATGATCATATAATCATATATATATATATATATCCAATTGCCACGGATATAAGTTTAATTCATGACAAGCTTTAAATTCAATTTTCATTCTCCTGTTTTATGGTTTGTTTTAGCTTTTTGCTTTTTGGGCGTGTTTTTTTTGTTTTTTTTTTTTTTTTGTGTTTTTTTGTCTGCCGCCTCACTTAATGGCAACATGTTTTACAACATTATTAGACAGGCGACGGCGGCTATGCCAAAATCCGTTTGTTTCCCCTTAAGTTCCCCTCGTCTTCATCATCATCATCGTCATCATCATGTAGAAACGTTGGTTGGGGACCAGCCAAATTTTAATTACCAATATTTCCAGGTGTCGAATCGACGACCCACACCGTTTGGGGGGCAACATTTTGCATTTTATGACAGGCCGAAATGGATATATGTTGGATATATATATATATATGTAGGTATGAAAAACAACAACAACAAGCAAAAAAAAAAACCCAGGCAATCGACCAGTCAGAATAGAGAAACATTTATATATATAACTATATATATATATATATTTACATATACTTTATATGGTGGCTGTTGGCTAATTAGCGTTTTCAGGTGACAAACATTTCTAAATGGCTTGTAATTGGCAAACATTTTGTATAACCCATTGATTTATTAATTTCATGCGATTTAATTGAATTGTTGTCATTGCGGTCGATTTGTGTGGTCGGTGTCTAAGCCTCTTAAATGCCAATCTTATTGCAAATTCCAAGTGAAAATGTCTTCTACGATAATAACAGACAAATAAAGGTATTAGGTGTGGCAGGTGTTGAGTAGGTTGTAAAGAGGGTGTACTGTGTGAAAAGGGCGGTCTACTTATCAGCTTAGATTGTGGCCGAAATTTGTCGGTTTTTGTGATATGGTTAAGACTTTAAACATATATATATATATATATCGACATTTATTGTGATTAAATAATTTGTACTTTTTACTTTTTAGTTTTGATTGTTTTAAGTTTTGTTGATTAATGATGATTGAGTAGATATATGATATATATATATACTAGGGTGACTCTTATAGGCCATATAAATTTATTTATTGCTTGGCAATTATGGGCACACTTATGAGTTATTAATTTAGTTAACTTTTGTTGTTGGCCAGATTAAGCTTAATATCTTTAAATTAAATTTTAATAGCATACAAATCTAATATCTCTTATTAGCAGAGAATGTAATTATTAATTATTTTTAATAATTACTTTTAAAGAAATTAAAACTAATTGCTTAGTTGGTAAACTGCTTGTGCCATAAAAAAAGATCTTTTGCAATACTATTAACTAGTTCAAGGACTTCTTTTGCTATATAGAAATAAACTGTTTAATTATATTACCCAATTTTAATAACAAATAAAACATAAATTGATTAACAAATTAAGCTGTTTCAGTTAGCCAAGTAGATTATCTAATAATCCTTATATAGGTAAAGCCGTAAATATGTGCATCAAATGTTGCCTTACCATAAAATATTAGAATGAAGGAGAATAGAACTTAAATTTTTAGTTAATTAAAACAGAATTTCAATTTAACATTTAATTATTTAAATTAAGCAAAAGGGAAAGGAAATTTCTTTTTATTTACTTTGTTTTTTTTGTCTTTCTTTCCTTCTTTGCTTTCCTTTTACTTTCTGTGTCAACTTCAATTAGGATCTTCCTTTGATTGTTTCTTTTGTATATATATATATCTGTATATTCATTAGTCTTTGTCTGGACATTCGAGGGTAACCCGCATCATTAAGAATTTGTTTTTTTTTTTCACACTTGGCCATAACCGCCCCATTGTTACCTTCTGGTCATTGGCCCTGCTATCATTTGAGGCTGTTTTTTTTTTACAGTTTTCATTTTATTTTTACATTTTTATTCTTTTTACGTTTTTTGGTGCTTTTTTTTTTTTTTTTTTGCCCTTGGGGCGCCTAAAAAGCGGAACGCAAATCATATTAATTTGAATTAATGAATTTAATTGCTACAAATTAGTATGGGGAGAGACCACCAAAGCCGCCAAAAACGCCGCCAAAGATATGCATAAATAAAGATGGCTTATATGCTACCAAACGATATATATATATGAATATCAATATATGGGTTTATAATGATCCAAGCCGTTAGTGGCCAGCTCTTCTCTTCAGTATATATAATTATGAAAATTGCTGTGCAAAATGATTTAACCTCCCCCCCCCCACCACTACTATAACACAAAAGTCACATTAATATACTGAAATTGTTGTATTACTAATAAAAACAACATTAGCCAAATGGAGCACGTATTCATCTAACAACAACAACACCAACAACAAGCAAGTACGAAATCAAATAGATAATCTCTCCGTGAGGCAATAAAAGGTAGCACAAATATATATGAAAGAAAGAAAAAAGAAAACGTAAAAAACAAATAAAATACAGAAGCCGCACAAAATGACAAGCAATGACAATCTGTTGGATAAATAATATACATTGCAGTTACTACAACAACAACAACAAAAAAAGGAAAAAAGTCGAAGTCTGAGTACTCTAAAAATTCTTAATAATTGAATTAAAAATTTTATGAGATTTCTTTTGCAAAGAATTTAAAAACAAATTTTTCGAAAAATGTACAAACATTAAAAGCTTTTAATCTTAATTTAAATTAATTATAATTTATTGTTGATTATTTTAAAAAACAATTTTTATATTCTCTAACTAATTTTGCTGCTCATTTAACGAGAGAGAGAGAGCCAATAGTTGATTTGCTTTAACCCTATTGTCAAAATCAATCACAATTGACTGACTATAGCTAGCTAAGGAATGAACATCTAAAAGGCAAACAGTGCAAGGACATATATGGAGAGAGAGAGAGAGAGAGAGAAAGATTGGATTGCTTTCATTGTTACTACTTCTTTGTTTTGTAAAGCTTTGGTAATAGCCATGACAACAGGCTAACTGAAACCGAAACTGAAGCTGAAATTGAAGCAGAAGAAGCTGTGGCATCAGCAGAAGTAGCAGCAGCAGCAACAGCAGCAACAGCAGCAACATCTGTGGCAGTCCACTATGTTGTTGGAGTTGCTCTCATGTAGTCAATGTAGCGACAACATTCGCGGTATCTCAGACAGCATATCAGTTGCTGCGACTCTACCACATGGCTCACGCACGCTTTTAGCTTGTCTTGTTTTTTGTGTTTTCTTTCCTTTTTTTTTTGTTGCTTTGTTGTCGTCGTCGTCGTCATCATCATCATCTTTATCCTCGTCATTGGTAGCCATTTTAGCTACCGGTTTTACGCGTCAAAGTGCGCGCATAACTTTTGCCGCTTGCCGCATTTAACGTATCAAATTGTTGTTGTTGTTGTCGTCCTGCCAGTTGCCTCGGCCAATAACAACTACAATTGTCGCTTCTTCATTATACATTGGCTTTTGTTTAAAATATATTCTAAAGAAAGTTACTCTTAGAAGTTACTCTTAGAAGTTTCTAAGCTACATAAACCTTAAAATAAGGTTAAACTATAAACTAAAAATCTGTTTTTTTTTCTTTATATATTCGTGTTTATTTTCTAAATTAATATATTAAGAGTTTATTTTTGAAACATTTTTATACAAATTTTTAAAACAAAACTTATACATATTTTATTTTGGAAAATTATTTGAGCTTGATTTAAATATGTTTTTATCTTTGTTTTTTTTTTTAACATTTAACCTCATTTTAGGGTATTTAACTATTCCAATTCAATACAAGGCTTGATTTTCCCTTTGCAAGAACTAACTTTAGTCCATTTTTGGTTGTCTCGTTTGCTTCTATTGTATGTGACTTACATGCGGGTGTGGGTGTACGGGGAGGTGGTTATGGATTCGCTTTAGCTTTGCCATTTCATTTCATTTCGTTTCATTTCATTCTCCGTTTTTCATTTCATTCGATTTTCCTTTTTTTTTTTCAAGTTGTGTGAGATGATTGCCAAGGCAACCTTTATTATATAGGGTAAGGATTTTTAGGTTTTATTTTGTTTTTTTGTTGTTTTTTTTTTTCTGAAATACTTATAAGATTATGGATGCAGCACTTGCATAACATATTTTCATTTCTCCTCTTTTTTCTATTTTTTTTTTTTTGTTTGCTGACTCAAAACACATTTAATGCATTTTATCTTCAAGTATTAGCCAACAAACTCAACACTCAAAACGTTGATCTTTTTTTTCTACTTTTTCTATATAAAATATAAATCATTCATAGCCAAGTCCACTAGTATTTTATTTTTTTTTATGCCATTCTTGATAAGTTGTGTACCCTTCCCTTGCTTTGTCTTTCTGTTTCTCTTCTCCATCTTCTTTTTTTTATTCTCTGTGCTCAATTTCCAATGCCAACTAATGCAAGTTGGACTTGGATAAATTATGTTAATATCATAGCCAGTTGCTTGGTTTCTTCTTCTTTTCTCTGTCTCCATATTTCTTCTTTTCTTTTTTTTTTTATACTCCATCTCATTGGTTTTCTCTTTCGCTCTTTTACCTCTACTGGGGCTTCTTAATAACTTGACAAATGGTAGAAAAATGTGGCTCTTGGTCGACTTACAACAGCAACAACACAAACTCAACATCGTGGCATATAATTTTGCGCAAAAGCGCAACAAATTGTTAATTTTCATTTCTTTCAACATTCATATTCCTTCTGTTACTTTGTGTTCCTCCATTGCCTTTTAACTCTCTTTGGTTGCCTCTTTGGTTACTACTTAAACCGGGTTAATTTGCATATTTTTGTGCCACTTTTAAATAAGAAATAATTGTTGAATATAAAAACGAGCAACAACAGCAAAATAAAATATGATAATAAATGCCTAGGACAAATGAAGCTAATTTTTCACTTGCTTTTTAAATTCCACAAGAGCAACAACTACAACAGAATTCAAATCATGTAACAATTTTGTCAACTAGACACCGAAAACTTTAATACACTTTATGCTTAAGAAAAGGAAAGGATTCCTTCTAAATTTGAACCTTGATATAGTCAAAAGATTATAAATATAAAATTTTATAAGTATGAAAGGTTAGATAAATAATAAATATAATTTTATTCGTTTCAAATAATATTATTTAATATTTTTTAATTTTATATAAATAATGCTTAAGTTTTTATTAAATTTCTATAATAGATTTTTATGTTTAATATCATTTTTTTAAGCAAAATCCAATGAAAACTAAAGTAGACGTCTAATATTTGCGTTTTTAGTGTTGCAAAGCTCAATTTTGTTAGTGTTAGCTTCTTAAGTGTTGACAATTACATTCTGTTTTCTATAGGGAAAATGTTTTCATGTTGATAAAACTCGATTAAAATGCATTGGCAATTCTATTGAAATTGCAAACGATTGCAGGTTTCTAGTTTAGTTGATACGTTTTACTTGGACTCTTTAAGATTATCAAAAAGTTTTGCAATCTTATTTACTTTGTCTTAATCAGAAGTCACAAAGAACTATTTATTTTTGCAATTGCCGTTTGATCTCAATTTGTATGCCAAACGCATGGCAATGGTTTGTGTCGAAGGCATTTAACATAAATTAAATGCACACACAATATACGAGAGGAAAAACAAAACAAAATAAAAAAAAAAAAAGAAAAAAAATGAAAAGAAAAGAATCTCTTTCTTTGAGACATTTATGTATGGGAGGTATAAAGGTAGTATGTTTGGCCAGGTGGGTGTTGATGATTCATAGGCAAAAAAAAAAAAAAGAAAACAGAAAAAGGGAAATCCATCAAATGAGCTGCCAACATTTAACGCAGTCAATACAAATTGGTAGCTTCCCGTTTTCGGCTGTACGTTTATTTACTTGACAAGAAGAAGTGTTTGTTGTTGTTGGAAACATAAGATGGTAGGAGAGGGAAATGGAATGGTGAAAGATGTACGGGTAAGGGTATATATATATATATATATATATTTGTATATATGTATATATACGTACATCCTATCTGGTGAGCATTATTCAATGTTTTGCAGTGAAACGTGCGCAAATTACAAATTCAATGCACGTAGCTGACGGCGAAGCTTGGAGCCTTAGTGAGAAAAGGCTCTTCTGGTCGGTTTGGGTTGTCGCAGCGATGCTTGTCTCTCAACGGTCTTGGTCTCGGTCTCGGTCTATGTTTACTCAAGCAACAGCTTTTCTCTTCTCACTCTATTACTCTCTTCTCACACTCTTTTTCACTCACTCTCTCTCTTTCTCTCTCGCTTTGTCTGTCTTTGTCTCTATCACACCCAACTGACGACACATTAAAATAATGTATTTTTAAATTTAACATTAATTGTCGTTGAATGGTTTCTGTATGGAGGTTTTGGGCCGGCCTGGTGCTTGGTGCCCGGTGCCTGCCTGGTGCCTGTTCCTTTCCATTTACCGTTCGCTTTTTGTTCATTGGGGGTACTCAAGGAGTGCCGCCTAGCCTGTCTGTCTGTCGGTCTGTCTGTCTTTTATGCTGTATATATGTAAGTCTATGGAGTGCATTAAGTCATCATTTTGGGTTTTTCTTATTTTCCTTACTGGTGCCTCATCTTCATCATCATCTACTTCTTCTTCATTTTTGCCGTTCGTTTGGTTTGGTTTCAGGCAAAGATTTTTTCATAAATCGTTTGGCTCTGCCTTTTAATGTTTTTTTGGTTTTCCTTTATACATATATATATATATTTTTCTCTCTTGTTTTTTTTTTTTATTATTATAATGTGAGGAGTGTTGGGAAAATATGTTTTTTATGGCTTTGGCATTTTGCATGCATTAGCGAAGTGTCTGTTAAAGAGTGGCAAGAGGGGGCAATGGCTGAGTATTAAAGGGGTTAAACAGTCAGGCGGGGGGCAGTGTAGTGGGCAGTTTAAGTGGTAGCAATTCGAATTTGCTCATCCTTTATCGATTTAAAAAATATGTAAATTTTCTTACCATATAAAAGTTTGATTTCAACAACTAAAAGCATTTTATAGATACTTTTAATTTAATAAATCTCTGTCCCATAATTGTTTTGACTATCAAAAAAGAAAGTCTAGGCCTCACGATTAAGCCATAAAGCGTAAATGGACATTTTTTATAGTTTATAGTTTTGCAAAACTATTGAAATATTATAACCAAAGATTGTGTTTTGAATAAAACTATAATATGATGATTGATGTGAATTATTGTTGTCATATCAATCAATTTATTCCCTTATTCAATTAGTATACATCTAATGGTTTTCAGTTAATACAAATTATATACATATATATATATATATTACTTGGTTTTGCGTTTAACATTTGGCCCACACAGATAACCGATTTAAACATTTATGTTCAATCAGCATTCCGCTAATTCGCAATTTCCCACTTGACTGCAATAATCCGAGTGTTAAGCCTATACCTACTAACCTCACTTTACGAATACATCACATCATCAGCCCCCTCCCCCGCACTATACACGATATCACCAGCTAACCATATCTCAATTTCTATCGTGAAGTGGATATATCCCCCACTCCAATAAAATGGGCCATCAACAATAGGCCCGGTTAATGTCTGGCTCTTTTGCCTAAATTGTCCATGACTTTCATTCGATTTGACTAACAAGCCATAATCATGTGCTGCTGTATTTAATTACTGGCCTGGTCATATTGGAAATTGAAGTGGTGCAGGGGATGGTAGGGGGAGGGGATAGATAACCAAGCGTCGCTTCTCTCTGCTACCAATTCTAATGCGCCATAATGCCAAACACAATTGAGTCATTAAGCCGCAATCTAATTAAGCCCCCAAAAATGTGAATTGAAGCCCAGAGAATGGGCCAACGAGAAATCCTAATTCTCCCCTTTCCAACATCTTTCTCCTTCTCTCTCCCACTCACAGTCTTTTTCTTCCACTCAGTACGCAAATTACATTTTCTTCATCTTCTGCCAAAAATTAAAGAAACGAAACATCGACTTGAACTTGCTCTTGCCTTCTTTTTTTTTTATGACACTTTAATGTGACCATTTTAGCTGCCATTTTGTTTAACATTTCATTTTCGGTTTTATTTTTTATTTATGTATATATACATATATACATATATACCTATTTTTCGTGTTTTTAAGATTTATTTCGTGTCTGGTTTAGACCACGTAGGTCATTAAATTGCTTAGAAATCGCGGAGAACTCACAATTTGGGCCTGTTTTTGAAATGAACCACAAAATGACTGTGAAACGGGCGGCACGCACTGTTGCTACATGTACTTAACAGTGGGTCAAAATTGATAGATAAATAAATAAATAAACAAATAGTTAAAACTAAACTTAATAAAATCTTTTATTATTATTTATTTTAAGTAATTGCTATTTTTATTCCATTTTGTTCATTTTAATATTATTCAAATTAAATTTTTTTTATATATTATATATGCAACATAAAAATATCTATAAAAAAATATCTATAAAAATGATAAAATTCAGTTTAAAATTCTATCTTAAAAATAAGATAAATTCTTCTTTGAATAGCCGCTTGTCTATTGTTTAATAAAATCGGTTTAATCTTTTGTTTGATTTAAGCGTTAAATTGGTTTATATTAGTATGCATATAACAAAAAATGTTGATCATAAAAATTTGTATATTCAATCACTAGAAAAATCTCCTTCTGTTTCTCATACGATGAGTTTTGTTTTTTTTTTTTTTTTTTTTGTATGTATTTTGGCTTTTTGACCCACTGTTTTTTCTAGTCCATCACTTATTTCGGGTTTCATTTGGGTTAAGTTTAGTTTTTTTTACTTTTTGGGGCATCGTTGAAATAGATACAGTTAATGCCACAAATGATGTCTAATGACGGTTTCGTCTTACACGATGAAATTGCTTTCAAAAGGGGACTACTTTGTGGAAGGAATGAGGCTAGGCTCGCTTGTGGTTAAGAGTTGAAAATTGTTCTTGGCTTTGTCTGAGCCGAGTCTATTTAAGTGTCAGTTATTTATGATGAGATTCTCGTTTCCCTTCATTTAATGTTTATCTCTAGTATCTCTTTTTTTTCTCTCTCTCTCTCTGTTACTCTTTGTCGTTTGCCAAATTCTTTTTTGCGGTATAGGTTACGTTGGGCAGGGGAAGGGGATTGTATTATGGATGCCAGTTCAAGGTCGAAAATCTTGTCATAATAGTCCAGTCGTTTTGACACGGTACTCACCTTCAACTTTAGCCAGAGCCAAAACGGATATTGTTTGGAGTGCGGGAACCGCCCAAGCAACCAAATGGAATAAATGTGATTTATTTTCAATTGCCTCGTGGCCCCATTTGAGGCCAGCAGCCAGGAACCAGGCGAATGCCAAGCACGACCACCAGGCAAATGCGGCCATGCAACAGAAATACAATGCCATGAATAATACGGTGCAGGCGGTCGTTTGACGATGACCCTGTGTGCCGGAGAGAAAAGGATGTGTAAATAAAAAATGCGAAATATTCGGGAAAAACGTTGCTTTTTTTCCCCCCTCCCCTTTCTTTCACTGTTTTATGCGAATTGTTTTCTTGTTCGTCTTTTTCTGTTTTTATTTGGCTTACCTGGGTTATAGTGGACATCATCTGCAAGCGTCCCAATTTAACGGGCGGCGGAAATGGCTCACGGCACGAAACCGAATCGCCAGCACCCAATCCAGCCACATAGGCACAACCAACCACAAGATAGCAAACGGCCAGAAAGACAATTGCCCGTTCTGGATAACGAAAACGCGACGAGTCAATCAAAAAGGTGAGCACCTGCAAAGATAGAGAGAAAGAGAGATATAAAATAAATCATATTAAATATAAATTTAAATTTAATTAAGACAAAGTCTTTGAAGATGCGCTATAACCGGAGAGTCCCTTGAAAAATGCATTAGGGTGTATCTCTATTAAGGATCTCTTGCCTGGTCATTAGGCACTACACATTAGCTGATTGTGATTGTTGTGCCATTTATTTAACGATTTGCTCATTTCTTGCGAAACTCAATGTTTTCCTTACAACTGGGTAAAAGGATAGGGTGGGTTGGCAAGCGGTATGAGGAGCATGAGGACGAGAAGGAGATGACCTTAATGAGACCAAGTTCGTTAACATTTATTTACTAAATAGAAATTTGCTTAATGTAAAGAAATTGTTTGCTAAGATAAATCTCTGACACTGCAAGACAAGAATTGTTAAAGTGAGATTAAAATTTGTTTGTATAACAATCGTATAACAGTTTTATTTATTCAAAATTGAACTACTTTATTGTTGTATACAAATTTATTATGGATAATATAGAACTTACAAAACTCCAAAAAAGTTCTTGTATAACACTTGTATAACAGTTGTTCAAAAACAAGCATATTGAATATAAAGATTTATAAAGAAGAGTAACCAGTAACCTATCTATCATACGGATTGTGCCTAAATTGTTGTTACCAGTGTTGTATAACAGATTTAGTTACACAAACAGTTATGTTTTAACGAATATTTTATTATTGCACTTTGTCTAAACTTTTATCCAAAACAACCTCACATAATAAAAACAAATAATTAATCTACTTATTGATTGTATAATAACAGGCCAAAAGGTTTTCAATAACAGTTGCATAACAGTTGTATAACAGTACAAGCTGTTGTGTAACAATTGTGTAAACAATTTACTCTTTTAGCTAAAGGCATAAAGGATAGAAGGGTACACAAATATGTGAAAATGGGAATATCTTTTGGAAATTGCTCTCAATCTTTTGTATACCAACTTGCTGAATTTAAACACATATTATAGGAAAAGTATATATATATGTATATATATATGCATATATATCGTCTGTCTGTTATGTATGAATGTAGGTGTTGCCCTAGTCAAATGTTTTGACGTTCCGCCTTCCCATCAATGCTAAAAAGGAAATCGCAACACTTTGCAAAACTCAATGAAAAACAAAAAAAAAAAAAAAGACGGAAAATCATATGAAATGAAACGAAGCTTCACTTGAGATACGCATAATTTTTGGGCGAGGCACTTAAAATGAGACAGGAGACATTGAGACAGTGATAGAGACAGAGACAGTCTTGTTGTTGGTTGTCTGTTGAGTAGCATTTTCTGCTTTGCTTTGCCCGCTTATTTCATTACATTTCATTTGTAGCTACATTTTCAACAGTCACACCACGCCCCTTTCGCCCACCTTAACCCCATAGCAAACGCCCCAAAATGAGCAGCAGCATGCGTGGAGCATAACAAATTGAGGAAAATGGTGAAAATATCCATCCAAAATAGAGCAGCAGCAGCAGCAACACTCTGTGTCTTGTCATCGTCATCGTTGTCATCTTCCTGCAATCCTTTTCCTGTTGTTGTTTTTTTTTTTTTTTGTCGAAAGAATTGTTTGGCATAAATAAACAATTCAATTCAATTTTTCGTCTTATTCGCTTTGGTTTTTTTTTCTATTTTTCTCTTTTTTTTTGTTGGAAGGAGTTACAAAGTGAAATAGGAATAAATTTTACATGTAAATGAGAGACAGATAGAGCAGACAAAGACACTGTGCGTAGGTGGAAATTAGATGTAAGCAAAACCGTAAAAAAAAAAAACTAAAGAAACTATAATTTAAGCCACGACAAAAGCTCGACAAATGTTGAAATTGTTAAAGGGGGAAGAGTGCGCATTTTTCTTCTCGTTTTTTTTTTCTGTTGTTTTGTCTTTGCGTTTGTGTTCATGAATTATTCAAAAGGTCTCTGGATTGGGGGAAAGGGTAATAATAATAATAATACCCAAACCGCATTATGCAATGGGAACAACTTCCCACACACATAGACACACACAGACACACACGCAAGCATGCAAAGAGTCACAGTCAGACAGACAGAGAGACAGACAGACACATAGTGTCTAACTTCACTCTGATAGTTTTGTAATGAACAAATTAAATGGCTTTGCTTAGTGAATTCTGGGTTTGGCTTGGGTTTTGGTTTCAAAATGGTAATGAATTTATTTAAATGGCGCGTAATCAACCAAGGCGGAATAAAGACGGGTAGATAGAGGCAAAAAAGAGATGGAATGTTCTATGTTCATTTTATGTCTGTATGTGTTTGTGTGTGTGTGTGTCTGTGTGTGGATAGAAAATTAAGTTGACATTTGTTGTAATTGCTTTGAAAAGGATAGAATGAATTGTCAGCTTTTTGCCATACGGTATTGGTTAAAGTTTCAAATAATTATACAAAAGATAATTGTGCAAAATTTTACTTTTATTATTTGAAGTTTTAGTGTCTTTTACTTTGCAGTAATTAAAGAAGGACAATTATAAGTATAAAATAACTTTAATAATGAAATTGAATAACCTTAAAGTCTAAATTTCATTTTGATCAATTGTGGTTTAAAAACGATTGTGATTATGAATATTTTATCTATCTCTGATTAATATATCGAAATTCCTTTCTTTGCTTAACTTTAATATATGTATATAAATTTTTCTTTTCTAAACTTTGATATAGTTAAACTGATTGCCTCTTAGTTAGATCCTTAGTTTAGACAAATATTTTTATACAAAAGGCAAACAAATTATAATCTCCAGATCTATTACAAGAATATCTAAGATCAATTGGATCTTTACAGTTCTTAATATGAAAGTTGATCAATCTTTTTATATATACCAACTCTACTGATGAATATAAAAGGGCTAAAAGGATGGAAAACAAGTAGAAGGATAATTCTTCCAGTTTATTTAATAGTTATATACATAATGAAAACCCTTAAATCTTTCATTAATAACCGATTCTAATAAAAATTTGTAGGTCATTAGAAATGATAGCTGATGATGAGTTTATTCAGCAATAGGACAGATCGAATATACATATATCTTATATTTTACAATTATACAATTTAATTGTTTGATTGTTTACTAGCTAATCTAGTATTTTCCTTTTTCTATAGTTTTCCTAATAGTCCCTAGACCTCCCCCTTAACCGCACACTTTTCACTTTATTCTGACATGTTCTCTCGTAGAACTTTCTCGCAAATGAAACGTCAAACTTGTATCTTTACAGTTATCCCTTGTGAGTTTAGTTGAGCTATGTTCTTTCGCTCTGTATCAACTAAAATATAAACCAACACATTTATTTCAATTTCGCGCAAAAGTCAAACTAAAACTAAACTAAACAACAAAATAATATATATGTATATATAAAAAAAAAAAAAAAATACAAATAAAATTCTTCAACTTTTCGCTTTGCCTGTTGACAGGTAAAAGTTATTGCCATAGAGAAAAAGCGAGAATAAGAGATTGTGGAAGATGAAAGAGGGTGTTGGAGTAAAGAACTAGAGAATTTCAAACAACAACTGTCAACAATCAACACCTTTTTCATTAAACGCATTAGATGAGATGAGACAAAGTCCCTCTGTCTCTGTTCCCATCTCTGTGACATGACATTTGTTTTTCAATGAAAGCGAAAAGAGGAAATGACATTGGAAAATGGTCTAGCGGGAAAGAAAAGGGGGGGAGGGGGGTTAGAGGCAGTACTAGAACTGGTGCTGTGCTGTGATGAGTGGTACTGATATAAGGTATAAGGTATACAAAATGATGGTGTGGGTTATATATGTATGTACCTACATAGGTAGGTGCGCCTAGCTGTGATATTTGTTGACAACACTCATTCATTCAGTCACTCACTCAGTCAGTCAGTCAGCCAGTCAGTCAGTCACTCACTCAGTCAGTCAGTGAGCAGCACGTTGTTGACTTTGATGACTTTTCTTAATTACAAAACCTGAAACAGAAACTCAGCGAGACAGGAGCCAGGATACAAAGAACTAAACAACAGGATGTGAATAAATATGCAGCATGGCATACCAATTCTGTTTACTCTTTTCTTTTTTTTTTGTTTGTGCCATTCTTATTTTTACATAAACAAAGATATAAATAATTAAGTAATAGAAGAAAAATTTAAAAAACTTTTATTTGCCTTGTAGATGGCAAAAAAAGTATTGTAAAGTGAAAACAAATGAATTGTTGTGAAATTTCTTATGAAACTTAAACGAAAACTACAACTAAATGGAAATAAAAAAATTCTCTATAAATTGAATTGAAATAATATAAGGTCTTAAAAGGTTTTGAATGATAGTTAATGGAAGAGACTTTCAGCTTAAATACGCCGCTAGAGGGCGTAAGCTTAAGAACCACTATTTTGAACTACATCTTTTCTACCTACCACAGGGTATTCAATTTATAAAAAACACACACACACACACACACTGATTCTTCTTATGAAATATGGTTGGGTTTTTTTTTGTGTTGTTGTTGTTGCTTTGGCTGTTCCAATTTTACATAAAACTATTAATTGATATAAAATATGCAAACTCAAATGACAACCACATAAAATGTCAAAAATAAAATCTTGCCACAAACATTTACCGCAATTTATGCCACAATCATTTATTTTTTTATTATTTATCTCAACCTGACTAAAAGTTTATGTTAATAGTTAGTTATTCTAAATAGATGAACACACCCCCTCCTCAACATAACAAAAAAAACCAAACAAAAAAAAAAAAAAAAAAATGGGGAAAAAATAAAAACTGTCTCTATGCTCTTTGTTGTTGCTTTTTATGCAAATGTTTTTTCATCTAATTTATGCGAAATTCAAATTTGACAAACGCCGGCAAAGCTTCACAAAGCTTTGTGTGGCTTTTAGTTTTCAACACTCCAAAAACAAAAAACAAAAAAATTTGGAAAAAAAAAACTGACAGAAAACTGAAGGGAGGAGTGAAAATTTAAGTTTTTTTTAGTCTGAATTTAATGAATAGTTTTTATGTTTTTTTTTTCTTTTTTTTTTTTTTTTTTGAAAATTTATGAGCCACAGCGGCGTTGAAATTGAAATTAAACATTAAAGTTTAAACATCATTTTGAAATTCCCCAAAAGAATAATGTGAATGGGAATGTATAGAATATTTAAGTTGATTTTAGTTTAGTTTACTTTTATTTTAGCCACAATGCTGCCCAGTACCCATCACTCAATCAATTAGTTTCGACTTTATTTATTTAAAACTACAAAATCCGAGAATGTCAATAACAAAAAAAGAAAAAAGAAGAGAAAGCAAAAAAGATTGTCATAGAAATACCAAGTACAAAGGCAAACAAAAATGCAATGTACTATTCTATTTGCTGGTACACCAATATTTCTACACTTATGATAAAAAATATCTGCATACATATGAAAAATATAAATAAACTTTTAGCACTTGGAATGCAATTCATGTCTATTTATATGTACATACATCTAAGGCATATTAATTAATATTTATTATTCAAATCACAAAATATTAGCAGACGTCAGTGTCAACTAACTTGGGTGATAATTTAAAAGATAAATTTATAGAAAAAAAATATCTGTGAATCGACTAGAATTATTATTTTTATTAAAATGCATTACTTTGTTGATAAAAATTCTTTTTGAATGAAGATTTTCTACTGAAACGATAGGCTTTCATTTCCTTTTGGTACAGTTTAATTGTCCAAAACTTGTTTATGATAATGAGGAATCAAACTAAAGAAATCAAACATTTTTTTGTAAGGAGTATGGAGTAGCCATACCAGACTTTGCTTACTTAAAGATCAGCTGGTGCAAAATAAGTTGGCAGGACAGCAATAATTAACAGAGAAGTGGCATCTCTCAGTATACAGAGAACTGTACAGTTGTTGTTTAGGAGTAGAAAAACATTTTGAAGAAGTTAAGATGCAAATTTTAACTTATATAAATTGTTTAACTGTAAACATCGGTAAACGTATATTGGAAAATAAATTTGAATGTGTACAGAAATATATTTGACTTAGTGTAGATCATCATGCATTTCAACAGTAGGAAATTTCTAATACGCTTGTGTATTGTGTGTATGTGTAAGCTTGTGTGTTTATATATATATAGATATAGATATGTACATATGTATATATCATATATATCTATATCTATGCTTTTCATTGACATATTTTTTCCATCTGTTTGTCACATGCATAGAGAGTTTATTAAAAACAACAAACATAACCCACATTCCGCAAAACATTTTATATTGAAAGAGAGTAATAATGCAAAAAAAAAAAGAAATAGCAAAGAAGAAGCAGAAAGGAAAAGGACAAACACAAAATAGACACAAACAAAAAAAGACTGATATATGTAGATAAAGATATATATATATATATATTTATGCACATTTGTTTGCGTCTGTTTGTGGCATGGAAAATGTCAAGCCATATCAACTTTGCTACTATGAAAATGACATTGTACAATATAAAAACAAAAGAAAAATAGATACATATACATACATATAGATACATATATACATATATTTGATATAATGGCAAGTGCATAAAAGATTCGACAACACATTCTGTAAAAGACCAACAAATCATTTTACAAGCATATAATTTACTTGCTTTGTACTGTACTGTATTAAAACAAAAGATATAGAAACCTATTATTCAAGCATCAGTTTAAAATCAATGGAAAAATAATCTTGAAAGATATAATCAATCATTTTGTTAGACTGTATATGATATATCCATAATACTCAATTCTCTTCATCTACTTTTCAATGCTGTAACACATCTTCATTAATCTAACTTTTCCGGCTTTCACACATTGACGCGAGCAAGGGGCAAGGGGGAAAGTCCCCACTAAATCCCTCCCTACGCTAACCTGCTCATTCCATCATCATCTTTTCAACTCTTCAAACATATGCAAATCAACTTTTTTTTTTTTTTTTTTGTGTTACTTTACTGCTCCCCCTCCTCATTTTGGGGCATCAAAAAATTTGTTACCTTTTTTTTTCGCAAAATTTGAATAAAAAATCAATTTGGTTGAATAAAAAAAAAAAAGACCCCCAACACTTCTCCTTCTTCATACACAAACACCATCTTTGGTAACTCTGTAATGAAGAAAAACTCCATATGGTTATATGTAAAAATTTCGTATTCGTATTTCTATGTTATGGATACATATGTACATATATGGAGACGCGATGATCATCTATCAAATATTTTCGCTAGCTTCCTATATACCGTATCCCCTACGTCATAAAGTTGTGCCACACATCCATCAACAGGAGCAAAAGGGAATCTTTGGGAACATTGTCACTCGCAGTGCGACAGGTTTTATCATTTTTTTGTGTTACCATTCTTTTTTTTCGGGTGTTTTTTTTTGTTTTTACAACATTGCATGTAATTTGTCGTCCATTTTGAATGTAGCCAAGTGGCTATAGATGGTAATGTAGGGGTAGAGGAGGGTGCGTTGGGAGAAATTGTCTGTTCAACCAGTCCTTATATCACAGTGTATGCAAATTATCATTTTTTGTGTTGTACACGCACACACACACACACACACAAACACACACACAGATTTTCATTTAGCCTCCAGTTTTTTCATTTCTACTTATTTTTTTTCTCTCTCTCTCTTTTTTTTATGATTATGATTATGATTTTGAGTGTTCATTTTCATTTTTGCATTTTTCATGCATTTATCAGTTGGATGGATGGCTGACTGCCTTTCACTTTTCCCCATTTTCATTTGTTCTATGCAGATTCTTTTCATTATTATTTGTATTTTGCGCTTTTGTTAAATGCAAGTGATGATGATAATGTTAATAATACAGGGTGCTCCAGTGTAATGTGCTTTGATGATATGACCATCTTTTTCGATTAGTTTTTAAATTAAAGTTAACTTGTATAAATTGAAGTATGGTTAAGTTATTTTTTAAATAGTTCTCATAGATATTAGGCCTCTGAATAAATGGTAAATCATTTTTATAATCTTGCATAAACGGTATATATCTATCTCCGACTATATAAAATAATATATATTCTTGATCAGCACGACGAACTGAGTTGCTCCAACCATTTTCAATCTGTTTGGATTATCGCTACGTTTTACGATTCTTGAAAAGATATAGCTATAGGTATTGTATCTCTCGGAAACAATCCGATCTTATGACTATATCTTAAGGTTATTATAGCAAAAATAGGTCAGTAATACGTTTTACTATCAAAAACATTGTTGTTTTCTAATCAAAAATTATGAAATTTGGTATTTAAGTGTTCTAGATATTTCTTAATATATCCCCCAAGTTGTATCAGTATCAGTTAACTCTATTATATAACTCCCATAAAAATAATCGGTCAAAAATATGTTTATTTTAAGAGCGATTATCGGGAAATTTGGTATTTGTAAGATAAGTTTAAATACAAATATCCATACTGAGTTTAAAAAGAATCGCTCAACTATATGATATAGCTGCCATACACTTAAAGATCCATAAAATTTCGTCACAAATTATTAATATCATTTTTGTCTAATCGAATTCCTTGGACTGTTTTTGCTAAAATTTGATTTATTTTTGATTTAACCTTTCCTCTTTTTTTCTCTCTCTCTCTCTCTTCTTTTGTTTGTTCTTTGGGATGGATGCAAGACATTCCAAAATATCAAAGGGCATTCTAATAATATTTGCACTTTACTTTGTTTTAGCTTCTTTTCTCTTTCCCATCTATCATATATTGAATATGTACATTCCGTGTGGGAGCCAAGTAAAAAGGATAACAAATGCCACAGGATGGTGAGCCAAGTGTTGAGGGATATATATATATATATATATATGTATATTCTCATGTATGTACGATATATGCATATGTTTAGTCAAGTTTATTGAAAAATATGCGCTGACAGGTAATATGTCAATGCGTGCAAAAGTGCCAACCGTTGCTCCATCCACCTACTAAACCAAATCCCTCTTCCCCATTTCCCCCCTCTCTCTCACTCTCTCTCTCTCACACCGTTTGCTCCATCATAATAGACTTGGCGTTATATCCCTCGTTTGTTCTTTGTGCCCCTGAAGCCATATTTATAAGCCAAAAAGGGGGCGATGGAGAGAGGGGAGGAAAAAAAAATGAAAAATAAAAATATGGCAGCACTCAGCCCAGCTCCTGTGTCTTGTCTTTTTATGATTTATCGCCATCAAATTGAAAATTGAGTGCCTGACAGTGGCAAAACATTTTTTTTTTCCGATTTCTCTGCTTCTGCTTTATGTTTTCTGTTTTTTTTTTTCTTGTTTTACTGTTTTCGTCTTCTGCTTTTTCTGTACTTACCGTAAAGAGGCAACTGGCCACACAGACTGCCGCCCAAGAGCCAACCCAATAGCGAAGAACAGTCCGTTCTCTTTCAGGAAAGAACATGGCATGACAAGGAGCCCCACAGTCATGTAGATCCTGAAAAGAGAAAGAGAGTCAGTAATGTAGAGTGAGAAAGAACATAAATTAATTGGAATGCTAAAGGGTAATTAATACGGCTTAAATTAAATGAATGTAAATAGATACATATAATTTCCGCAACATTTTTATCAAGCTTAAGACGGAAATTTGAAATTTAAATAAGAGGATATAAACAAATTTGAAAGGAAGTTTTTAAGTTAATCTTTATTCTATAAACGGATAAGATTTAGTTTTAATTAAAAATTAAGATTAAGATAAGATATAATTGGTATTTTATTGGATCTAGTTAGAATTGTATAAATAAGCGTACAATCGATAACTGAATCGATAACTATCGAGCAATGTTAAAAGATCTTGATGAGCTGGATTGAAATTTAACAATTGAAATTCTTTCTTCTTATAATAAAATATATATTAAATAACTTCAATAGTTAAAGAAAGGACATACAACAAATTGAAGGATCTCAAATCGATATGTCCTCTAATTATATCTTTCATTTGTGCCATGTGTGTGTGTATGTGTGTCTGAATTGAAGTTAATTTATCACTTTCAAACAATTTGATAGAATTCATACAACTTTATTGTTCAGCCTCAATTGTTGACCATTTGGAATTTGTTATTAGCTAAATTGCAAATACATTGAAAAATTGCTTGAAATGACAGTTGAGATTTATCTTGTAAAACTTTTAGATCCCTTATTTTCAGCAAAATTGACAACTCTCGGACAGAGTCTAAACAATAACTGCAATTTAATGACATTTGGTCAAAGACAGTTTCCCCTTCACTTTAGTTGACTCCCACCACCAATTTAACACACATACACACACACACACACACGCACAACTTAACTCAACCTTGAACTTCTCTTGGGGGTAGAAAATTGCATTTTGTCTGAAATGTGGCAACAATGCCAAAGACTGAAGGTTTAGTATTTTTGCCCTATGTTGTTGTTACCCTTTGCTATCCTATCCTATCCTGTACTGACGCATTGTAAACCGCAAGAGATTTGAATTTTAGATAGAATCAAATGTACAGACTCACACTGAAACACACAGACAGAGACAGGAGGGGAAAAAAAAGAGAAAAGTTGGAATTTCTTGTATTGCAAACAGTCCAACCAGGGACTGTGACTTTGAACCCATCATCAAAACATTTGCAGTTTAGTTAGTGAGAAAAGGAGTCAGTCGTCTGCCAACTGGCGTCGAAAACAGAAGCAGTCACAGGAGTTTTCAGAGTCGAGGTAGGGCGATGAAATGGAAATTTCTGTCTGTCAAAGAGCAACCCCAGAATAAAGGCATACAAAAATCTTCCATCTCTCAATATATATCACTCTCTCACTCTCTCTTTCTTTCTATGCGTCTCTCTATCAGTCTGTCTCTCAGTCTGTCTCTCAGTTAGTGTTTGGGGCTTTATTTCAAATTCCCATTAAAAATTTAAAAACCCAAAACATGCCGCATCCTTGCTGCTCATCCGCTTCGCTTTTGGCAATCATCGTTAGGTTAGCGGCGCAAATTGCGTTTTCGACGCCCCCCAAAAAAGAAAGAAAAAAAATGAAAATAAAAAAAAAAGAAAAAAAAAATCCATATAATGATGTTAATGATAAGCAGGCAGCAAGAGACGAAGCAGCAGCCACCAAAACGTTGCCAGCTTCTCTACCACTCTGGGCCATCTTTACGCATCAAGAATGAAATCCAACAATAACATAAACAAAAGTAGAAGCAACAACAAAAAAAAAATGTATTGTGTATTACGCCGTGACAACGACTTTTATCTACCCTATAAACAAAAGATTAACTAACTATTCGATGGGAAATCAAGCCTTCACCAGATATAAAGACTTTATTTAAAGTTCTTAATTTATCTCTTAAGATCCCAACTAAATTGATAGCCTACATACCCTCTCTTCTTCTCTATACAGGGTATTCCAACAAAGAGAGAAAGAAACTTTAGTAAAGAACGAACGAAATTGCCTGCAAGTTAGCCACATTTATTTTCAAATTATATCCTTCGAGTTCTGTCGAGTAAGCTTGGAAAATTTAAATTTTAATGAACTCAAGTTTAGTAAACGGGATTTGATTGGCCAAGACCTTTGAAGACATTTCAAGATTTACATTCCAAACAAAAACAGCAAAAAAAAAAAAAAAAAAAAAAAAAAAAAAAAAAAAGAGAAAAAACAAAATGTAGACTTTAAATAAATATTACATCTATTTATATTGTATAAACATCTTTCAATTTTACATATTTATGAAATATTTTTATTTTATGTTTTTTTATTATTTTTTATCTAACATTCTCGATCGCTTCCTCTTCTTGGCAAATCTATCCATCCATCCATCCATCCATTCAACCATCCATCCATTCGTCTATCCATCTATCTTGATTAAAGCAAGCAAAATCAAACAGACTGCCTACTTCTTCTACTATACATTGGTAATTTTCTGTAATCTTCTAAACCCATTCTTTTTTCCTTCATCGAATATGATTCCTTTTGCTTGTACTCGTTCTTCTCTTCTACTGCATTCTCGACTAGAGGTAGGCGGCAACAGTTACAACAAAAGACCAAAGTTGCACATTGACCACAACAAAAGAGTGAGGAGACTGCATTGTTAGCCCTGAGACAGAGTCGGAAGTCGACAGTCGGCAAAGTCTGTCCCTTTTTTGGTTTGGTCTCTTTTTTTTTTCTTCTCCCTCCCTATACTGTTTTGTTTTTGGCCCAGCCGGGCTTGAATCGACTTGGCCAGGTCTGGTCTGGTCTGGCTTGGTCTGCCTTGGTCTGGTCTGCTTTGTGGGCTCCATTGTTTTCGATTTTTATGAGGCATGTATAAATAATTGCGCCCAAAGGCCGACGCCGACATAAGTTTTCATGCCCAGGCGAGTCGACAAGCGGCGAGCGACTAACTAAACTGCCCTTCAACTCCACTACCACCTTCCGATCCAGCTTCTTTCTTCTGCAAGCTCCAACAACAAAATGTATACAGTTTTTTTGGCTGCTGGCTACAAATAAAATATATATGTAAAGAATGAAAAACAAAAAAAAAACACAAATGATGTAGCTAGAGAGACGCGGGAGAGGGTAAGGTATACTTTGGTACTTTAAGGAGTTTTTAATTTATTATAGATAAATTTTATGGGCATGCAAAAGGCATCCTCTTCCCATCCCCATCCCCTTTCTTTTACCATTTTTTGTTTTTTTTTTTTTTTTGGCGGAGGGCGTGTTGATGATGGGCCAAGCTGCAAATTATTATGAGTAAAGTTAACGTCAATGAGCCAGCAAACTCCATGGCAATCTTTGGCTGTTGAAGATGTACGGAATGCAGCCACAGTGAACATTCGTTTTCAAAGATTATAAATGGACAGCAATAACTTTCTATACAAATCAAATGCAATTAAAAAAAAAAAACTACCAACTGGGAAGTTATTTTTTTATTCTTAAGAACAAAAATCTCAAAAATATCTACACAAAATCTCTAAAAACTTGTCTTCTTTACTAAGCTATGTAAAATTTACAAAATTCAATAATTTCTTTTTTCAAATAACGTAAAATTTAAAATTGACTCTTTAGTTGATTAGTTTTTACTATTTTTCAACCTTGAATAAATTTTAAAATAAATATTAAACCATAATTTTAATAAAGTTATAACAAAATATAATTAGTTTCTTGAAAAACAATTTCTATAAAATTATAATAAATTTAAATTATTAGTTTATCTCTATAAAAAGTATTGTTGTTGATATATTTCATTTAAATATTAATAAATTTAGTTTAAAAAAGTTTTCAAAATTCCAAAATAAAAACTTTGATTCCTTTACTTTATTAAAATGATCATGAGTGTTTGTTTTTTTTTCTTCTTGTTTTTTGTTTATAACCAGACTTTGTCTTTAATAATCTAGGATTAAGTATTCGATTAGAGTCTCAGACATGCACTTTGACTGTCTCTCAATAAAGTTAAGGGTCTCACTGTAAGCTTTGGCTGACTGGCCACCTTTGGGTCCAAAAAGAAACTTTATTATCAGCCGACAACAGAGTTTTAGCTGCAGGCGTCATAGAATGCTTGGACTTTAACTCTAACTCATTGCTATCTTCCACTCCTACTCTCTGCCTGCCACAATGGCAGCCAGACAACCCTCGTCGACAGCGTTAATGATGGCGCTGTCTATGTATAGGTTTTCTCTATATAGATATATATATATCTGTATATTTATATATATATATATATATATATATATATTTCTTTTTTTTTTTTTGGGGGGTGTTGCTGACGTTGTTAAAGTCAAAATAGACAGAGCAACAGACAGGACACGAACAGGAGGTCGCAGCAGCAGGCTGGTATGACTATAAGGACAAAGACCAATATGATTGTCCTAAGGGTTGATTCTCTTTCGTATTGCCAGGACCAGGACAGGCCTGTCATCTGTTGTTACTACTTCTGCTGCTGCCGCCTCTGCTTCTGTTGTCCTTGGGGGAAGACGACTTGGCATTTGCCACTTGGCAGGGACAGACAGAATACACATGCATTCGAGTATAGGAAATGTTTTCTCTTCTCCTTTTTTTTTTTTTTTCTTTTTTCGTTAAATTGAAATAAGGCAATTTTGAAAAGGAAATGGCCAAGCAGGATACGAAGTTCAAGACATTTTGTTGACCCACAAAAGAACAGAGAAATAACAACGGCAAAAATTTACCACTCATAATTTATTAATATTATCGACCTCTCGAAGTCCTCACAAAGCGGCATCAATACCAAAAACTGAAGCGCAAAAGTAACAAAAAAAAAAGAAAATAAAGGAAAAAAAAGTCAAAAAGCCGCACAAATTACACATGTCGACACTTTATTAAAAGCCAAAAAGGTTTTGGTGTTTTTTAGGATTTCGATTTTGATAGCAGAAAAGCATGGAAAGGATTCTCGTTGTATTTTTCCTTCTTTTTTTTTCATTCTTTTGTTGTTGTTTGGCTGTTTTTTTTTTTTGGTTCTTTGTTTTTTTTTGTTTTGCTGTTGCGGTCGATCTGAACCCGAGGCTATAAAATGTCGACCCGTCCATATGTTTGAGCCATAAAAAGCAGAGATATAGGAGCAGGTTAGTAGAGAAAGGACTAAAAGGGGGCTGATGGGGCTGACAGGCTGGCAGGGCGGCGGCAACCAACTTTTGGCGGGAGTTTCTCTTTGGGTTAACGCCCCTCATTTTGGTTTTTGCGTTTAACCCTTTCATGGCCAAATTGTTGAGGTCCTATACACCACATGCAAATGATGCCCGAAAGCAAATAAGAAGAATGAGCAGAAAAAATAAAAAAAAATGATGCAAACCAGTTTCTGTATAGGAGAGGGGAAAAAGGAAGCGAAGCACTCTTCCTCTTCTCATGTAATTTTAATGGTTATTTATAATGAGCGTCTGTTTAAAGTTTAAGTATTTTTATTTTGTATATTGTTTTTTTTTTCGCCAAAGGTGACACACAGCAAATTGAAGGACGTTCTGGTTCGCTTCCTTTACCTCTTTTTATATCTGTGTCTTCCTTCATGGCCAGCCCTTCGCATGCCCTTGCCCTGGGGTTATGTGAATGTTGTCGGGTCATATGAAAAAATGCTAAAAAAAAAGGTGTTAAGCCGAAGCGCGTGGAACTTATTTCTTTCCCCTACCATCTACCCTACCCTGCCCTACCATACCCTTTCAATGTATCTGTATGTATGTATGTAGTATGCATATGAGAAGGACCACAGGTGGCTCCTCTTTCCAAGCATCATTTCCCTTCTTTTTTTTTATTTTTACATTTTTTCCTCTTTTACGTCGGTTGTAATTAGGTTGAACACGTAATTAGCTATTGAAATTAAGGGAAGGAAAAAAAAATGAGTTGTGAATATGAATTAGCAGGGCTTAAGTTGTAAAATAACCCTTTTGTATTCATAAGTGAATATTCATATATCTATATTAATATATTTATTACACATCTACACATTTGAGTGAATCCAGATACAAATAATAACTGAGGGTAGTAAGAGCAGTTTTCTTTTTCTAGATTATTAATATTATATATAAAATAAGGCCAAGTTGTTGGTAAGAAAAGTTCTAAGAAATATAACAAACACATCAATCTATCAGTTTAAAATATGCAATTCTACTATGTGGTTAATAACTGTTGTATTTAGTAGATTTTATGAAAACTCTCTTCATTTTTTATAGAATAGTTATAAAGATACCGAGAAGAGAACCCGATTCCGAAAATTAAACAAACTCTATACAGAATGCTCCCAATTTAAGTTAGTCAACAAAATAAGTGAGAAATAATATAATATAATTTCATATAAAGAAATCACCTATATAAAACGACTGCACATATAACTAATCTCAGGCTTAAACCATTTGGGAATTGTAATTTAATAAGTGGGTACAGAACAAGCACATTGAACTAATTGGGTAAACTTCTGCTTTTCCCAAACAAGTTTTACATTTTCATATTTATATTAATTTTTGTAAGCAATTTGTTAAAAAAAGTATTAAAAATTATAAATATTTAGTTTTTAAATTAAGATTAAACTAATGGGATCAAAATAATATATATGATATGATCGCTTGGTATTAGCAAAGAAAAAGATTATTGCCATAAAAATTTGTTTAAAACATTTTTAGCTAACCGAACTTGAGTATCATCGTTATCGAGAAACAAAGTTTGTTCTATCTCCTTCTGTTTGCCACATAACATTATGGCCAGACACGACAACTTGACTCGAAACTCGGCTCAAACTCGAACTCTGCAAACACACACGCACACACATTACATACACACATACTCATACTTACACACACACACACACACACACACACACTTATACTGATACGAGCACAGAATTGGCATATAAATTTCCATGGACCCACCACAAATTTGTGGGCAACAAACACGTTCCTCTCTATTAAATTTCATAAATTTATTAAATTATGCGCCTGATGCCTGCCAAACGAGAAAGTTGAAAACAAAACAGACAGAGACAGACACAGGAATAGAGAAAGACTGAGAGAGAGATGGAAAGAGAGAACGATTATGGAAAAATAATATTTGTGTTGATTGAAAATAAGAAGAAAAACCGAAATGAAAAGTGCCACCAACTGGGAGCAGCATCAAGCAATTGGAACTAAACCAAACTCCTTATGGGGCCAAATACCAAAAGAAACCAAAAGAAAAAAAAATTTAAGAATATTTAGAATAAAATTTTCATTCCAATTAAACTTTCCCCTTGCCGCTAAAAACACCCGCAGTTTGAGACCTGAAGTGTTGCATTAATTGTTGTCATTTGTCTCGTTACTTGACAGCCTAAACTAAAAAATTAATATGTCAAATTATGCAGAACAACTTTCTGTCGAGCAGGTTCAGCAAATATCCAAGAAATTGTTCTCCTCCATTCCCTCCAGGCTTACATTGCCACCCGCTATAGCTAGTACAAGAGGTAGCTCCTGTTCTACCATGCAATTAGAGAAAAGAAAAGCTGCCAAAATGTCAAACCGAAAATTGCTGCGTTTGCTGTCGTGCCATCGTGCCTGTCTGGCTTGGGTTGTCAATGTCAGGTACAGGTTCTAGGCAAATATATATAATATAGAAATCGGCTTGCACCTGCTGCAGCAGCAGCATCATCATTATTATCATCATCATCATCATCTTCATACTGAAGACATGGCAACATTTCATCAGCAACATATTGAAAATTTACAGTTTTCCTATTTTGCAAATTGTTTAATTTGCATTAGTTTAATGTGACCATCTGATCGATGTTTCTTTCCCCTATGTGGGTTAGTTAGTCGCTGGCGTCATCTGGTCAATAGACGTACATGCGAGTGTCAACGTCACGTTCTCATTTTTCACCTCCAACCTCCTCTTGTGTCTCTCTCTCTCGCTTACACTCTCTGGCTGCTCTTTTGGCTTGAACGTGATGTGCCTGCCAAGAGGAGTCGATAAATATATATTTGCTGCCTCAACTCAACTCAACTCGACTCGACTCGACTCTACAGTATACTCTGTCCATACGGCCATATAGTATATGCGGGGGATAAGGCTTTAAGTTGAATTTAAGTTGGTTTTAAGTTGTAAGCATTTAGTTGACATTAACTGGGATTTGTATCCTTGATGCCCTGAAGGCATGTCCATGATGTTGTTATATGAGATGCTAAGAAGCATGAAGATTAGATCAAAAGATATGTCAAGGGTCAAGCAAGTAACTAGCAATGAGAGAGGAAAAAAAAAAAGTGCCTCAAAGAAAAACTTTGGCAAAAAGAAACTCTATACAAAACACAAAAAAAAAGATATATATATATATATACATAAAAGGAAACAAAGAAAAAAATATATATAAATTTTTATGGTTTCACGTTTTGAAATATGAAAATAATTTTCTAAATTTTTTTTATTATTTTTAAGTCTTTGTCTTTATATCATTTGTGTTAGATAGAAGAATTTAATTTTATCGTTGGCTCTAATTTTTTTTTTCTCATTTCCTTCGTTTTGTTTAGCTGTCAATATTGATTATATAGGCATATCTTTTTTCTATATACCTTTTCTCTCTTTTGTTCAGTTTTCTTTTTCTTCATTTTTTTTTTTTTAAATGTAATTTGATGCGTTATTATTCAAATGATATATAATTTCCTTAGCCGATGCCTTGATATTAAAAACCAAGAGGCAAATGCGCTTTTGTTCACTTTTCCTTGCCACCTGTCCAATGTTGTTGTTGTTGGTAATGTTGTTCTTTGGGTTTGGTTTTTGTTGTTGGTTGTTGTTGCTGCTGCTGCTGCTGTTGTTGTTGTAATTATTATTTGTATGAAGCATGTAACCGGCTTTCGTCTGCCTAACTGTTGTACCACCATCGCATCGCATCAGCTATGGCATCAGCTATGGCTATAACCATTGCCACATCTCGCTCTTTTTTTTTTTAGATCTTGCTCCCGCTTCTGCTCCTCCCTCTCTCTTTCTATCTCACTCTCTTATTTTATCTCTCTGTCTCCTTCTCTAGAGAACTGTAGGCAATGAATTTTCTTTTTCTCCCTGCCTGTTTGCCGCATACAATTTTTGCCGTTAGATGCGCTGGCGTTGCTTACTTGCTGTTAGCTGTTTGCAGCTTGCTTGTTGGTTAGTTGGTTGCTTCTCGTGGCATATCTGTATCTAGAATGTTGCATGCCACAAACGCCAATGTCTCGAAATCGTAACAGTAACAGGCTTTATGCAAATTGTTGTAATATTTTGTTATATTATGCCATCTCACTCTAACATTGTATGTTGTTTGGTTTTGAAGCGTTGAGAAGGCGTCGACTAGCTGGGACTACAGTGAGTGAGAGAGAGAGAGAGAGAGATGGAGAGAGGGGGAAGATCAAATGGGGTGGGTATTGGCACTTCAAATGGACCGTTGCTTGTTAAGCGATATGGGCGACACTCCATGAAATGGAAATTACCGTTTTGGTGTATACTTTTTCACAAAACTCAATAAGCAGTAAGCCGACTTACAAACATACAGACACACACACACACACATCCCATATGCATACATAACAGTGAAAATTGTAGAAATTGTGAAAATTGAGAGATTTTATGTTTATTTACATTGAACCATTCAGCATTCAACTGACTACTTAACTACTTACAAATAATTGCCATAAATTGTTTGTTTTAATCACAAGATCTTTTACATAAATTTTGAATCAATGTTGCCAGCTTAACAATTATGTAATAAATTTCTAACTATATAGTTATCTAATCCTAAACAATGTAGAAAGAGTAAAATATTAAGTAATTATGCAAGAGAGTTTATTTGTTTAAAATTAAATTACAAAAAAAAGAAATGTTTATACACAAAGAAAAATCAAAAATTAAACAATAAACAAAAGTTTACTTAACACAAATAAATACATAAATAAACAACAACTGTTTTTTATTTTGTAAAAATTTATAAAAAAACAGAAAAAGATAAATAAATAAACAAAAGCTTTTTTTTTTATTTTTAAAAACAAATAAACAAGATTTAAAAAAAATTATTAATAAATGATTATTACATTTTAATGACCCTATAGAATTTTTATAAACAGTTTTACTTTCGTTTTTTTTTTGATGTTAAAAAATTAAAAGAATAATATTTAATTTTAATAAGAGTTTCATTTTATATTTTATAAGGTTTCCATTCCATAATATTTTAGAAATTGAACTTGTTTAAAATTAAATAAATTTTCAATTCCTTAATATAAGACACCAAAACATAATACCATTTAGTAAGAGTATATAATTTAGTTAGTTATTACTCTCTTAATCTATCTCTCATTTTAAAGTTAACTAAATAAAACATGCAAATTTTATTTAAAAATTAATTAACCATAAAAAATAATAAAATTCTAAATTTCTTTATATATTTTATTTTCTAAGTAATTGCTGACACTTTTTATTGCTTTCAAAATTCTTCAAAATTTTCTTACAATTTAATTAAATTTTTTGTATACAAATTTGTTACGATTTATCTGATATCTCACGTACCATATTGCAAATTGTATTTGCTGTGTGAGAAAAAATACATATATACATATTTGTAGCACATATCAGTGCGGCATATCTTCAAGAGCGTTGGCAACACATGTGAAACACTTGTTCCATCGATGCTCTCGAAAAGTCATAATCTTTTCGTTTTCCATTCCCAATCCCTAAACCACTTGATGTTAACTTGCAAGCGCATTAACTAAAAGCAAGCCTGTTATATTCCCTTTACTCCACCACTTTACCACTCTACACTACTCCACTTCACTTCACTCTACTCTACTCTTCTCTGCTCTACTCTGCTCTGATCTACTCTACTCTGCTCCAATCCACTCTATACTACTCCCAATTTAATGGGAAAAGGAGGTGAAGTTAAGGCTTGGGTGCATAGAAGAGTTGGCATATCGACGGCGCATGAAAAAAACATTTACTGAAAACTATTTGCAACAATTTTTCACAGTCAGCAGCTGCCATAATTTTTCTAGACGTGGAACATGGATTTGCCATCTTTTTTTTTTTTTTTTTTTTTTGTTTTGCTTTTATTTTAACACTTTAAACGATGAAGTTTAGAGGAGGCAAAAGGCCCAGGCTCTAGGTTCAGCTACAGCTCTAGCTCTCTGACTCTCACTCTTACTGTAAGCTTCATTTTCATTCCCATTTTTTGTTAGAGTTGAGAGAGAGGGGGGAGGGGAGGCAGTGATGCAACGCAGATACAGATATAGCAACAATTTATCTCACAGTTTGCAGTCTAAACAAAATGACGCTGGACCTGGCCATTGGGGAGTGTTGTTGTTGTTTTTTTTTTTTTTAGCTGCTCAACGGCGGCTCATCGGGCTCATCTCTTGCCATACCATTTGCCATGGGTTCCGCATCCGCATTCGTATTCGCAATTCGCATTCCCTCAACGTGGACAACGATAAATGTTTTAACATTTTACCAAAAACACAAACTGCAGCATAGAAACTCGCCGGGAAATATACAAATGATTTCGTATTTATTTCAACAGAGTAGAGGGCTCAACTCTGGTCTAGTCAACAAAGAACAGTCCAGAGATGAGGTCCAGAAATGGTGGTCAGTGTCTCGGTCATGGTATCCAATGATGGACTTTACTCTGCAGATCTTTTTTTCATTTTTTCATTTTTCATTTTTTTTTTGTGTTTTTGTAATTTAGTGCAACGAGTTTTGATGGTCATTTTCTATGCGGGTTAGAATAGAACTTGTAGTCAATATGCCATTGCCAGAGGGGAGGGATTACTGATTGGTAAAAAGAATCTCTGACCAGAAAGAAGCCTTCAATTTTTTACAGGTGTAAGGTCTTCCTAACAGCTGCATCATCCTAATATTTTTTTCAATTTGATTTCAATGTTTTCAATTATACAGGTTAATTAAGCTATATGTCATTGCCAAAGTTAAGTTAAATGCAAGAATTTCAAGTTGATAAAGATCGTAAATATATATTTTTCTTAAATTTGAAATTTCTTTGAAAAAGGAGACTAGGAACTTGTTAAAAAATTGCTTATATATACATTTAGATATTAGTTTATTTTACTTATATTTTTTTTATTTAATTATTTATATTTTGTTAAATTTCTATACATTGTTTGAATCATGCAACGTTGGCTTTTGCTTCCAATATCTGATGACTGATAAATATGTATTGAAAGTAATGTGAAACCATTAATTCAATGACGAATGCTGAATCACCTTTAGCCCTTGACAAGCCCAACAAATCCTCCCATCTCTTTATTCCCTTATCTATCAATGCCTCTGAAAAGCCACTTCCTGGATCAGGACTGAGTTTCCTGTGCCGTTTCGTGCCTTTATTAACGGATAGTTTTCCACCAATTGAATATTACAGGACCCAAAGAAGGACACAGAGAGAAGAAGAGAAAAAGATAGAGAGTGGGAGAGGAAGAGAAAAGAAGAGAAGGCAAGCACAAAGAGGCATTTGAATGCGTATTAAAAAATGTTGTATATTTTTATCTTTCATCTCTTTCGCTCTCTTAATCCCCAATAACCATTTCTCTGTCTCTGCCTCTGTCGCTATCTCTTTTCGTTTTCTTTTTCTTTTTTTTTTCTGATTTGCTGGCTGAAAATTAATGAGACTGACAGGCTTTTGACGCAATTTGATGCCCCGCAGTTTTTGTTCCATTCTTTTACCCAACCAATACCCGATGCCTCTCCCATTGCACCATGGTTTCTCTTGCTTTATCACTCCTACGACCATTACCATTACCCTGGCCACCCAGAGCCGCTTTTATAAATATTGAAATCATTTATCAGCTGGCACAAAAGAAACGAACTAACGACGATGGTCAGTGCACACTGGCTGAGTAGGAATGCGCGAAATCAATGGGCGATTGTGCGGAATAAAGAAGAGGAAGAGCAAAATGTTTATAATAAATGAAAAATAAATGCTGCAAAAATTAAAGCTTTATCAAATTGATGGAAAGAAATAGAGAGGGGAAAAATAAAAAAAAGAAAAAAAAAAACAGGAAAAGGATGCTGGCAGTTAAAAATACACTTGCACAGAGTATTATCAAAGAAATTTTTGGAATAATAATAATCTTTTGTAAAGTAAATATATATATAGAATATATAGAGACATGTATATATTATAAATCTTATTTAGTTCTGTTGTTATGCTTTCTCTTTATAATTTTTTTTGTTTATTTCTTAGTTTACTTGTAATTCCCAACATACGTTTAAGCATAATAGTTGTAGGATGACAAGAATGGAAATAGAATGAAAAGTACAGCTAGCTTATAGAAAAATCAGATTAGAATTCTTAGATTCTGGCAGCAAACGACCTGAAAGGGTATATTACCTATCGGTGTAAAAGGCAAATTAATTTTATACTGTGGTTGATTTTAACTCTTGACACATTGAATGAATGGTTGACAGATTTTGATAAGTTCAAACAATTAATACAAGCCCACAACTGAGGGTTTTTTTTTTATTTTGTTTAAAAACATTTCCGTTTGACATCTCGTTGATTGAATATAAAAAAGAAACGGGGAATTAATAATAAAGTGGTTTTTGTAACTTCCAAAAATTAAAGTCGCCTTTTGCCGCATTTTGGCCAAACTATGAACTTTAAGCACATTTGTCAATGTGGTGCATAGTGTGTGTATGTGTGTGTGTGATAAGAGGTGGAACAAGTTGGTTGTGGCAAGGGAGTTAGAGGATGGATAGTTCACAGAGCTATGCAAAAATTGCGTTTGCTCGTAGCGCGCACCTACACACACCACACACACACATGGGGGGCACACACACATGGGGGGCACTCACACATATATCGGACAAATGAAAAAAAAATGGATGGAACGGTTGGTTCGTTGGTTGGTTGGTTGGATGCCACCAAAAATGGCACCAAAAAATACCAATAGACCCAAACCCACGAATCTCATTCTCTTTCTCTATATTTGTGTCGCTATACAGAAGGATACCATTTCTGTTGAACTCTCCTCCACCCCCTCTTCCCACTTGCACTGATGATGACGACCACAGAGGGAAATTTATAGGCAATAGCTAAAAACAACGTCGCTTCACTTGAGCGTGAACACTGCCAAACAAACAAAATAAAACAGAAAAGAACTAAACAGGACAGAGGAGAAAGAGTAAGAGAGAGTGGAAACTGAACTGAACTGAATTGAACAGTACAGAACAGAACGGAACTAAACAGAGAGCGACAGTTTTTAGATGAGTTCTCGGTACCGGTATAAATGTAGAAAGAGAAGAGAGGTTTCTGAGTCTGGGACTAGAATTGGGAATGGGAATGGGAATGGAACTGGTATTGGGGTCTGTGTGCTCCTCTAGTTCTCAAATAAAAGTCAATGGCTCAAACAGAAAACGAGGGATAAAAAAAAATTGTGGGCGAAAAATGAGAAGCAAAGGCATTGAGTTTTTTTTGTGTGTGTGTGTGTTGCATGAAAAGCAAATTAAGCCATCAACAAAAATGGCAAAAATATAAGAGAAATACAATGGCCAAAAACTCAGGCACCTGCAAACAGACAAACAAACAAACAAACCAACACCACAGCAACTTTACCAAAAATTCCTATATATACCCTAAATATTTAAGTATATTGAATATTTTGATCAATTCAATTTAATATTAATTTTAGTTTAACTAATTTCTGTATGAAATATCATGATAAAGGGATGATCAAAGGGTCCTTAAACTATCATAATTTCATAATAATTATTATATTTGTGGCTTAAAAATGAAAAAAAAAAAAACATTTTACATTAATATTAAGATATATTTTCAAAATTGTTAAAAAAAATTTAACAGAACATACAATTTTTACTTAAAATAAACTTGCTAATCTTTAAGTTGTTTAATACTTAATAATTTGTAATTTTCGATCTATAAAGATTACTTTTCAATAGTTAAACTTTCCTTAAACTTAAAGTTTGAGAATTTATAACTCTAACAAAACAACAATCAATGCTTTCAAAACTGTTTTAATACGACTAAAGTTTGAAATGTGTTTTGTTTACAACTTTAACAACAGTTCAACTATCAGTAACAGTTTTATTTTCCAATACAAATACAGTTTTACATGCATTGAATTACATTTGTGTTAAAAATGGGATTCAAGGGCAAAGATTTATCTCTTTTTGTATTTTATATCCTCAATTTATAGTGTATACAAAATGCTTTATAGCTAAGAAACCTTTGCTGGCTTTTTAGTGTTGGTTATTGTTGTTGTTGTTGTTTTCTTTTTTGCTTTGGTAATTGCGAAAATTTCATGCGTCTGACTCGTTGCAGATAATACTAAACTTTTCCTAAAGTTAATGCCACTCGAAACTCAACTCTTAGCCAGGTAAAGTTTGTTTTTCCCCTTTATATATATATATGTATGTATGTATGTATGTCCTTTTCATTTTTCTTTTTCTTTGCTTGGCTTTTCATTTTATTAAGAAAAGAGTGCGACATTCGACGCAGCGAATTATTTGCGTATTTATGGTTGACTCTCGTTTCCCTCACTCTGTGACCTGACCCTTTTCTACTATGTGTCCCTGGTGGTTTAGAAAACTTTTTGGCAATTGGCTTTAGGCAAAAGTTTTTGACAGTTTTTCCCCCTAGTAGTAGTAGTAGGGTCAAAGTTTGAGGACAGAGAGGGTGATGAATTTTAGAGTTAGGTTTGAATGAATTGAGTTTAGTCGAGTCGAATTAAGATGAGATGAGTTGAGTTCAGTTAAATCCGACAATCAACTTGCTGTTTTGTCGTGAATAAACAAAAAAAAGCAAAGACTTTTATTGAAATTATCAACTTTTTTTTTTTACTTATCACCAAGTACTTAACCATTTTTTTTTTTTTTAAATCAATTTCAAGTAAACTTATCCAACATACCTGAAAATAAAAGAAAAAATATATATATTAAATATTTAAAAAATATAAATTGTAGAATTTAAAAAGTAAAATATATATTTGTATTTGTGAATGTGTAATTTAAGATAAATTTTATAGTATCTTACAATTTTCTAAATATCAAAGTATCTGAAAGTAAAGAGAACCTTGGGAAACCTTTAAATAAACTTTCTATAGAATCCTTTAGATATTTCTTAAACTCTTTTAAAAATGTTCTCAATAAATAGAACTATTGGCGTCTTTGTTTTTCAACTTTCTACATATAGATCTTCTTTTTCAGGTTTAAAAACGTTTTTGGGTTTTAAAAGTAAGTTTCAACCACTTGAAGCGTTCCCTATGTAAATCGTGTGGAAGTCAAAATTAGCATTCATAAATTATAATTTTCGGTTTCTGTTTCATTTTTTTTTTTTTTTTTTTTGGATTTCGCTGGTTGCTAACGCTACCTCATCATCAGCTTGTTATGCTCCCTCTGCCTCTGCCTCTCCCTCTGCCTCTGCCTCTGACTCTACCTCATCCAACTGCTCTGTTACGTTTGGCATGATGTTTCCCTCAATGTTGATACCCCACACTTATATTACACTTGGCTTGCCATTTACACAGCTCATTATGCAGTCCGCCCCACATTTAGAGTAGAGCTTGACCCACCCACCCACAATTCCTTTTTCCTTGAAGCTTTCACCCAACCAACCAACCAACCAACAAACGAACCAACCAACCAACTAGCTAGCTAGCTAGCTAGCCAGAAGTCAGAAGTGGCCCACACTTAATGCCAGAGTTGCAAAATGCAATCCAAGCTCTTTACAGTCCCACCATCCACCCCTTACTCTCACTCTGTTTCACTAGTACAAACTCTTATAATTTCTGCAATGCAATTGGAAAGTAAGCAATTCGAAAGAGGATGAAAATCAGAAAGAGAAGGAATTGGTATGGAGGATGAAGGAAGGAACAGAAGAAGTCAATTTCCTGGCCAGATGTTTTTGTTACCTATTTACAAGCCACTTTAACCTAATTTCATTAGCAGAAAACCGCCAACTCAATTAAGTCCCAATACCCCAGACCCCAAAACGCCCTCCCATCCCCCTACCAACCATTCACCAGGTTGGTCAAGGAGAATGAAGAAAAAATCAAATGTATAAAACAGGCCACATTGGACGATTCAGTCTGGGTCCATCTTTTACACTCTCACTGAGAAAAATACTGCAAAAGTGAGTGCAAGTGGAGCGAGTGAGTATTGTGGGATTGGTGGGAAGGTAAGGTGAAGAAAGGGGGGTGGGGGAGCCACTCATCGCTCTTCACATGCATGTCAAGTGTCTCCGTTCGCTTTGGTACATAAAAATCCAATTTTCGTAATTAAAAAAAAAAAAAAACGAAAAAAGAAAAAAGAAAAGAACGAAAAGTCAGTGAAGGGAGAGTAAGCAGGCAAAGGAGGAATTGTGGTCTCAGTCAGTTACCCATCTCATTAGAGCACTTCCCTACTCCATATATATATATATATATATATATATGTTTATATCCGTATTGCAATCCATTATTCCCAACACTCGTAACAGTAGCAAAAGCACTTGAAACTGAAAATTCAGTTTTCAAATCGGTTGAAAAAATAAGCAGAAGAATGTGAAAATAAATAAACACAGTAGTAGTAACAGAAATAAGAAAGAATTGAACACTTTTTCTTTAATTCTCTATCTCTCTTACTCTCTCAATCTCTCTCCCTCTATCTCTGTTAATATGTATGTGTTGGCACTTTACAAAACAGAAAACACAAACTGGTATATCATCGTTGAGTCCATTTGGTCTAGAGTGGACATAGCATTAGGGGAATGGTAAGAAGGAGAAGTTGGAGTAGGAGTAGAAGAAGAAGAAGATGGAGGGACAATGAGTGGATGCCATTGCCATCATCAAGGTTTCAGCTGTGTTCAGGGCATCGTTAAAACGCTTAGCACGTTTTTAATTATGTTCAGAATGAATATATATGTATATATATATAAATAGAGAGATAGAGAAAGATAGACAGACAGCGAATAAAAGGGAGTACGAGAGAGAGACAGAGAGAGATAGTGAAGGAAAGATTATTTTGGTGACAAAATTCATTTAAATTATAAGTAAGTAGTTTTAATCTAACTTCCTGTCTCATGTGCCAGCGTCCTTTAGTAACCACATAGTAAGTACTTCCCTCGCCTCTTCTTTCCCTACTACACATACATATATCGGATTCCACATACACACACACATACACAGAGACAAATTTTTAAAATCGCGTGTGATATGTGAGAAGTTAACCCTATGTCAGACAAGCGGTTACGGTTACGGTTAAGGTTACCCTAAAACTACTTTAGATAATATGGCATCTCCTTTAAACATTACACTTGCCCCCCCTCCCGCATATACATTTCTGTAGGGGCTCGGTCTTTCGTCATAATGAAACGTGTCAATTTACATGAAAATGATTTTTTCTCCATCTCCTGGGTGTCTTACTCTCTCACTCACTCTCGTTCTTTCTTTAGAGCTCCTTTAGGCAAAAGTGGCAACGTGTTTTAAGCAACCCATTAGGGAGTCTTTTTCTATCTCTCTCTCTCTCTCTCTCTCTCTTCGTTTCCTTCTTCTACTTGTTGTTTTTTTTCTTGTCATTCTTACTGTTTCTTCCTGTTAAGTGTTTTTTATGGCACGCTCAACTCAAGCTTTTTATGGCCAACTGCCTTTGCCTTATCCTGTGGCTTAGGAGTCACTCTTCTGCCAATGATGTTGCCACTGCCACTGCTGCTTCTGCTACTGCTGCTGCTGTTGCTGTTGCTGGTTTATTATTTAAAGCAAATTATCAAAATGCTTTTTCATATCGTAAACAAAGAAAAGGATTCATTTTTATGTTGTACATCATTAAGCATCATAATCTTAAGGTACTTTTCTTCTTGTGTTTCTTCCTTTTTTTTTCATTTTTCCTCCTCTTGTTTTTTATGGCTACTAATTTTTAAGCTGATTAAAAGTCATCAAAATGAAATCAAAAAAGCTAATTCAAGTATCCTGATTAAAAGTCATAATGCAACATAATATTATGATACAAAATGTAAAGAAATGAAATGTATATATTTGATTTTTACCTGGCAGCTGATCAAAATTGATATAGAAAATGAAATTTACTTTGTTTTTTTTATGAAAATGAAAAGCTAATGCCAACTCAATTTAAATTTTAATTAATAATTAAAAGATAATTCTAATTCTATGATTAATCTTTGTCTGAGTTAAATAAATTTAATTATAAAACCAAAAATAAATATTAGCAGAACTTTAACTAAGATTAAAATTTGATTTTAATTTCAAATTGCAATAAATATTTTTACTTAATTAAAAGAAATAGCTTCTTCTGCTAGGTGAAAGCCAAGAAAAAGTATTTAAAACTATATTATAGTCTTAATTTTATTTAAAAACAACAATAAAGTTTACATTTCATAAGAATTTATAAGCCAGATTGTAATATGATGACTAAAAACTTGTAGAAATTTTTATTTATTTTTTTATCCCTTTTTTTTTTTTTATATAAAAGTATTAAACTGTAATCGTAAAATGTGCAATCGGTATGGTATTTATGTTTCGATTACACTACTTGTATATAAATGATTTCTATTTTGGCAATTCAATTTGATTAAAACAATGTTCAATTATTTTCAACTTGTATTTATGGCCTTTTAATAGCCAATTTTTATCTCAATGTGAATATACATATATATTTTTTGTTTCGATTTTTTCTAAAAAATATTTTTACACTCACTTGAAACCATTTTTAAACTTTATATAAAAACGAAGTGTACCCTTTACCCGTCCGCTTGTGTTCCTTCTATCAACTATTACCCAAACAAAAATGCAATAATAATTTAGCAAACACACGAAAACCGCTTCAGGATATAAACAACAACAACAACTATATAGTTTCTATGGCAGAAAAACAAAAAAAAAAAAAAAAAAGAGAGAAAGAAACTGACAAACTGCAAAACAGTCCAACAGTCCGGCAACAGCAGCACCGGCTTTGGCCTGCATATTTCATAAAAAGTCCTTAGGCAACCAAAAAAAAAAAAAAAAAAAAAAAAATAAAACCATATAGAATATAAACTCATATATCTATATAAATGAATGTATATATATATATATATATCCATATATAGAAAACAGGAAAAAAAAATCTAGAGGATAGATAGGGGGTAAACCAAAAATTGTTGCCAGCGCTTAGACAATTTAACTGCAAAATAAATAAATAGATTTTATTTAAATCCTTCTATCACCCTTTATTAGAAAATGAAAAAACAAATAAGGGCATAATTAAGTAGTCAATATACCCTAACATCAAGTGTAGATTTCTCTTAATCCTATATAAATGATCATTGAACGATTTTCAAGAAAAGTTTTATCAAAACTTCCTTTTCAATTTTAGTTTGTGTAGCATCGGTTGTATATATAATTGAAATTGGAACTTGGAATTTTACTTAACTAAATCGAAATTCCATAACCTAAAGTAACTCAAAATATATATAAATAATATGGCTTAAGCTTTCGTATATAAAATTTTATAAGAAAATCCTTTAAACAAGAAAACATGTAATGTAATATGAAATCTCTGTAACAAGAACTTTCTAGCCGAATTATTTAGATAAATATATCGATCGGATATAGTTTTAGAACAGTGAATATTACCTAAAGTAAAGTATTTATCCCTAACCTAGAATTTTAAATAAAAAGAATCTTTTTTTTTTTTTTTGGTTTGATAATTGAAAATATGTTTCTATATATATATATTCAAACTATACAAATTTTCACATTCTTAATTTATAGAATATTTTCCCTAAATTTTTGCTATATATTCCTCTAGAAACAACAAAGAGTATTTCGCAAATGTTGGCAACATTTTTAGTGGTCTTGGCAACAATGTTGCTGGGGCAACCTTGTGCACAAAAATTTAAATGATTAGCTGTGGGGTTAAGCACACCACACCCACCACTACCCGCTCTCTCACTTGTTGGCTGCGCTGCTTTTGCCTGTTGCTTCCAGCCTGACGGCCATTTTCACAGTTTTGCCAAAGAGAAAATAGAAAAGAAAAACTATTTAGTTGCAGTTGGCTTTTTTATTTTCTATTTTCTTTTTTTTTTTTGTTTTTCTTGCTTTCTTTCTTTTGCTCTCTCTGTCTCTTTTACTCCTCTTTTTGTGCTTTTTCTCGGTCGGTATCCACTTGGGTACATCAGTCAAACGTCCATCCATCCAAAGGGGAGAGAACTCAACTGTGGGTGCGTCTCTTTCTCTCTGTCTATCTCTATCCTTCTATTGCTTTCTGTTTGGTGGTGCTGCTGCTGTTGGTTGGCAATTTTGTTGTTGGCCATGTCTGTGTCTGGCATAGAAATGCGCCTCGTCTATTGACAGTAACCATAATTTGTTTGTCTAGCTGGAAGTTGGAAGTGGAGTGGCAATTGCTCAGAGGCCTGAAGCCTTCGATGATGCTGCCGCTGCTGCTTGGTGCTGCTGATGGCTTAAATATAAGTTGTAGTGTTTCTTTTTTTTTTTTTTTTTTGGCCACAAAACTGTTGACAGTTATAAATGATGGGGTTTCTGGCCAGGCCAAAATCTACAAGAAGCAGTCAAGTTTTCAAATAGTCGAAAGGAGCAAAAAAGAAAAAAGAAGTGTTTACCAAGTAACGGAAATGCCGACAAGAATAGGCAAATTTTAACTGTATTTGATACAACCAAAGTGATAAAAAAAAAACCCCCAAAGATAATCCAATAGTAATTAGACAAATCGTATTTATCAAGGATTGTCATATTTAGGCTCTAAAATTGAAGTTATAATTGAAATCAAATTACTATTGTATAATGATTACAATATTGAATTTTATTTAAAATATTTTCTTCAATTTTTTTTAAACTGTACCTAAAACTAATTTTGTTATTTATGAAAGGGATATAAGAACTTATTGTACGATCATTCGATCGTAATATATTTTAAGCTAACAAACTGAATCTAAAAGATAAAAGTTATTAAAGATGCAGTGGATCTTTAAAATATCCTAAAAAATTTCATAACAAACTATTGAAACTGTTAGAAAAAAATTGTGAAATTTTTATATATCCAAAAGAAATAAAAAACTTTATCCCTGCCAGTTAACTTTTTAAACATTTTAATAAAAAGGGAAACTTTATTTATAGTATTGATCTATGAAAACTATTTGTTAAGAACTTTACTTAATCTACAACAATAAACTATCGTATTGATCTAGCGAAACTACCCTTCGATAGGATTACTTGATCTATTATAAAAAAACTATCGAAACTCTAAAAAAAAAAAATAAATTTCAAAAATATTTCAAAATAAAAATTTTACTAATCTTAGTAAACTTTATCAAAGATCTATATCACCCATATTGAACTATCAAAAGAATCTCCTAAAAATATTAATCTTAAAAAAATTAACTTTCTAAATAATAATATAAAACTTCTTTTTAAGTTTAAACATCAACTTGATAAATTTAAAGCCAGATATTAAAACAAATTTATTGCTTTTATATATCTATTAATAGCATTTTATTGATCTCAATCTTTAAGTTTTTTTTTTGTTTATGCACAACTGTACCTAAATGGTAATTGGTAAGCTTATATTATGGCATTTAATAACTGTTTCAAAGTGGCAATTTGATAACCAAATAATGGCATTTAACCCATATTAGATATGGCAAATTGTTTTAAGAGTCAGTCAAGTTTCCATGACAAAGCAATTGGTGCCCGCCCGGACGGTCGATTGATCAACCAATTTGAAAACTTTGCCAATTTCCTTTTCAAGATAAAGTCATAGAGACAGAGAGTATCCCGACATGGCCATAAATTACGCACTGAGTAGGTTAAAAAAAAAAATGAAAAGAGAAATAGAAAGAAAAAGAAATAAACCAAATCAACAAATTGCATTTATTCCCCAAGATACATAGATATATAAGATAGATAGATAGATAGATAGATGGATAGATAGGTAGATAGCGTTCAGCAACATCATCTTTTGCTGCTTTCACTCTAAAAATAAGTAAAAAAAAAAAAAAAAACAAGGAGTCAACGCATATCGTAGCAATTTAATCGCAAAAGTTTAATTGTAAATCTTATGACTAAACTGAATCGACTATTAATGGCATCACATTATAATAAAATGCTGCACAGTGGCCAAAGGCGGCAACGTGCAACATTTGTACATGTTGCAGCAAGTTTCTATATAAGGTTACCCACTGGACATGGCCTGCAATTTTCACTTGGTTGCATTGACAGCTGGCCCAACATGCACACACACACACACACATTTCTGTGTAGTATGCAACATGCAACATACAACATACCACTACCACAATACAATGAATGCCACTGATATGTATGTGTGTGTGTGATGTACCCTGTACCCTATGTGGGCTAAGGATGGATTTCTGTTGCTAACCACAAACCAAAAACGGATGTAGGCAAAAACACAAACAAAAACAGAAACAAAAATAAATCAGAAAAAAAGAGAAAAGAAGTAGAAGAAGAAATGAAAGATATCTTTGAGCAACAAAACGACAACAACATTTGCTCTGATTGTTTTCTCACCTGCGTGCAAAGGAAGTGCACGGGTAAATTGCATGAAAAGGAAATAACAAAATATTTCATTCATAACGAAGATTGCATGCTCTTGACAATAAGTTGCCATGTCAAGTTGAATTCCATTTTTTATTTCTCATTCTAATTGTTAAACAATTTGTTCTTGCAAATTGTTTTTCTTATCAAAATGTTGAGTTTTCTTTATAGAAAAACCAATTAGATGCCTTGTTCCTAGGACTGATTCTAGTTGATTTCCATTACCATTTGATTTAAGGATATAAAACCAGGGGATTATAACAAATAACTGATCAATTCGATATGGTCATCCTTTTGTTAAGCAATTGAAATTGAAATAAAACATTCCATGCGGGTTTTAAAAAAAAAAAAAAACTAAAAAAGAAAAGAAGGAATACCGCAAGAGCAATCCCTTGCAGTCATTTTACATCCACTTGCCGCAATTTCAACTTCATCTTCATCTCAACAATCTGACGGTGTCCAGGCCTTTATACACCGTCACCCCGTTTCATCTACCACATCTTTTTTGCCTTGCCTCACCCTTTAACATCTCTTTCTCCCTATCTCTGTCTCTTGCCCTCCTCTTCCTTGTCTTGCTGTCTGTCTCACTATCTCACTCTCTGATTGTGTTTGCCTTGTCCAACATGCGTGCTGTAGATCATCTGCAGTGCAGTGCAGTGCAGAAATTTTAATTAAATTAAAAACTTTACTTTGAGACACGTGTCAGACACCGTCTCTTGCATCGACATTTTCCTGCCTGCTTTTCCCCTCCCCTTCCCCATCCTCTCTTTTACTCTTTTTTTTTTTTTTTTTTCATTTCATTTTTTTATTTTTTTTTGTACTCATTTTTCTTTCAATTTGGGTTTTTTTTTTATTATTTTTTGGACTGAGCCTCTGAGATTTTTACGACATTTTTTTTATTTTTTTTTTTTTTTGTCCTTTCTACTGCTGCCTTACTACAGACTCATGCATCTTGTTATTCAATTAAAGTGTTGCCAGGCTCTGCTTTTTAATTGCATGAAAAATGGTTTTTAAGTTCTTGTTTATGTGCACTAGAAACGTAGGTTTTCGAAGAGAAAGAAATGAGAGAGGGGGAAATAGGAGGGTACAAAGGCAATATTTTGGATAAAGGAAGAAAAGGAAAGACACTTTTCCTTTACTCTCTCTCTCTATCTCTCTCTCTCTATGTGGGGACTAGTTTTTGTGGTTGACTAATTGATTGCGATTCTTGTTTAGTTGAAAGATCTTTGGCCTCACACATACTGAGAGAAATAATTGAATTGATTTGTGTGAGAATATGGAAATTCCTTTTACTAAAGGTTTTCTTTTTGCACACTCTGGCAAAAAAAAAGGCAACTAAAATCATTCAATTAAGCTAGACGCAAATAACAAAGATGATGTACCTATACAATACGCCCACCCCGCCCATACTGTTACCATCCATATACACATATGTACGTATATACATTGAGGCATTCAAGCATTCATCCATCCACATGCCATCATAACATAGAGAATGCCTAAACAATCATTAGTTAGCTCTAATTTGGCTTTAACTATGACTTATAATGCAGCAGCTACTTAAACGCAACTCAAAACAAAAAGAAGAAAATGATAGAAAAAAAAAATGAAGCAAGCAAGTCGTCCCTGCCGACTTTGAGTATACCCTGTACCAATTAAGGGAACATTATAAAAGCAAACTCCTTCGAATTCGCCATTAATTCAAACTAAAATTTTCCTCACAAGCGGCAGCAACGAACGCATGCTATCTCGCTCACACTTACTACGCAATGTCGCACTGGGCATTTCAGTACAAAATGCATATAGATATATCTCCGATATTTCTTGTCCGATTTTAACCAAATTTAGTCAGCTGATACCTTTTGGCCATATTATTGGGTGTGCCAAATAAAAATACGCTACCTTTAATATAACACTAGTTATTCGTTTTTCCTAAATTGCGGGGGCGGAAGTGGGCGTGGCAAAAATTTGAAACAAACTTGATCTGCGTAGACACTACACGAATGTTGACACCAAATTTGGTTGCTCTAGCTCTTGTAGTCTCTGAGATCCACGTGTTCATACGGACGGACGGACAGACGGACAGACGGACAGACGGACAGACGGACGGACAGACGGACGGACAGACGGACAGACGGACATGTCTCAATCGACTCGGCTATTGATGCTGATCAAGAATATATATACTTTATGGGGTCGGAAATGCTTCCTTCTGCCTGTTACATACATTTTAGCGACTTTAATATACCCTTTTACCCTATGGGTACAGGGTATAAATATATAAGACCAACTGTCGGATGTTTAGCTCGAAAATGCTGACAGTGGAGGCTATTAATTAGAAAGACGTAGAGACAACTCCAACTCTGATTCCGACTCCGACTCCGACTCCAACTCTGACTCAGATGAGGCTTGAAAACGACGCACGAGATGCGACTTACAAATAAATGGTTGGGACATGGGCAAAGAGTTTCGGTGTGGGGACCTATTCAAGGCTGACTGGCTGGCTGGCTGGCTGGCAGGCAGGCAACTGCTGCCATAACAAGACATTTGTAATCATCTTCAATCATAACACAACACACACACACTTACACATATACGTAGTGTAGATATGTTTATGTTTATATTTCTATATTTGTATTTGTGGGCTGCGGACTAATGAACCAACTTAAAATTGTCTCATAACTGTAAATCATGACAACTTATGGAGCGTGCATAAGTCCGAGTATGTAGAGCAATCCGAAATTGTTCAACTTGATGGTTGGTGTTAAGTGAGCTAAAGCTAAACCAAAAAAAAAATGAATGGGGGAAAAAAAATATACAAAATCATATCAAGAAAAATGACATGACTCAGTTTCGGTTGGTTATAGATAAACTTTAGCAACTAATTAACCGAAACGAATATACTCTAAACGTAAAGCATCATTTAAGCTGTTTCTTTAGAACTTTTGAAACTTTGTAACACAGTTCATAACAAATAATAATGACAAAAGTAATAGAAAATTGGATAAATCCATAAAAATAGATATATAGTATATATATAGTAATGCATAATGTTTAAATGGAAATGCTAATTTCTATTAACAATTTCGTTTAATGAGCTTTCCAAATGTGTTTATTTATACTCTTGCAGAATAGTATATAAAAATTTTGGTCATAATACATAGAAGGAGGAATCTTTGACTATATAATATATATATATGCTAGATTAGCATGATAAGCTGAATTAAAATAGCTCTATCCGTTCGTTTGTCTGTTTGCTTCTATGCTAACTTCTCCGAGATCCTTAAAGTTACAGAGCTGAAATTTTAGATATAGCTTTCGCTTCCACTTAGGTATAGTATATTCCGGAATTATTTCAATTAAAAAACTATATATTTTAGGAACTATCGGTTCTTTTTTCTATTTTCTTTTTCTTGTCAACTTTTAAAAGTTTATTTTATAAATGAATTATATTTAAGATCAATTAGTTATTATAAGTTTCAAAATATTTAAATAATTTTTAATTCATACATATCTACATTTATATATTGATAAAAGAGTATTGAACCTTTTTTTATTAATATTATGTTTTTTTATATTTATTATTTTTTTTTTTTTAATTTGTTTCATTTATTGAACAAAGTCGTCAGATTCCCCTTTGCTTAATCTCTTTTGACTGATAAGTCCAAAGTCAAGTGCCATCAGATTCATGATGGATCGGGCATTAATGTTGTTGTTATTGTTGTTGCTGCTACTGATGTTGCTGCTGTTGCATGTTATTGCGGGGGCAATTGAAACTGGACACTACTGCTGCTTGGTGACTTTGGGCAGAAGGCCGTATGGTGGGCAGTCTGAAATTTGATTGTCGCGTTAATTACAATGGAGGCGGCGTCTCATCTGTCTAACCATCTATATATCTGTTTCTCTCTCTTACTCTCAATATAGTTTTACTGTTTTCTCTCTCTCTCTCTCTGTCTGTGTCTGTGTCTGAATGCGAATGACAAATCACGGCGATAACATGATTTCTGATTTGCGATTTGTGTTGGATTTATGTTTGTTTGCCCGTTTTGTTCTTGCCTGCGAAAGTCAAATTTGGTGGATAGTTTTACGCTCGCCCCCTCTCTCTCCCGCTCTCTCTCTCTCTTTCTCATCCCTCTAGCACTATACATGTCAAATGAAATTTTCCTTTTTGACAAGTGGAAATTGTTTTTCTTGTTGGTTTGTTGGGTGCGTATCGAGATGTGCGTGACACGTCTATTCGATTCTAGTTCACATGGAATTTTCTTTCGTTTTGTTTCGTTTTTTTTTTTGTTTTTTGATTTATGCGAACGGAGATCCATAAAAACTAGTTCAGTTTAGTTCAGGCACCTCTCCTCTACCCTCTTGTTCGCCCTGTTTGGCGAGGGGTCACATTACAGTGAGAAATTTGGTGTAATTTGGCGCATGTTTTTAGCTAAACGCTTCTTATCAGGCAAATTGGATGAATTTCCCGGTCGAAAGGAGAACACAGAAATAAATGAAAGTAGGGAGTAGCGGGAGGCGGGCAAAAGGGAACACTTTGCATGTTGATGAATTTTTGGCGTGTGCGTTTGCCTAAATCGTGACCAAATTGTGTTAAGTTTATGTAGGTTGGTTAGCTAGCAATATAGCAATAGCCTCCTATATAGACATAGTCGTCTGTAAATGACATGTTTTCTGGCAGTAGAATCAGGAGCGAATGGATGGATAGATGGATGGATGGAGGAAGAGAGTGAGCAGTTGACTGATGTATACATATATGTTTTAACCCAGGCCTAAGGTATGAGAGGTTTGCGATAAAAGTCAAATGGTTTGAGAGCATGAAAAAGTTTTTCAACCAAAAGAAAGTTTTAGGTCAACCAAAAGAATGTCAAGGAATAATAAATATTATAAAGAAAATTATAAGATCTTCTATAATATATGTGATCTTTGAATCAATGTCTTTATTTTGTAATGAAAATTTACTTGAGAATTATAAGCTGCAAAAAGAAAAGAAGGAATCTTTTCATCAAAATTGTAACGAATGAACTTCTCTTTTATTTTTGTTGTATTGTTGATGTATGTATGTATGTGTGTGTATGTATGTATGTATAAATGTATGGATAAACCAGTTCAACCCACACATATGTATATAGACATACATACATGTACATAAGATTGAGCATAAAATTTATGATTTGGCAACTGGGGCGACATCTGAAACAAGTTTTGGCGGCCAGCAGAAGCAAGTCAATGGTAAGGAGTCGTCGTGCTCCAACTTTAGTTTTTTTTCTTCTTTTTTTTTTTTTTTTTTTTTTAATTAAAGGTGTTAACTGACCTAAACCAGACAGCAAGCAAACGACTGAGGGAAACCAAAAAAAAAAAAGGAGGCACAATAATATAAGTACATTTTGTTGTGTGTGTGTGTGTGTGTTCACTTTAAGTATTGAAGTTTATGACTCTTGGCATCCACTTAATATGTCAGTCAGCCATCTTGATTTTTTTTTTGTGGGTTCTTTTATTTTTTTTTTTTTTGTTTTGTTTTGTTTTGTTTTTTGTGAGCTTTATTCTTACTTTTGTTTGTCTATTGTCTGAGGGCAGACAATGGGCATTATAAATTCATCAGGCAGAGCACTAGGAGGTATGGTGAGGGAGGGAAAGAGGACCAGAGAGTCGAGTCACTGACATACATATGGCAAAAAAAAAACCAACAAAAACAAAAAAAAGACTAAGGAGCAGGCGAGCCTGCATAATGTATCTGTATTTGAGTGTAACTGAAGTATCTGTGCGATGCCTTTTTTTTACTTGTTGTTGCTGTTTTGTTATTGTTGTATCTCTGGTCACAAAAATGGCGCAGAGCTTGACTTGACAAAAAAAAAAAAACAACAAAACAAAACAAAACAAGGCTAAAACCAACAATGGTAACTGAAAAGGATTTCACTGACTTGTTGTTGTTGTTGGCTTGTGTGGTTGACATTTGTTGCTGACTATTGCCAGTTGTTATAGTTGTTGTTGCTTTTGTTGCTTTTAATTGTGTCAGCCACTTCATAATAGGAATTTGAATGAAAGAACAAACAAAATGGAAAACAACAACTGTTCGCTCTCCAACTTGTCATAGAAAATGGAAATTTATTTGCTCTCCTTCTTAATATTGGGTCATAAACAAGTTATGAATGTTCAAATGCATAAAATGAAAAGGACAATTTGGCGATTTCATTGACTGAGAAGGAGGTACATCGTAATCTGTTCTTAATGATCTCCAGCTATAAAATTGCAATTATAAGACTTGACTCTGTGTTACAGGCGGCAATTCACACAGTTGGCCATAACTATTAATATTTTAAAAAGAAGCTAAAATAAGTCAGCTAAACAAAAAATTATACTTTTATAATCATCGAAAAAGTTCCAAGAGACTAGCTTTCATTTGAAACGATAAATAACTAAGTCAAGGAAATATTTTAACTTTTTGTATATTTAAATTTTAAATTCTGCTAACTTTAACTAAATCTACTATATTTAAACATAACAATTTGCGCTTGAACTAACTAAGCAAAGAGAAAGTGTTTAGTCCCTTGAAACAACTAAAACACAATTCAAGAAGAGACTTGATATTAAAACGCAAGAGGAAGTGGTTGAGGGGCGGGGTAAGAACTTTGTAGCATCTTATTTGCCAAAGGAATGCATTGAACCAGACCAAGATGAAGGTCCTTGGGGCATATTAGCTATAATCACTGCCAGACTCAAGCAGAGTATCTATTAGTAAAGAGTTTTTTTTCTTTTCTTGGTAGTTGATGAACCATAAAAAATCGAAGGTTAAACCAGATAGTCAAAAAACAAATTTTTGGTATAGGTTAATCCTAGCTTAAAGGTAAAATTATGAATGGTAATAATATAAAATCGATTAGTTTTATGTATAAAAAGAGAAAAGAGATTAAAGATCAGGGAATGAATTAAGCAAATGTTTTGTTATTTGACTTTGAATTTGTTTGGTAAACAATTACGAAGAATAAAAATTTAATAATTTGTTGTCTCTCTTTAAACTTGTTAAATAAATTTAAACAAAAATTTGTTTTTTAACTTTGAATTTGTTAAGTAAATAAGTTGAAATAAATAAAAAATACAAAATTTTGCAATTTATCTTGGAATTTCTTAAATTAAAAAAAGATAAAATAATAATTAAATAATTTATTATTTAACTTTGAATTTGTTTAATAAATAATTAAACAAAACATTAAAAATAAAATATTTAACTTTTAATTTCTTAATTTTAAAAATATTAAAATTTAAAAAATAATTAAACAATTAATTTTTTATTTTTAAAATTAAAAAAATTAAAAATTAAAGAATTTATTCCTTATCTTTGAACTTGTAAAGTAAATAATAATTTAAATAAATTAAAAATTTAAAAAAATAATTGGAATAATATTATATTTAAAATATACTTAAAAAAATTTTATAATTAGGGATTCTTATTAATTTGTTAATAAAGAGAATTTCTTTAAAACATTTATAAAATTAAAAACTAAAATATATAAAATTTTATATAAATCAATGTAGTTTTTCCATTATTTAATAGGAATTTTATCTACTTTCATAAGAAATCTATAGCTATATAATCAAATATCTGATTATCATATATGATATATAGAATACCTAGAAATCAAAGTTAAGCAAACAGAAATCTTTTTTAATCTTTATATACATCTGATTTTCAATAACTCACTTGTCTTACATATAAATTCATAAAATTATATTATCTATTTTTTAATAACTTTGTTTTACATAGAAATCAAATTAATTATTTTATTTTGTTTGACATTGTTAATTATATAAACTTGAACATGAATTTCCCTCCTCTAGTATCTAGTTTTTACCATGTTTTTTGTGATTCTCAGGTTTTTAACCTTCAATTATCAACTAAATTCAAATGTAGCAATTGCATACACATTTGGTTATTCAAATTAGAAACTATGTTTCCATTCCATTTAATTCATTTAATTTTTTTTTGTTTTTCGGTTCTAGCTAGTAGAATGAATCAAATGAATGACACTCAACTTCATTTACACTTTGCAACATTTGGCAGATTTTTTTTTTTTTTTGTTTTACTTTGCTTCATGGGGTGTGGTTTTTGTTGTTGTTGGTAAGGTGAAATCTACTACAGAGAGTGTTGGGGCACAGCTTGTAATTAAATATTTAACAGGCATTAGCATTTTTAGATTTGATGGAGCATGAAAACATATACATATATATATATTTTTTTAAAGCCTACGCGCCTCTAAAGAGAGACAAAAGTTTCTGTTTCTGTTTCTGTTTCAGTTTCGGTTTTTTTTTTTTCTATTTAATTTGATTTTTGGTGAGAAGTTGTGAAATGACAGAAAATCTGTTTAACTGACTTGTTGGCTAACAGACTGACGGACTGACAGTTGGCCAATCTATTAATAAGTTACGGGCAACTGTATTTCAATTTTGTGTGTGCGTGTGTGTGTGTGTGTGGGCAATAACAACAAATGTATTTAAAATAGAAAACAAAAGTTAAAGATACAGTTTGTCAAGTTTTGAAGCATTTTAGCAAAAATGTTCAAAGAAAATGTCAATAGAAATCTTTTATTTTTCTATTGTTGTGATTCTCACACTTATGTATGGCCAAAGGACAAGTACAAGGACATGACGTGCTTTTCTTGGCTCTGCTCTACATTGCTTATCACTGTCTCTTTCACACTCTCACTATTACATTACTTTTCTTTTGCTTTTCTTTGGTCATCTATATATATATATATATATATATATATATCTTTCTATCTATCTATCTGACCATACCATTCGTTCATTCACTTACAATGTTAAGTTGAAAAGCGAATAGAAAAATTGTTTTTCTCTTATACTCTCTGTGTAATTTTTATGGATTTACAAGGATGCAAGAAGGATATATAGGAACAGACACACAAACATACACACATACATACATATAAGTTTGTCTGTGCTTAAGTAGCCGGAAGTTTATTTGTTATTATTTTCCCTCACTGTCGCCGTATCTCTTTCTTTCTCTCCCTCTCTCTCTCTTCCTCTTTTAGCAAATTAATTGAGTTGAAAACGCTCCGCTCAATAAATAAATAAATAAATAAATAATCATCATCAGCAGCGGCTTAACATTTATTGGTTATAAATTGAGCACAATTCAGGCGTAAAATATAAAGTGGATTATAGTTTTAATAGGTTACATGAACATGAAAGCAAAGAACCTGCCACCAACTATATATATCTGAAAAAAAAACGAACTAAAGGACATACATTCTCAGTAGATAAATTAAACAAAAGGGATTATCCCCTACCCCTCTTACAGTATAACAACCACTGATGAGCTGTCGATGATACCAAAAAAAGATATGGCCAAATAGTTCTAGGGATTAGTTTTGAGCAAGCTTTCACAGCTTAAACCAATGATAAATGTTCAAAGCAACAAAAAAAAAAAAAAAAAATAGATATAGATATGTGAACAAAGCATTTATAACAAATAAAATACTTAACTAAATATTTCTATATATTTGAAGCAAAATGTTGCTCAAATCACAAATCAATTAAGCAACTTTCGTAAGAGCATAGACAGACAAATTAAATTGACAATTCTTGAGAGTAGAAAAACCCTTTTCTTTTCATTCTTTTCTTTTCTGTTTAGCCAAAAAAGCTTTGAATGTAAATCTAGCAGAAATACAGAGAGAGGACAATCAATTACAGAAAATCGTTTAGAGGTTTTTCCTGCGGACCAGTTTAGTAAGTCTCTTCCAGTCAGCCTGTTGGCAATTAAAATGTCTACCCACAAAAATGTTACCTCCATCATATATCCTCCCCTCTCTCTCTCTCTCTCTCTCCTAAACTAGATGAAGGCCTATAAATAATCCAAAGCACCCTTCTCCTCCTCTTCAATTCTTCTATATACCAAAAGCAAATCCCCAAACTCAATGAAACTCAGTCACTGGCTCCTAAATGCGTCAAAAGCGTTCTAAATGAGGCTTTTAATGGTTTTACGAATTTCTATACAAAGTGGACTTGTTCGCCATACCCCTCTCTCACCCTTCACCAGGCAGGAGTCTAGCTAGAATGCTTGCCCTTCCTCTCAACCCGCCCATTATGTTGGCCTGTGGAAGGATTTGGTCTGTTGTCCTTTCGCGCTCTTTGATTAATTTATTTTTGGTTGCGATAGAAGGGAAAAGGATATGGTGGGCGTGTCTGTTGGCCCGCTTGTCTACACATGTAGCCATCAATCGGGCATTGGCCCTAATTTTTTTTGTTGTTCTTGCTTTTGTGTTGTTGATGTGTAGTATCGGAAAAATAAAACTTAATCGACTCATTGCACATTTGCCAAGTTAATACAATATATTAAAAAAAACAACAACAATAAAAAAATAAAAAAGTAAATAAACCCTTTAATAGAAATTTCAAAATAATTGACAAATCAATTTGTGTAAAAGGATTGAAAAAGATAGAAATATTTAAACTAAATGGAAGGTAAAATATATTTTCTTGATTCTGATCAATTATAAGTTTAAAAATTTGTTATATTTATTAATAAATTATTTTTACTTTTAAATTTAAAATATAAATAAATAAAGTTTTTTGCTAAATTTTTAAAATTTAACAGCCATTTTTATTTGTAAGCTTGACTAAACAAAAATTTGAAAAGAAATATGATAATTTGTAAAAGTCCTTGCACCACAAAAAAATCCTTGCAGTTAAAAACAAATTCAAACGAATAAAACCAAATTAGCTTTGCTATTTAATAATTTTAAGCTTAGTCAAAGTTTTTTAAACCAACATTTTTTGAGAAAAGTATCGAAGAAAGTTTCTTACTAATAAGTTTTTCAAGATTTTAGGAGATCTCAAAATCAAAGAAGTAGAATAACTTAAGAATATTTCTATAGTAATAGGAAAGACTTATGATATTTTTGTTAAAAATTTGGTAATTTTATATTTGTAATCTGCCTCAAGGCAATTAACAAATTTTATAAATTTTAACATTAAATATATCCGTAATAATATTTATCAATCTAGCGTTAAATTTAAAAAAACAGTTTAAAGATTTAAGATATTTTCAGAAAGTTCTAAAAAAGAAAATGGAAATCTTTTGTGTTTCGAAAATTTTTAGAGTTAGAATCAAATTTTTGATTTAAGACCATAATTTTTTTTAAATTGAAAGAAAGGACTTAAATTGAAAGGTAGGATTAAACGTTATAAAATAACAGGATAATAGAAAAAACTTTAAGTATTTTAATTTTAAAATATTGTTTTTAAAATACCTTTTAAAATTTTAATTTCTTTTTTTGAAAAATATAAAATTTTAATTTAAATTTGTTGTGCAACGATAAAAATAAATTTAGATCCAAGAACTATATTCATATATTCTTTATATCATTATCAATCATTACCACTTACAGAACTGGTTTCAAAATTTTAAATTTAGAATTTTTCTTTTTTATTTTTTAATAAATATTTTTATAATTCTTTCTTTGCAGATTGTGTTTAAAAAAATAAAAAAAAAATGTTTAGTGAAGTGCAAATTAAAGTGGTAAGTCATTAAATTGATATCTAATAAATATATTTAAAATATATATTCTCAAAATTAAAGTTTGTAATTATTTAAAAGTTAATTCATAAACAAAGAAAACTTATTTTAAAAGTAATCTTTGAATCAATAGAAAAAAATGTCTAAGCAATTAATACAAATTATAAAATATCTAAGGGAAAACTTTTGCAATTTGTGAAAACTCTTGCAAAGAAACCTTTTCTTTTTGTTTTTCATTTAATTAATTGAAGACAATCTACTGGGCAAATAATTTACAACAATTCAATGTAAATTCTAACTTTTTTTTTTTTTTTGGGTAAAGTTGGTTAAATATTAAAAGCAAACTCAAGTTTGTATAAATAGCCAATTAAAAATTAAAAATAAATCTTAAAGAACTCGTTAAATATAATAACTATTTTTTCTTTTGCCTCGTTAAGGTCAACTGTGGTGCCTTTTTATGTCTTCATTTCTGAACTCTAAACACAATTTGTTTAAGAGACTCACAAAAAAAATAAAAATAAAACTGAACTGAACTGAAAGTGCATATCCTGTTGCGTACATAAAATAATTTCAACCACCATCAAAAGGCACTGCAGGAGGTCCTTATTTTTATATATTTTTATATATGTATCTTCCTTTCTCTCTCGCTCTCTCTCTCTCTCTCTCTCTTTCTCGTGTCTTTTGTTTTTGCTCAACAAGTCACCCTGTTAGACAACCCGCATAGGCTTTATATATATATGATCTACCTGCTACTCCTCCTTCTTCTTCTTTTTCTCCTCCTGCTCCTGCACCTCCACAAAAGGTTAAAGACTCTGTGTCTCAGGTAGAAAATGATCTTTTTCTTTGGCTTCACTTGCTTGATCCCCCATCCCCATCTTACCACATAGAGGTTAAGAGAGAAGGAAAAAAGGAAAACCAGTTTTCATATAATTTATAATGCCTGGTTATATAGTATCTAAGTATAGGTACAATATATATATATATACATATATATTTACTCTAATCGAAATGATGAAAAAATAAACGTTTAATAAGTTGACCCATAACCTTGCCTCTCTCATGCTCGAAAATTTCAGCGCATTTTCACATTGTGTAATTAATTTAACCGACAAGAGTTTTCCATCATCATAACTATCATCGTCATCATGATTATAATCATTATCATTATTCGAATCTGTTGTTTGCTTTTATGAGTAATGTTTGTGTTCGTTCCTTTCTCTTCGTTTGTTACATTTTCTTCATTCTTTTCTTTCGTTTGTTTTTTTTTTTTTTGGGGCTATTTTTAACATTACATACATATTATCTTGCTTTTCAATTGTATTACATATATATATATATATACATCTGTATGTGTGTTGCCATGTGTAAAGCGCATTAAATACTTTGAGGCAGGATAATTCACACTTCTGTTTCAGGCTAGCTAGCTAGCTAGATGGCTGTTTGTTTGTTAGCTGTGTTTAGCTACTTTTAGCTTGATTTGCTTTCGCCTTTCCTCTTCTTCTTCTTTTCTTTTTTTTATCCCCTTACCAAACTTCTCTCATTTCAATTCATTTCTTTCGTTACGAATCGTGCTCAAATGCCTTTTCCATAGAGCAGCAAACATAACAAAAAGATAGAGTGAGTAGCGTGCGAAATTTAGCAGCTTGTTTTATTCTTTGCTTTTCAGGATATACGAATATCATCATGATTGTGATATTAGTAAGAGTTGGAGAGTTTAGACACTGCTGCGGGGTCACAAACTGGGTGGTGTGGGGGGTAGACCAGATAAACTTTATTTGCTAATGATAATGATACGAGTGTGAGAGAAGTGTGAAGTAATGATAAGATATGAGGAGTTATTCAACTGTCTTTGTAAAATGTTTATACTCAATTTGTATGCCAAAGATTAGTACCAAGTAAAACCAAATATACACAAAGTTTATACAATTTATGATGATTAAAGGCAAAATTCTTTTAAAAATCTATATATAAAAATAATTGAATCTAAACAAAGTTCCAAATTGAATGATTAACCTTCTTTCTTTGTTTAAAAGTTTTTCTATATATAAGTAAATCACTTACCTTTCCGCCAACTTTCAATTCATAGCCCATTCCCAGCGGCGTTTTTAATTGTACAGGACATACGAAACCAATATTTCGATGAGGACTCTCTGAAACGCCTGTTTGATGTTTTCTAGTTGTAACCCTTGGTGCACTACGTGTTGGTGCCGCCGGCGTTGATGACGATGATGTCGTATTCTCCGCCACACATAAATCTTCACCACCATGTACTGGAAATTTTGAACATTCCAAATTTTCGGGCCAATTGAAATTGTAGGTTTTCATTAGATTCTCACAAACGCGAGCCGATTCACATAATGATCGACATGGGGGTATTGGACGTTCCAAAATTGTACATACGGGTACATAGAGAGAGCAAAGGAATAACTGTAGATCATCGGAGCAACCAATTTTCACCAATGGAGCAAATTGATGTACTTCCAATCCAGCCTCTTCCTGCTTTGTATGACCGATCAAATTTGGCATTATGGTCATATTATAAGGAATATTTTTGCATATGGATATGGTGATGGGTTCACATCGATTATGATGTGGAAAACCACCTTCAAGGGATGTCGATGAAGTGCCACTTAACTCTGAGGCAGATGAGGCCATCAAAGAGCCGCCGCTACGATAATATGGACTGGCATCCAAAGGGCTCTGATCATAACGTTGAACACCTTGGATAAGTGAGGGTAGAACCCAAAAAATTTGTAGCCACATTTTTAAATTTGTCATTTTTTCTTTGCTTTTTTTTTTTTTTGGTTAAATTAACTTCGGCTTATTTATTTGTTGTTATTTTCTTATAGACACTTTTGTTTAAGAGTTTCTTCTTCTACGGTAATTAATTAGCCTGTTTTATTTAGTTAATACAATACATGTTTGTTGTTTTAGTAAAGTTTTGCATAATATTTTTTTTTTTATTTGATTTCGCACAAAGAAAACATCTACTAAAACATTTAGCACTTATTTCATTTGTATATACTTAATTATTGAACTTCCTCTTTGACTTGTTAACACATTTTTTTTTTTTTTTTTTTTTTTTGCCTAATTCTTTTTCAATTTCTTTTATTTTCTTGTATTATTTTGCACTTGTTTTGCCGGCGAGCAACGACAACAAATAACCGTTGCTCCAACGGCTCCACAACACACAAGTTTTACGTCAAAAAAATTGCGCGCAAAAAAAATCAACACTATATTCGCAGAACATAGATATTTCAACCGTAATAGCACAACCGCATGGCAGGGCATACGCTGACAAACTGGAAAAATTTTCGAAAATTCATCCAACAGTCGCCTCAATACCGAGTCTGCTAACTAACAGATTCCGCGCATTTACCACTCTGTTAACCAACATACAAGACAGCCGTTGGCTAACTAACTAACAGTTACAATATTCTCTTGCTGAATATGAGATACTCGGGGAGCATACGAATTCGATTTACGCTCGCTCACACGCTCTCTCTCTCTCGGAAATGTTTGTCAGCTATGCTCGTCCATGTTGGTGGAATGATGACGACCTTGAATTCATCTACTCAAATGCATTCTGAGCGCGGGGGAGATTCTCTTACTCACTCTCTCGTGTTTTGCTCTATCTCACTCGCTCTCTATCTAACGTGTTGCTGATTTTAGGCTTTTTACTCTCTTCTCTTCTCTTCGTCTCCTCCTCCTTTCTCTCTGTTAAACTGTTAAACCATTTGTTTTGGATGCTGCGAAGCGGCTTTTTGGATTCTTGGCGGCGGCAAGAATCTCCTCCTGTTGATTAGGTGGCCACGAAATGGAAATATCAACAAATGGTTAAGTGTTGGGAGTCTCATAGAATTAATTTGAATTTAAATAGGTGAGTTTTAGGAAGTCAATTAAGATATGAATATATACATATAAACATGTAGGTAAATGTTGTACGAGATATATCATTAATATATACACAAAAGCCCAGAAGGCGACTTATAAACAACTATATTTAGTTAGTTAATCGATTAAAATAATTTAATAAACATAAAAGTTAAACTGTTAAATAGAATTACCTTTAAATAAAAACTAGCACTGTGAAGCAGAAGATTTCATTCAAAAATAAAGGAATAGTAGCAATAGGAGAATCTTTGCTTTTAGAAATTTTCGATTTTTTAATTCAATTCTTTTTTATTTGTTAAGTATTGAAACTATTCTTTGTGGGATTACATTAAGTATTCTCTTTCTAGTTAATATAAAATTAGAAATTATTATATAAAATAAATATATTTTTTTTATATTTCAAATAATCTCTCCTAAAAACTTGACTTTATATAATATAATAATAATAGTTAATATTTAATTATAGTTATTATTTTCTTTAATTTTACCAACTATTAGCGGTAAATAACAGTTGTTATTTTTATAATAATGCCATGAACTGTATTTTATATATCTAATATTTCAATGTCATTCAACTTCTTGATGCCGCTATAGTTGTTCCCCCTCTCCATACCCAACTTGGCTAATTTTCCTGCTATACATTGGCTCTATCTCCGTTATCTACATATCTATCTATGTATTCATGTATGTGTGTGTGTGTGTGTAACCAAAGACCATTATTCTTACTTTAACCCCTCTCTTACCCCGGAAAAGTTGCTTTCTGTGTTGTTGTTGTTGTTGTTTGTTTCGTCTGTTTTGGCATATTTGCACGAGTTAATTTCCAACAATTTGCTGCAGCAGGCAGGCAAGCAGGCCTAAATGCGACAATTTTCATCACTATCCATCTCTGTCTAGCTGTGGACATTCATTCAAAGTCATTCGTTCATTCATTCAACAGTTTTTCTTTTCTTTCTCTTTATTCTGGTTTATTTTATTTTATTTTTTTTTTGCAAGCACTTGAACTTAATTAAGTCATTAACTTGCGTTTAATCTGAGCTTAGTAAAAACGAAGAAAAAAAAAAGAATAACCAAGAAGAGTCTGAAACAAACTTCGCATATCCAAGGCATCTCTCTAATGACCCCCACTACCATGGCCAACGGGGTGTGTAAGAGTTAAAAGAGTGCAGAAGAGGGGTGGGAGATAGGGATTGAGATGAAGATGAAGATGGGCCTGGGGGGGCTGAGGTAGTCTCAGTCAATAAACTTGTTATATTGACAATAATGATGACATTAGAGGCGACTCTTTGGTCTTTGTCACCTGTGGTAAGAGGCCAACAGAAGAAACCGTGGCCAGAACAACAACAACAACAACAACAAGAAAATGATGTTATTGTAGAAAGACCCTTCCGATCAAATCTTGCATGCTCTCTGCAAGTTTAACATATTTTCTATAGCTCTTGGACTCTTTTTGCCCCCCCGGCTGTCTCTCTTACTCTTGCGCTCTCTCTCTCTCATTCCCGTTCACCCGCTCGCATTCAGTGAAACAAGTGTTACCGGTTTAGTGTTCCTTCTTATGCTCCTTCACCTTATGCTTAGCTTATGATTCTCCCGCAGCCCCTCACCATCTTTCTTTCTTTCTTTTTCGCTTTTTCTGTTTCTCTTTCTCTCTTTCCCCATCGTCAGCTTGTTTAATAAAAAGCGCCAAAGTTGCGCCTCATGAAAAAAAAAAAGAAATAATATGTAAAATTATTGCAGAGCATCGACTTTTATATACCTAACTTACTTGTTTCGAAGATTAATTTGGTAATAGTTAATTTTGGAAAAGAAAGTCAATATTCTTCTTGGTACACCTTCTGTTAAGGAATGAATAGATCCTTTGTTTAGGACTTTCTGGCATGTCTTTCTTCCAATTATGTGATCCAAAAAATATACCCTGCTAACACTTACGATTAGAGGGTATAGAAAGACTTCTTCTGCTCATTGTTGTTGCTCAACGTTGTCGTCGTCGTCGTCGACGGTTTCCGTTGCCTCTTTGAATCGATGTTGTTGTTTTTATGCTTACAAGTGAACGAACTTTGACGTTCTCTCTCATTCTGTTCCCGCACACCAACTACCCCCCTTCATCACCTACTTGTTCTCCCTCCCTCTCTCTCTCTCTCTCTCTCTTGGTCTTTGGCATTGTTAGAAAGTGTTTTTTGTTGTGTTCTCTTTTTGGAATATGTAATTTAATGTAATTAAAATGAAATTGCTTTAAAAAAAAAAAATACAAAAACAACAACGAGAAGAACGATGTGGAGATGAACCTTGTTAGATAAGCGAAAGTAAAATTGAATTAAATTTACAATAATAATAGATAATGACGGTAGAAAACGACATGAAACTACACTATTCCAAAAAAAAAAGAACAAAAACAAAACAAAAGGAAAACACACTTCAATTTTTTGGTTACAACTAATAGAAACTTGTCATGACAGTGGGTAATAATCACAGATAATCGGTGCTTCTCCATAATTAACTTGCTTAAAAATACTCTGAAAATTTATATATATTTTATATATTTATTATTGTTTTGTTGTAATCTATAATTAATAATCCATCCAAAGAAAGTAAATAACAAAAATTTGGCCCATGAATAGGTCTTAGCTATTTCATATTTAAGAGTATATGTATCCTGGACATCTGGATTTGGCTTACGTCGTCATGATATACATATATATGTTTACATTCTGGTATATAGATATCTAATCAGTTGTATCATCCATTTCGATGTTACTTTCAAAATTATATATGTACTGTATAAGGAATAATTTAATCTTAATTAACAGTTAAGCTTTCTTTTTTTTTATAAAAATTTTACTAACACTATCATGCATAATTGCTTCGACAAAATTCTGCATATTTTCAAATTCGTCTACTGTTTCCTTGATATCTTTCAGTACCTTTAAAAATAAAGATTTGATTATGATTTTTATACCTTTGCAAAAAAGGTATATTAATTTTGGTCAGAAGTTTGCAATGTATAGAAGGAAGCATCTCCGACTATATAAAGTATATATATTCTTGATCAGGACGATGAGCTAAGTTGATATAGCATTGTCCGTCTGTCTGTCCGTCTGTCTGGATCAACGCAATCTCCTCCGAGACCCTTAAAGCTATAGAGCTGAAATTTTGCACCTAGGCTTTTTTTTGCTGCAGGCATTGTATATCTCGGAATCATTCTGATCGGAAGACAATATCATATAGTTCCCATAGGAACGATCGGTCGTGAATAAGCTTTAAGCACAATAACCTTGTTGTTTTCCAATGAAATATCATAAAAGTCGGTATTTTTTATATTTTTGGTATTTTTTGCATACTTTCTAACATATCCACCAAGTTTTATCAAAATCAGTTGACTATATCATATAGCTCTCATAGGAACGATCGGTCATGAATATGGATTTCGAGCAATAACTTGATTGTTTTAAAAGCGATTAGCGCAAAATTTGGTATTTGTTAGTTTCATATACTTTCTAATATATCTATTAAGTTTTATTAGAATCGGTTCACTATATCATATAGCTCCCATAGGAACGATCAGCCAGAAAAACAGATTTAGATGAATAACTTGCTTATTTTAAGAGCGTTTCTCACGAAATTTGATATGTGTGAGTTTGGTATATATGGAATTGTGTTTACCAAGTTTCACTAGAATCGGCCGACTATATGCTATAGCTTCCATAGAAATAAGCGGACCAAAAAAAATATTTTTATTAATAAGTTTGCAAAGGTATTCAAACTTTGGCATGGCCGAAGTCAGCCCATCCTTCTAGTTTTTAATTGAATTGCAAAATTCAATATATATATGTATATACTTACTTTGTTGTGCCTAACATGCATTTTGTTAATATATTTAGCCAAACTTCCGATTACATAAAGTATACCAATTATCGAAATCGTTTGTAATAGGAAAATTATCTTGTCACATTCTTGATCGGATTCCGTCTGACAAACCTTCTGAAAAAGACTTAATATAAAGTTTGGCACCATCGTATTAATTTATGTTTTTTAGTTGGTTTGGTATCAAATATTTTGTAAAAGTTTGGAAAATTATGTTTTTTTACTGTTGTCTAACCAGTGGGAAGTAAAATGTATGAATGTGAATTATTTGAAAGTTTTCATATGATGTTAATTTTTTTAGTTTATCAATGCTAACTTAATTTGATTCTTTAGAATTATTTGTTTGTGACTATCGATTGATTTCTGATTAAAGTTATCGAATCAGTTGTTTATTTGATTCATTGTAATCAAATAGGATTAGAATAATTAGGATCAGTATTGGTTTACCCAAAGCTCATTTTGATCTTACCAATACAGTTTTAGTTATTTTTCTACGCATTGCAAAAAAATTATCTATCAAACAAATCTTCCTCCATACATTTCTTTCATATAAAGGAGAATCTTTATAGTTTAATTATTAAAAAATTGAAAATAAAGGTCTTAATAAAAATATACAAATCAAAGTATCGTTTTCAAATCTTTGCTAGATAATAAAATTTGAATTTTATTATATTTAAAATTATTAAAATTTAAGTTAAGCAAAAAAAACTTTTTCCTTTAGTTCAGGATTTAAACATTTAGTTGGTGTTGAAAGTCCTTGAATTTTTGGCTAATACTTAAACAATTGTATTTTTAGTAACAGTTAATGTTTATTTCTCTCTGTTTGCTATTGTTTTTGTTTCTCGTGTCTATTTGGAATCTGTCATGTCATTTGAGCAGTTTGAAGGGCATTGGAGATGACATGGACTCGTAACGAGTCCTGTTACTTGTTGTTTTCTGCAACTGTTCTACTGGATTTGATTGATTGCCCTGTACCACGCTCATACCCATACCTGCCCATACAAAAAACTCCCATTTTGCGCCACGCCCACGTTGTTGGCCATTTTTCAAACAAAAATTTAATTGAGCTTTTGGCCGTTGGCTGGTTTTTAAGTAAATAAATGCATTATTTATGAGAAATGTCTGATGAAAACGGAGAAATTGGTCTAGCTGGAAATGTTCCGATATCAACAGGGTGGACAAACTGAAAAAAAAAAAAAAAAAAAAATCAAACGAGGGTTGGCAAAATTCTCATACACCAACGATTGGATAAATGAGTAGGAGTTGGTGATTGTTTAAATAGCAACAAATGAGCTGGAAAAACGTGCCACAAAAAGTTAACATGAAGACATTATATACATTTATTTGAAGGGCATTTCACCCATTTGCTATACGCCAACTTTCACCCCTGCATGCCTTCAATCACCGGCCCCGTCTCCCTGTCGTTTGGTTGGTGGAAACTAAAAACTTGGCATTAGTAAAAAGCTTTTACATCTAATTAGACCAAAAACCTGACTAAGAACCTGAGGGAGTCGGTTGAAAAGTTGACATTTCCATTTTTGGTTTTTGAGGTTTGCAAAAGAAAGTTTCGACCTCTATCTGTCTGTCTCCCTTACTCTGTATATGTATCTTTCTCTCTGTCTCTCTCTTTTTACCTCTTAAGGGTTAAAATGTGAATCGGATTTCTTTGTAAATACTTATGCTAGAGCTCTGTGTTTTCTATGTAAGTAACTGCTAGAAGCCCTTTTTCTTTTGGTTTGGCTTACAGTCCTTTTTGCATTAAGACTTTTCCACTTACATACAAACACACGAACACACACAGACACACACACATACACATACACATATGTGCCCCCTTCGTTGTGGCAACGTAATTTGGCTGCCATTTTGTTGTTGTTTATTTTGGTTCGGCTTCTGCGGAAAAGAAAACATGCGAAACATGTCTGAAGCTATGCGGATTGATTTGTGCTACAAATAAGCTTGCCCCACAATAAGCAGCAAACCCTTTCCCAAGTGGGCAAAAGGATTATTTCGAAAAATGGGCAACAAACAAATAACATTTAAAGGGATTGAATCCAACTAATTGGAGAGATGCAGTAACTCGAATTTATATAACCGGAACACTGTATATGTGTGTGTGTGTGTGTTTGTGCTTGAAACATAAAAAGAAACTCGAATTTTCAACATTCGAATCATGTCCGATTTATGCTTGAAGCATTTGATTGCTTATATCGAAAAAATAAAATATGTTTCTAATAATAAAACAAAAAAATATAAAAATTGAATATATCAATTGAATTGTAAGTTTCTATTTTTTTTTTTTTTTTATGTGTTGTTACTTTTCTGTATTCCATCTTATTAGCCAACTTTTAAAGGCATCGAATTGAGATTAGTGAAGAAATTTTTAACTTTTAAATTGAACAGTTTTACTAGAACAAAATAAAAATAGAACAAACTGACTCTTAAAACTATTGAATTGCCTTGATTTGATTACTAAGGCGAGTTAACTTATTTATGCTTTTCCAACTTTTGAGCAGAGGATTCACTTAACCTTTGACATTCAATTTATTTTTGTTGAGAAATTAAAGAAAAGTTTCTCATAGCAAGAATTGGACATAGACAAGTGTACATTTCGTGGCAGAACTACTACCCACATCATTTGCCCATAACTCGTTCAACAATGCATTCAATTAAGCCAAAAACGAAAGAAGAAAAAAAAAGAAAGAAAAGAGATACAAGGCCAAGGAGGCGATGTGTTCGTTGATGTTAGCCATATGTGTGTGTATGTATGTGCAGTGCAATACAAAACCCTGTAACGCCCAATTAACCAACATGTCGACAACTCCTCCAACTGCCTTCTCCACCCTCCTGCACTCTTCTGGACAACTACATTCTCGCCTTGAATGTAAATCAAATGCAGTTCAAAGTTGAAAATGGGCCAGCAGCAACAAGCGGAAAAATCTTCACACACTCAGGCACACACACACTCGCACACACAAGGGTGGTAGGAGGGGCGAAAAGTTGATCAAATCTTTAGCCTGTGGGGGCAAAACAACAAGTTCTCCTTTACCATCCTTTGGACCCCCATCAGCTAAACCCGCTCGCCGCTTGCCGCAATAAAGAGCGGCAAAAGTCGTAAGCCAAATCGCATAAATAACGCCCTCGGGTCGAAAAACTTGATAGGTGGAGTGGGGGCATAGGGGTGTATAGCGAGAGAGAGGATTCAGTTGCGTAGGTGGGGAATCCTCAAATGCACAGACATTTCCGTTTTGCCATTGAGGTTGCCACGCCCACGTAAAGCCCATTTATCACGCATATGCAGCGGCAACAGCGTATGGTGGTAGCCCAGAGGGCGCCACCGAGATCCATCGCGCTGACCAAAGCGAATTGCAAATTTCCGCAACTCGACACAAAAATGCCAAAAGTGCAGGCCTCCTCGAAATGAATGGACAGACCGGACCAGACCGGACCGGACCGGGCCGAACCGAACCCAGACCAGACCAGACTCGGGACGGTTGGTTGGTTGCAAAATAAAGGAAGAGTCGAGTCCTAGGCGATTTTTAGTCGGCAATTAATTTACACACTCTCTCTCTCTTTCCCTCTTTCTCTAATTTCGCGTTTTTGGCATTGAATATTCTTTTGGCTAGAATAGTTTTTCTTTTTGTTTTTTCTTCTCTCACCTTCTTCCATGTCTTGCGAAACATTTGATTTGAATTTTACACAGGTTTGTTTATTCGTTTTCTCGTTCGTTCTCCTTTCTCATCTTTTTGCAACCTTTTTTTTTCCCTTCCAACTATTTGGAAATGCCACCCTAGAGGGTCATAAACTAATCACAGCTGACCCTCACCCAATTAACAGACGGGCCTATTGGCCCTGTTGGCCCCTTTTTTTTTTTTTTCCTTCTTTTTTTTTTTTTTTTGATCCCCAAACCCAACAAAAACTCAATCTGTAGACCATTACTCAACTTTTAACCCTTGTGTTGATGCTGATGCTGATGTTGCTGTTGCTGAATCTCACTTCAATTAGATTAAACTCATTTGCCTCTCTAATTCGCATTTCTCTGGCCGTCGTAAACTCGTAAACTGAAATCCACTTTTACTCTTTCCCCCTTTTACACTTTTAGTGTGTGTTGCCTTAGTTTACTTTTTTTTTGTTTATGGTTCTCTGTTGAAATTTTGGCCAACTAATTTATAGCCCAGATTTTTGGTTGGGAACAACCACAGCAGGGACTGATAAGCGAACAAAAACAACAAAATATATATAAAAAATAAGAAGAACCATGGAAAATGTATGGAGAATAAGGAGAACAAGGAAGAGAAGGAATTGTTTAAAACGGAAAGCGGAAGTGTGGCCGCCTGGCCTAAGGTTTTGGTGGACAGTATCCAGTGCCCGTTATCCTTCCTCATGCCTCAACTTAAACTTGCAACAAATTAAATATGGCGGCAACATATCGTCTGGAAAAATGTGCAGACCAAAACAAACTAACAACAACAACAATAGACAACGACTAAAATAGAGCAAAAAAAAAAAAAAAAGAAAAAGCGAAAAAAAAAAGTTGAAAACTTTTGGCAAGGGTCAAAACGTGTGCAGACTGTAAAATTAACGCCACCTTTTTTGGCCAAGGCTCTTCAAAATGTGTAGAAAAAGTCAAACAAAAGGTCGACATGGGGTAAGCACACCATCAACATCACCATCAGGATCGGCATCGGCATCAGCATCACCATCACCATTGGCATCTGGTCCATTCCACGTGCTCGACAAGAACATCAAACGGTGGTGACTCGACGAGGTAAATACCACCACTGGAGCTAAAGGGATCCAAAAGGAAACCAAGCAGGAGCACAATGTGCCTCCCATAATAAGGTTAAAGGCTTGGGCCCAAAACGGAAATAGCAAAGCATAGAAAAAATGTAAACAAACAAGGGGGGAACGAAATGCACAATGACAAATTGATGGTAACAGAATATCAAATACCCTTTCGAAACAAACATACAAACAACAATAAAACAAGAGTTTTAAAGGTGCAAAAAGTAGATGGAGGAATATATAGAAATGAATATCTTCATTAACAGGGTGTTCCAAAAGCTTATAAAATAATTAAAGTTAATTTCTGCTAAGAGAATAATTAAGCAGATAATAATATCTGTAGCTACAGATATTATATAGATATGCCCTAGAAATATGCAAAACACCCGGTTCTCTTTAAATTTAGACCTATGGTAAGACACCCTGTATTTGTTAAATATTTTATTATTGGAGTATTCAAAACAATTGGAATAGTTAACTCTATATGTATATATATATGTACTATGCTATACTATAAGAATTGATATAATATTTCAACCCTTTAAGGGAGCAACCTTTCATAATTCTCCAAGGACCCTGTATTAAGGCTCCCCCAAGTAAGAGCATAATCATAACAAGCTAAATATGGGGGTTGCCCCCTGTAAATGAGATGCCTTTTTCGTGACTGAGTTGGAGGGCGGCTCAAAAATTTTCTCGTCTGGCATTGGCGTCTGGTAACTTTTTTTTTTGTATATGTTTTTTTTGTTGTTGTTTCCCTTTTTTGCCTTCTCGCCGCCCTCTCTTGCTTTCGCTCGACAGTTTTATGTTGTTTTTGTTCTTATATGTTGTGTGTGTGTGTGAGTGTGTGTGTTTTGGTGGTGCACAAAAACCGCCGACGAACACACATTTCCGCATCCGGCGGGAAGTTCTCTTTTGCCATGCATGTAAGCGTGTGTGTGTGTGTGCATGTGTGTGGTAAATACCAAAACATAACCAGCAAAAGGGAGAAAACTTCAACTCACTTGGCTACCTTTTGATGCCCGGCACCAGGCGGAAAGTCGTAAAAAAGTATTGATTTTTGCTTAAAGTTTCCCCCCTCTATCCCTCTGCGTTCCTTTACCAAACCCCCTATTCACACACATACATACTATCACATATATATCCTGTAAAGTGGTGGAAAGATTGAAAGCGATTGAGTATGGTTAATATTTAGCATAATTCTAGGCTTGCATACCTTAAAAGGACATGTGTTTGTAAGCGCATTGGAATGCTCCATTCACTGCCCTTCTCTTCTTTTACTTTTTCTTCTTGTTGCTATTGCGTAATTAAAAGCGCAACAGGGATCGTCATTTCCCCATTACACAGTGAGAAATTTTTTATGTAATTCCTTTACGAATCTTGATCTTTGCATTAACCTAATCTAACCTCTGCTTTTCCAATGCTAGATTCTAAAGGAATGAAATGTTTTTAAGTTAACTTTCATGACTGACAGTTAATCAATAATGGTAATTTTTTTATACAATTTTCATCTAAATCAGTCTGGCATTGAATAGAATTTTATTTATGTACAAAATTTTTCCTTTTTTTTCTTTCTAGGGCATCAATTTTGGCTTAAATAACAGTTGTCATAATGCTTTTCTTTAACTGAAATGATATTTGTCTTGTGTTAATAGAAATTACTTTTGGATTCTTATAACTTAGTGAATATTATAGAACAACTAACTAAAAACTTAAGTTGTTGTAGGTAATTTTGGGTATTAGAAGTATTTTTAAATTAACTTTTAATCTTAGTATTAAAAAATATATAAAACTATTGCATTTTAAATTCCTTTTTCTGCCAAAAGAAAATAGTTTTAATAGTCAGGCAACTTTTTTTGTAGGATTTCTTTTTTTAACTTTTACTTAAATATAAAATACTTTGTAATATATTTCATTAATTATTTATTATTTTATTACATTTATTTATTTTATTATTTATTGCTTTCTTACATTTATTTATTTTATTATTTCTTTATTATATATTTTCACTATAAAGTGATTATATCACACTTTTCTTTATACTCCTCCAACTGCCTCATACCAGCGACTTATTCTGACTTCCCAAACCAAATCTTCCAGCTGTCTGAATAGATGTGGCAACATCGAAGGAAAGAAAGATGGCAATTCTTTCCTTCGATGTTGCCACATCTATTTAAACAAAGAGTCTGAATCTTATAACCTATGTTGCCATATTATTAATAAATATTAATAGATTTATAATGAATTTAATTAAATAGTAGTAGGATTGAAATATATTTGAAGAACTTACACACATTTATACCTACATCCATATATGTCAGATTTGCTCCTATTTTGTTGATTTCCATAGCTTGCCCTTTTTAAAACGAATTCCTCTAGCATTAGCTTTCAAATTTTTAAGACCCAATTTCGAGTTTTTTTGCCCTCTTTATACCCAATTTTACTGAAGGCATATATAGCGTACTCGCTCTCACTTAGCAATACTGGGGACTACACACGTTCTACACCTATAGACGTCCCTTTTTGTACAGTCATCATAAAAAACAACAATGCTGTACAAAATTACCAATACTTTCATAACTCTATGACATATACTCCGATCTTTTCACCTAAATAATTGCAGCAATAGGTGGGAACTACGAAGAGTCCCACTGAACCAGTAAACCCCATGACCCTGCGAGAATGGGAAATCAATAGCTTCACAGTTTTTCCAACACATTTTAAATTTTCAATAGTTAATGGGTTTTATTATGGATGCATTTCTCATTTTCAGTGTATTTTTCTATAGTTGATTTTGTCGGATAGGTCTATAACATTTGGAGCAGAAAATTAAATAAATTTGCATGTCAAATGCGCATTAAAAGCAAGCGCACATAGCAATTTTTGTTGTTGGCTTCGTTTCTTTGTAAAAGTGTGTGTGTGTGTGTGTATGTATTTTTTTTTTTTTTTTTGGGTGCTACTTGCCTCTGATTGTGACAAGAGGCAAAAAGGATTTGCCACAGGACGAGACATGCAAGCCAAAAAACAAGCCAACAACAGGAAAAAAACTCCATGCCGGGGTAAAAAAAAAAAAGACAACAACAACAACAACTACAAGGGAAAAAAAGGGCAAAAAAAAAAAAAACAAAGGAATATGCAAAATACGTAACCCAACGAGAGAGATATGCACCAGTTACCCAATCTCTGAGGTTTTGTCCAACAACAACTACAGAAGGAGACTACAAAAAAATTGTCAACAAAGACAACAGCAAACAGAACAACAACACACAGTTAAAGCAACAACAACACCAACAACGTAACGAAGAAAAAAATGTGCGCAAATTAAATTAAAATGTTAAGTCTGCATGGACGAGTCGAAGGGAGCAAAAGAGATACCAAATGTACAGAGATAGAGAGAGAGAGAGAGAGAGAGAGAGAGAGAGGGGTATAAGATTCAAATGGATATTGGATGGGCAAAAGGGGGGCCGCAACTGAGGGGGGGCTATCGTCTCTCTGCAATTTTGTTGCTAATGATTTTGGCTTGTTTGGGGATTTTCAGCTTTTTCTTCTCGTTTTATTGTCACTGGTTAGGGGTGGGTGGAAGGGGAGTGTAAAGGAGATGGTTTGGAGAAATGGAAACAAATTCTAAAGAAAATATAAAGCCGGCAGGGAAATGTATTGCAACTTTTTGGTATAATCCCTTCCTACCCTCCAACCCAAAAGCCGAAACAACACCAAATACAAACAATGCAATTTTCGTTCAACTAAATTAGTTAGAGCCAAATGGATGAAGGGTTAGGGAATAGGGTAAGAGTGCTGAAAACTGCTAGGAAATTTGTCTAAAAGTGAGCATTAATTGGCCACGTTGTAAGACAAAGAGATCGAAACAGAGACAGAGACAGAGAGAGATAGAAAGGGTATAAAGTGAGTGTAAGAGGGAGATGAAAGGCATGGAGAAATCCTTACTTTTTGTTTTATGCATTTGTATGGTTTTTTTTTTGGCTTATATCTGCAATATATGGCTAAAAAGGAGAAGCGAAGAGAATGGGATGTGCAATACAAGGAAGGATATTCAGTTTGAACAAAAGATTAGTTACAAGTGCAACAAAAATATCGCAATACCAATCATGAGGAATGAAATAAGGCAAAAGGCAGTTAGAAAAGATATATATATATATATGTACATATGCGTTTCCCTTACCCCCCTTACCATTCGCCTTAGTTTTACAAAATAGACTCAAGTGCAGCCAAGAACATTCCAATGAAAACTTTTTCTATAGTTTGCTTCCTTTTTCTTATTTTTTTTTTTTTTTTGGTGTAACTTGACTACAAAGTTTTTACTTGAAGTTTTTACAAATCATATTTAAATATATATAAAAAAAAAATACAGAAATTCTATTCAATTGGTAGAAAAGAATATAATAAAATGATTAACTAAACTTTGAGTAGACTTTTTGACAAATGTCTTAAAAAAAAATGTATATATAAGTAGATAATTTCTATTAAAGTGATATAAGCAACGATATAAGCAAAACTCCTTAAAGCAATTTGCTGTCTATATTGAAAAAAAAATTCAATTCTTTATAAGAAATTTTGGAAGATGAGAACTTACAAAGTGTCTTCTCACACCGAAGACTTCTTATCTTAAACCAAATCACTCCACAACATTTGTTACAGTTTGAGAGTCATCTAACTAACTATTTCGGTCATTAACTCCTGCAGCTTTTTATTAGCCAATAAGTACTTAATGATTAAGCCACTCAATTTTCAATATATCAACTTAATCATATTCTCATAAGCTTAATTGGTTACTTTTGGTAAAAATATTTTTATTTTTAAATATTTTTTACTGCATTTATATGAAAAAAATTTTTTTTTTTTTAATGTATGTTGATTTTTGACAGCTTCTTGATTTGTCCAGTTATTTATTACATTAATTGAATGCCCTTTGAAAAATGCAGTTATCAAAATATTAATAAGTCATATATATATATATATATAAAGTTATTGAAAATGAATTGCATTTAATTACACATAAATAAACCCGTCAAAAAACCACATTAAATGTGGGTAATGCAATTGAAAAACAAAAAAAAATAAAATAAAACACAGGGTCAATCTAATGGAAATCTATTCTATGCGAATTATCTATGCTCTAACAAAAGACCTAAAAATATAATTTTTATAAATATAAAAAATAAATTTTAAAAGTTCTTACAAAAATTTAAAAATTTTTTTAGGATTGTTATTAATGAAATTGGGAAAGAGAAAACTCAAAAAAAAATTAATTAAAATTAAATTAGAGTATATGAAATTATAATATAATAGTCCTTTCTCTATTAGAGTAACTAAATATTTGTAAAACAATTTTTTATTTCAATAATTATGTAATTTAGCTTAAACTTTTAATTCAGAAACTTAAGCTTTAGAAGCAAGAAGAGAAGATAAGTTAAAAATGGTTAAAAAAGAAATTTATATAATAATAAAATGGAAATGCTTTAAAAAAAATGAAGCAAGCAAGTCGTCCCTGCCGACTTTGAGTATACCCTGTACCACGTAGAGTAACTGTATTAAATCAAACTCCTTCAAATTTGCCATTAATTCAAACTAAAATTCTCCTCACAAGCGGCAGCAACGAACGCATGCTATCTCGCTCACACTTACTATGCAATGTCGCAGTGGGCATTTCAGTACAAATTGTACATAGATATATCTCCGATATTTCTTGTCCGATTTTAACGAAATTTGCTCAGCTGATACCTTTTGGCCATATTATTGGGTGTGCCAAATAAGAACACGCTACCTTTAATTTTACTCTAGTTATTCGTTTTTCCTAAATTACGGGGGCGGAAGTGGGCGTGGCAAAAATTTGAAACAAACTTGATCTGCGTAGACACTACACGAATGCTGACACCAAATTTGGTTGCTCTAGCTCTTGTAGTCTCTGAGATCCACGTGTTCATACGGACGGACGGACGGACGGACAGACGGACAGACGGACAGACGGACGGACAGACGGGCAGACGGACAGACGGACATGTCTCAATCGACTCAGCTATTGATGCTGATCAAGAATATATATACTTTATGGGGTCGGAAATGCTTCCTTCTGCCTGTTACATACATTTTAGCGACTTTAATATACCCTTTTACCCTATGGGTACAGGGTATAAAAAGTGAATATACTCGACTTGCTGCCAAGGGTAATATAATAAGTAAGGGCAAACATAGTAGGCCAAAACAAAATGTATATAAAAAGAACAAAATAATATTTAATAATAAACAAAACGATAAAACGATGAAATGGAATAACCAAATACATATGTTAATACTTTACCTATCAATCAAAAGAATTCAATTGCAAATTTTCCCCAAAGTTCCCCCCTCACAAATGGCACAAAAAGAGAGAAAATATGCGAAATATATTTTTGCGTCAGTAAAATATTTTGCAAACATTATAAATCAATAACAAAAAACAAATACAAATAAAAATGCACACAAATAAAAAAAATAAAATGCCAAAAAAAAAAAAAAAACAAAATAAACATAAAATGAAAACGAAGAAAAATTTCAATGCAAACACACAAAAAAAAAAAAATGAAAAAATGAAGGGAAAACGCATTCATATGTGTTTATGTTGACTCACACAAAAAAAGGAGTAAACAAATTTTATATAGATATGAAATCACTTTTTGATATCCTTCAATATATGTACAAACCATAAAGCCAAAAGTAAGATAGAGGTAGAGAGAGAGAAGGTTAGGAGAGGGGCCTGTAAAAAAAAAAATGAATCAAAGTTTAAACAAATATTTATGAGCCGGAAAATTGCGTTTTTCCTACTACTACTTGACACTTCCGTATGGCTTGTGCCCTGGGTCTTTTGCCTTGTGCCTCTGCTGCTTTGTACCGCTTGCTGTTTGCTGCCTGCTGCCTGCTGCCTGCTGCCAGGTTTATTGCAAGGACAATAAAAAGCCTATCGCCTACATATTGAGCCATTCCATGTGCATTGATAGACTCCTGAAGTAGTAGACATTTACCAGAGACAGAGTTGGGGAGTTGGAAGTTAGAAAAGAAGACTCCATTCCCAATTTAATGTGCCATCAATTTTTGCCGCTGTCTTTTTCGTTCAATTTTTATCAGCCAGCCAAAAAGTTGCTCCCTCTTCTCTATCTCTTCTACTGTATGTCTATCTCTTTTACTCTTATAATACACGAAGGACCTACGAAAAATGCCATCAGGAAAATTGGAAAAAAATGTATATATAAACAGATCGAATACAATCACACACATACTTTTCTCATATAACATTTCGCCCACAAGGGCTGCGACACAACGAGCAAAAGAAAAAGAAAAAAAAAAAGGACAAGAAAAAAAAATGGGCTAAGGATGCGTCGCTTTAAGGCCCATGAAATGCTACGTGAGCGTCTGTCAAGGATAATAAGCCAAGGGTGAAGTGGAGACTGGCAAAATAGGGAAATGACAGTTTGAATTGGGGCTATTGAGCATGTTGTGCTGTGAGATTAGATGTTAAGGAATGTTCACTGGAAAATAATGATTTCAAGATTGTTCGATATGATTTTTCGTCGTTTTGCCAAATAAAATACATACATTCAAAATAAAAATCAAAATAAAAATAAAAATGAAGCAAGTAAGTCGTCCATGCCGACTTAGAGTATACCCTGTACCAATTAAAGGAACTGTATTAAATCAAACTCCTTAAAATTTGCCATCAGGTCAAACTAAAAATCTCCTCACAAGCGTCTGCAACGAACGCATGCTATCTCGCTCACACTTACTACGCAATGTCGCACTGGGCATTTCAGTACAAAATGTATATAGAAATATCTCCGATATTTTTTATCCGATTTTAACGAAATTTGGTCAGCAGATACCTTATGGCCATATTATTATTTATGCCAAATAAGAATGTCATAACTTTAATACGACCTTAGTTATTCGTTTTTCCTAATTTGCGGGGGCGGAAGTGGGCGTGGCAAAAATTTGAAACAAACTTGATCTGCGTAGACACTACACGAAGGCTGACACCAAATTTGGTTGCTCTACCTCTTGTAGTCTCTGAGATCCACGTGTTCATACGGACGGACAGACGGACAGACGGACAGACGGACGGACAGACGGACAGACGGACATGTCTCAATCGACTCGGCTACTGATGCTGATCAAGAATATATATACTTTATGGGGTCGGAAATGCTTCCTTCTGCCTGTTACATACATTTTAGCGACTTTAATATACCCTTTTACCCTATGGGTACAGGGTATAAAAAAAAAAAAAACTAGGCAACAAAACTCAAGGCCAAATGCAAAAGTCATTGTTAACATGAAGTCCCTTGATGAAAATTGTTAAAACAATTCAAGAGTAGAGATAATTTAAGGATATAATATAGGGTAAGGTAGAAACAAACATCGAGTAAAATCTAATTGGAACAATTGTTAATATTAAGGATCTTTTTATTATATATATAATTTAAAAATTTAGCTATTATACATTCTATATACCATTTGCTAGGGTTTAAAAAGGGTAAAAAACTGTTGCATATGGCTGGCTTCATGTAATCAACTCAAGTCTATACTTTTCTATAACATATATATATATATATCTTTTGATTCCAATAAATCCATTTCAAAAATAAAGATTTTAAAGACTGGAGAAGCTGAAAATATTCTGAATTAAATTGATATTTTATATAGATTTGATTTTGCTTTGATGCATAATAGAAATTCATTTTATTAAGCAAAGAATATTAACAACTCTTCAAGAATTATGTATATATAAGGACAAATATATAAGGACAAATAGTGAACAATAAATATATATTTACCTTACAGAAGTCTGCTTAGAATTTATATAATAACCAAAAGCCGTGGATAATTCGTTTAAAAGTGAAAATTATTCTTAAGCCTTAAGAGATAATGTTTGAAAATTCCAAGAGCAGATCAATATTTGTTTGCATGGAAAGATATTTTCATAATTTTTATACGTAGCTAAAAGACAACATTTAATTCGTTTTGATTAAACTTTTCGATTGCAAAACAAGAAAACAATATTGAACTCTATTCTCAACATATTGAACCTATGGGAGCTATAAGATATAGTGATCCAATCTCTGGCCTCAGCCCTGTAGCTTTAAGGGTCTTGGAGTATTTTATGTTAGTGCTGACTGATGAACAGACTTATTGGTGGACAGACAGATCAACAGGTAAACGGAACTTTAAGTCTAGGTGGAATTCATCATGATCCAGACAGGTGGATATAGTTATATCAACTCGTCGGTTCAATAAGCTGATCTGAAATATTTATACTTTTTACAGTGGGAAATGTTTTCCTTAAGCCTTTGCTTTCTTCTGACCAAAATTATTACACTGTTTTTGAAAAAATATAAACGTAAAAGACATAAGTACTTGCTTAGGTAATCACCATGCTTAATTTCGAAAAATTCCCATATTTAAAGGTAGATAACTTAAAGATCTTGAAACTTATAAACTTATAATAAAAACAAATGCTTAAAATATTAATAGACTTAACTCTTTTATAAAGTCTCATTTAAAATCATTTAGTAAAATCCATTGACATCACACTAAACTTTAATTGTTTACAACAAAATTCCCTTTTTACAATTGATATACTAAGCTAAGAGATATGTATGTATATATAACTATTTGGTTTATCTGCTTTTAGTACTTTTCTCATAAATAAATATGCAGCCACACTTTTTCTTAGCTTTCAAGTTATCTGTTTACAGTTAAGCGGCATTAAGATAGGAGATGGGATTTTCGGTTGTCGTCGATCAAGTCCAACTATCTGACATCTAAAGCCTTCCCTCTTACCTAAACTTTATCCCTAATCGGTCTTAGCTCTCGTTTTATTTATCGTCTCAAATTCCTTGCGTGTCAATGGACCTTAGGCCAAATAAAAAGCCATCACATCAAGAGACGAACATTTGACGCTTTTTAGGCCTCCCCAACTGCTTTCTATTTGTCAGTTCATGAATATTGCTTTCAGAGACGTAGGAAAATAGGGGAAGAGAAAGGGAAGCTTACACCAAAACTCTTACTAAAATGCACATAAAAAGAAAAGGAGCAAAAAATAAAAATGGGAAGCAAAAGAGGAGACAAAACGAAACGAAACGAAAGTCATACCTCACGTTGTTGTTTCCCTCACGGCCAGCAAGTCAACCAATATGCGATAAAAATAAAACATATTGCTCAATAGACAACAAGGTTGTGTGTGTGTGTGTGTGTGTGATGGGAAGAGGAGTAGAAGGGAAGAGGTTTATAAAAGGAAGGGTAGCTAGCACATTCTTACCCCAGTTCCCAATGGGCCACACGTCGTATGCGCGACACGAGAAAGGAAGAGAAAACTTTCCACAGTTGCAGTTGTCACGTGCCGCATTTTGCCTGCTACTAAACATTTTTAGCCTTCGACTTGAATTCTCCTCTTGACGTCTCCTACATTTTGGTAGGGCGATTTTGTTGCCGGTTTCACTTTTTTTTTTTTTTTTTTGTTTTTATTTTTTTCGTTTTATTTTATTTCCTTTTTTTTCCTAGTTTTTTTATCTCTTTTTTTTTTTTGTTCATTCCTCATGTAAGCAAAACTTTTGGCATGTAGCAAATATTTTTCCCCATACCGAATGTGAAACGGGGGAAACTAGTACAGATGCTTGGTAACGTTGCAACAAGGGTAGGGTTAGTGGAGGGGAGGAGGTTAGCAGTAGAGAAGGGAAATGACGGAAAAGTTTTACAACAGCGATGAGGCAAGCTTTTTCCTCCTCATGGCATTGCATTAAAATTTATACAAAACACAGGCAGATGATGCAGAGTGAAAGGGATAGATAGATAGAGAGAGAGAGAGAGTGATTGAGAAAGGGGGTTAGGGGGAGAAATGCGGCACATATACAACAGATGCAGTAAGTTGCAGAGTCCTTTTCTACCTGCTGCAGGGATTACATTTCATTTATCGATTGATTTCTCAAATAACAAAAAAAAAAAAAAAAAAAAAAAAAAAAAAAAAAGTGAAAATAAAGAAAAGAAAGAGAGAAAGAACAAAAATTTGTTCCTCTTTTTTTTCCTTTTTTTTGTGTCATTGCATCTTTTAGCTGCATTTGCATTCTATTTTCGCATTAGACTGGCAATTCAAGCACAAATCGGATAATTCAATAAGCTGATAGTAGCAGTAGCAACTTGTTGTTGATGCCACTGCCACAGGAAGGAAATGAAGCATAGTAAGGGATATTTTTTAGAAGAAGAAGAGAGAGGGGAAGAGAGTGCATTGGCATTTTTCAGCAGCTAACAATAGACATATATATATATATGTGTTTTTTATCTTCATATATTGAGCTTAGATTTATATAATTTTTTTCTCTCCACTCACTTTCCACTTCTCCACTTTCCTCTAACGCTTTTTTTTTTTTTTGTTGCGACCAATATGCCAAAAACTAGATAAATTATTCATTTCCATTTCTTTGTACTACCGGCTCACTTGCTCTCTTTCCACCCCTCCCTTCCCATCAACTCACTTCTCATACCATTATTCCCCATTCCATTCTTGTGGCCTGAGTTATAGTCACTGCCGCTTGAAAGCGATGCTAAAATATTAGTTTGTAGAAAAAGACATCTGAAACGACCAGGTAGTACTAACATCTACATATATATATATAGATATATGTATCAGTAGCTTTTTACATAATCACTCAGAGGCATTAAATATGATAAATGACAGACTATGAAATATATTTATTATATATACATATGTATATATATATTGTATGTGTATATGTTTCTATATATATATATGTGCCTTTGCTTCGTTGGGCCACTTGTTGAAGTGGTTCTCCTGTCTAGGCAAAAAGACAAAGTCATAAATTTTATTTTGTCAGGGAAACTTTTCTATAATGCAAAAATCATAAGCTGTAAGGGCTTTAGCTTTACTTAAACTAAATAAATATATAATTAAGGTTTTAAAAAGACTTTCTAAATGCCTCTTAAAGTGACACCAAAAATGCCAACTTTAATTAAACAATGCGAATTTTAAATTAAATGTTTGCCAATTAGATAAATATATAGAAATATATAGGCAAACCAAATCGTCTTTAGTTGGTTCTTAACTGTAAAAATTTTTTATATGGATTTCAATCAATCTTTTATGTATATATGTAAGAAACAAAAGAAACTCTTTTAAATTTGTTTTCTATTTGTAGAAATAATTATAATGAGATTACATTTTTAGATAGGATAGATAGGAATGATCATGAATATTCTTCTAGCTTTTCAAAATAATCTTTTCGAATGAGATCTTGTTGGAATCAAAAATAAATTCAAAATAATAATAGTAATGAGATCTTGTTGGAATAGTAATTCTTCAAACTCTGTACCAAGATAATGCTTATTTAAAAATTTCCAAAAATAATACTTTTATATAGAATCTATATCTTTATTATAGATATTAGTATACACCAATATAAAAGGGGACATCTATAAAAAACACATCTATTAAACTTCAAAACAAAAGATATACAAAACTATATGACAGATCCTTTTAAATTCCACTTAGGAATCTATAATGAACCACAGATTACATATTCACATTATAAAACTATTAACAACAAGAATCTGTCTATAATCTATATATATACATAAAAGATATTGAATTTATTATGATTTATTTACTATATCTAAAAGATTTTTTCTAGAGTAAAGAGTAATTAAAGTGGTTATGATATTTCATATGGCTTGATCTCAACTGCTGGTACTAACGACCGATGAACAACTGCCACAGACTTTCTCAGGGTTGCCAGACTCTGCGCTTCATCTCTGTCTATTCACAATGATAGGCTCTCGACTGCATGGCAACTACGCTTCATACATATTTAAACCTTAGCCACTCCTAAATCCTTATTAGGGTAACCATACCAAACTCCGATATAAAATTATCCTTACACCACATATTTGAAGAGTGTCCACAATTCAATATAACAAAAAAACATTATTATAAATTATATTCTTTTGCAATTTTTAAAGCTTTTCTATGATCAAATTACTAAAATTTATAAACAAATTTTTTAAAAAAGCTCTCTACAAAAACGCTCAAAACAGATTAAGAAGTAATATATTAATTAAATTAATATAATATTAAGCAGTAATATAAAATTAAAATAAAATATATACTTTGTTTTTATTTATAAATAAAATTAAGCTGTTTATATTTATGGTTAAATAGTTTAGCTTAAGGCCAAGTAGTTACAACTAATGAAAGGGTTAAAAGCAATACGTAGTTGCTTTCCAGGCAAGATAAAAATAAATATATACATAAATAATTCTATATTTTTTAAGTTTTCAATAATATTTTATACTAAAATTATTGGAATCTATACTCATTTCATTACTTTCAATATAAATATTTATAAAAAGAAATTTAATTCACTAACTAAATGTTAAACAAGCTCAAAAATATGCATTTTATATTTCTATAAATTATAAAAAAAAAAAAAAAAAATATTTATATTGAAAAAGTATAAATTTATGTTTCTAAAAAGTTATTTATTATTCTCTCCATTTAAGAAAAAAAAAATAGTTTAGCAAAATTGAGATTTTTACCACTTTAGTTGTTTTCCATTAATAATCATTTATTTATTCATATTTCTTTTAATTTTTTTTTTTTATTATTATTTTTGTTTTTGTATTGCTTCTAGCCAAAATTGTTACCCTAAACAATTTCCAACCAGTTAACCCTTTTGCTTGTTTTCGTTTCTTGGTTATGTGCAGCCCCAATTTATGGCCAAGAAGCCCAAAAACCAAAACGAATGACCGGCCATATGCTACAAAAATTGACCACAGGCTCCATAAATTTAGGGATTTGCTAAGCATAGAAGAAAAAAAAAAAGGGAAAAATTCATAAAACATAAAAATAGCCAAAAAGTAAAAAAAAGGAGAACAGAAATGATGAAAATGAAAACTCGTTGGCAACTGACTGGAGGAGTTTGTGTGTTCGTATGTGTGTGTGTGTGTGTGTGCATAAAACATGAATTAAGATAATGAAAATTTATTGACTGGCCACCTTAACGTGCTCATATAAAAGTTACAAGGTCATTACGAATGCATTGCCTGCGGGCTATCTGAAAAGGGGAAAGAGAGAGAGAGAGAAAAAAAAGAAGGGAGATGGTAAAGGGCCAACAGAAGTTGTAGGAGGCATGACCACTGGCCAATGGGTGCATAAAAGCTGTTGACAATTACTCCTTGACCAGGAGCAAAAGCAAAAATAAAAAAAATGTATATATATATATATGTATGATTTTAATCTCTGGCAATAAAAACGAGCAAAAATTTGTATGCACTGCGTTTTTCACACCATTCTGAACTTAAAAACTCTGTTTTTCCCCAACCCACCCCTCATGCAGTGGAAAATCGTTTTCCAATCACGTAAACACAGCTGGAATTTTATTGCTGCTTGTTTTATTAAAAAACAAAAAAAAAACCAAAAAAAAAAAGAATCAAACCGAAGCCGAAAAGAGGAAAAACTGAAGAAACAAAAAAAAAAAAAAGAAACGTTCAAAATCGCTGAACGCATTTTCGCAGGGCGTTGTAATAATAAAAGTAGCTTTTCCTTTCTGTGTATGTGTTATTTCTTGTATTTTGTTTTTTTTTTTTGTTCTACCAAGGATGAGAAAAGAAAATGAAAATGAAAATACAGCCGCAAACAGAAACCGAAATCTGTATGCTATGCGAACCCAATATGCCATACGGAGTGTGAATATAAGAGAGAGAGAGAGGGGGAGAGATTGGGTATTTGTGCAGCAAGTGCAGTATAGTGCACTGCTACAGATGTAGGAGATATATATCTATATATATATATATATTTATATATGTACATATATACGTATAACGGTATGCCATATAAATCAACCCAAGCGAACACACTTATTTGCGCCACAACGCGACGGTATGAACTACCAAAACTATTTTTAATGGTAGGGAATGGTAGAGCAACAAAAAGAATATAGGGTAACAATGGGTCCATTGGTTGCATATTTATTATAAATTACAAGTATTATTCTGGTTAGATATACAGAAATCATTAAGGTATATCCAAGAAGAACAATTGCAGTAGAGTTGAGTATATAAGAATAAAAGTTTACTTTCAAAAGAGTAAGTCCAAGTGTGCCCAGATTTAAAAGTAACTACAATTTTAAAAACAAGTGTGCCCAGATTACAAGTTTATATTGTTAGCAATTAAATATTAAACATAAAAATGTCAAAAAAGAAATATTTCGTAATCAAAAATTATATATTATGTATATAAGATCTATAGATAAAGCACAAATATTAAAATATTGAAATGGTAGATATTATTTGAAAACTCATACAAGAATTATTGTTTAGTAAGTTAACTTTGATTTAGGTTCTATATATATATTTAGAAAGTAATGTGAGAATAGGAAAGATTTTAATGATAATTTGAAACTGAAAAACTCAAGAGAAACTGTCTCTTTCCTATATAAAACTATAACCTAATAAATACCTGATATTCGTATAAAACTTTCCTTTACAAGTCCTTCAAAGTTGCTTCTTTTAATTTAAATATCTTACTTTTACTTTTTTAGATCTTAAAAATTGCTTTCTTGTTGCTTAAATGTAAACTAAAACCAAGGAAAAAAATATATAAAATACTTAAACAAAATTATCCATAAATAGCAAATTATAGCCAAATTGATTTAAAAGCTTTTTCTAGTAATTCCATTTTCAAAAATCCTTTTTATAAAGGTAAACGATTCTTTTAAAATTTAAATAGTTATAAGGTTTTATTTTAAATCTGTAACAATTTCATTAATATTTAAAGCAATATAATAGTGGTATTAAAAATTGCTTAAAATCATCAAATATCTTAAAGAATAAGAGTAAGGGTAAAAGAAAAGTTTCTAAAAATTTGGATGTAATTACTGAATTTATACTTCAATATATTTCAAATAAGTTCCAGCAATTTTTTGATGAAAAGAAAGGCCATATATTATTTAATTGAGAGCTTAACAAATATGCATTAAAAGATAAATTGAAATATAAAAAAAAGTCCCCCTATATAAAAGTGTTGGGTTCGAAATTAGAAATATTCTAAACTAGTTAATTTCTGATTTAGCTTTAAATGCTTAAAGTTTCTATAAAATGTTTCATATCTAAAATCCCCATCCAGATCTTAACATATTTTCTCTCCATTCTGTTGTCTTTATGCTATTATGAATCCTTAAAATTCCATTTGGCTTGCAATGGATATGTGACCACCTCGCATTCAGATAGTGTGATTATTTCTCCTGGTGGGTGGATAGCACTCCCTCTCTTTCTCTCTCTCTCTCTCTCTTTCTTTTTCTACTCTTGTGGAATTCTCAATGCGCATTGTTGTAGTCGCACATTTATTTATTCTCATACTCTCTCGCTTGCTCTCATGTATTGCATTTACTTATTTATCATATACTTTTCGCTTTTGATTTTCATTTTTTTCCGCTTATGTTCCTTCATCCTTATTCGGTTATTTCCTTCTTTTTTTTCTGCTTTGTTGGGTTTCACTGGATCGCTGCTTGGCAATGGGTCGCATGATGAATGCAGTCCGCATTAGAAGAGCCAAAAGAAACGAAGCGACCAGCGGGAATTTATTTGTTTTGTACTTTTGGTGTCATAAAATTGTTTTAAGGCCAAGTTGAATAAAAATGCTATAAGGCAACCCAAAAGGGAATGCAACGGATGGATGTAACTCAAAACAAGTGTGCGCAACAAAATAGTGAAAACGATAAAAAGAAACTTTAAAAAAAAATGTATATACATAACCATTAGTACAGTCATAGCCGTAATGGCAATACTCTTTTAGATTACAGATATTTGTTAATCAATTTATATTCTGAATCAATTTGCAATTTAATTTATTTTAAAATATTTATAAATACTTAAAAAGCATTTTAGTTATATATAAACAAAATACGATCTATATAAATTTTTATTTCTATTTTTGAAATATGTTTTTACTTGTTTTTCTTTAAGATATTTCAATTATCTATGTAAATAGTTAAAGATTCATTAAACCAAAAATAATTTCAGTAGTTTTTTTTTTGTTTAATTTAAAGTTTACAATAGTATAAAACCCAAAAGAAGCTAATTTTTTGTTTCCGATTTGCAATTGGAATTGAAACCTGTTTCTACTTTCGATTCCATATTAAATTATTCGGTTTTAAATTACTTGAATTTTAGTTAATAAAATAAAAAATAGTTGCTAATTTTTCACATAAATAAATTTTAAATATTTTTCTTTAAATCTTGTATATGTTGAGGAGAATTTTATGCTTTAACGAACAAATTTGATTCAGGCTTTAATTAATTAGAATTTATTTCAGTAGAGAACCAGAAAAATGGCATTTGAAACACAGCAATCGATAGTGATTGGAATTGAAATGAAACCTATGTCCTGTTACCCATTTCCAATCGTTTTTATTTGTAATCTCTTCATGCCAATTTTAGGGTTGTCAGCATCTTTGAAACCGCAAAAGTGTAATTTGATATAATATTCATAGTTAATATGATCTGAATCTTTGATAGAACTAATTAAATAATATTCATCATCAAACGAGATTGTCTTTATTCTTTATTCAAACTGTAATGCGTCTGTGCGATTTTGAATAAATTTTTTTTTATAGATTTCTGGTAATTAAAATTATTTTTTTATTTTAAGCAAAGGAATTGTTAATTAATTTAATGTTTTAAAACTCTTTAAAATCCTAATTAATAGTGACATTTCACTCCCTTCGTTCCTTTATTAATATTTCTATTAAATTAATAACTAAAACAACTTTTTCAGCCGCTTCTTCAATAAAAACTTCACTTTTTTTCAATTAGTATTAAAGATTCAATTTAATTAACTTCTTTTTTTAAATCGAAAAAAAAACTTAAGCATCAAATGAATATACCCAACTTTTGGGCAAGAGTGTTATATATTTTTTTGTAAAAAAGAAAAAAAAAAAACAAAACAAAGCAAAAAAAACGAATAAATGGCCAATGGAGATGGTCGAGAAATGGAGATAGAAATGTGAATAGTTTTTTTGGTTTTGCTTCTCTTTTTTAGAGTTTTTTTGTAGTTTTTTGCAGGGATAAAGCGCCCGAGGGGGTTGGGGGAACGTAAAATGCATGGAATGTCATTTTCTGCGTATTTTGCTAAATTGAAAATGTTTTGCTTTATAATTTTGTACAATTGTTTTTATTTTTCCCTTTTTTTTTTTGGTGTTTTTTTTCACTAAGTGAAAAGCGAATTGATGTTAAGGAATGAAACAAAAATAATAAAAATAAATAATGAGATATTTGTTAGATTAAATTGTATGTTTGATCAAAAGCAGGCAGAACGAAAACTTGATTGAAATTGTTTAGAATGATGAGGGGTTTGCAGTCGGGGAGCTCAGAGTGGAATTTTGTGCCAACTCATTTTACATACACGCACACATAATCTAAGTACATACATATACAAGTGTGTGTGTGTGTGTGTGTGTGTATACATCTGTTCTTTTTGGTGTTAAACACACGAAACTTGTACAATTTACAGGTTTCCCCTGCTGCTTACTGCTGTTGTACACATCATGTGATCTATTCAAATTTCATAACATGTGTCAAAGTCAAAGCGAAAGGCTGTTTAACTGGAAGGAAAATCTTTAGCTACCTCTTTCCCCTTCTTTCTCATTCCTCACTCTAAATCTTTCTCTCTGCAGGGGTAATAAGATATGCTCAGTTGTCTTGAAGTTTTTGGGGAAAAATGCCTGCAGTGTAGTACAGTACAGTTCACTGCAGTGAAATTGAGTGCAGTTGTCTTTGGCTACCGTTGGGTTATAATTCTGATCCGGTTATGTTCCTTGTCTGGCCTGGCCTGTAAAGCGGAGGGATGGGGATAGAGAGGGGAGGGTATCCCAGCTTCAAATTTTTGACACTGAATTTGCCATGAAATTTTTTTTCGTGTCTCTTTTCTTTCTATCTCTCGTTTTTTTTTCTTTTTTTTTTTTTTTTTTTGAATTTTGGTAGTCTGACTGTCTCGATGGTCCGTTATGGTAAACCAGTTGGCCCAGTTGGTGGCTTAAGGTGCACGCTGCATAGTTGCAGAGGATTACTTAATTATGAAGCGACATGGGCACAGACATGACCGCCCCGTCATCTAAGGAGCAACTTTACTAGCATATCTAGTCATGTCTTTTATATTCTCATGATACCTGTTAAGTTTTTATCAAATGTAGTTTAATGTATACACTGTAAACTACAACAAAACCAAAAGGGTTTATGTTTATATACAAGTTTAAGTTGGCTTGTATAAAGAGTAGAAATAGTTTTAATTGAAGATTTGACATAAATCCAGTTAATTTGGAATGAAATTCTTTACCTTATTTTAAAGTTTGTATCTATTATATTTATACTTTATCTAAGTTTTTATGAAAACAAACTTTGAATAAATACATAATATATTATAGGAAATTGATTAAAGTCAAAATATTCTATATATATATTAGGTATAAAACCTTGTTTATTATTATATTTCATCATAATTATAATTAAATAGTTAGAAAAGTAATTTGGAATATTTTTGAATCTTTCTTAGTTATTTTATTGGATATAATGTATAGAAAAGTTAATTCGATTACTTTAAGATCTCTCTTAGTGATGCCATCTCGATTGCCAATTAGTGTGATCTCTCTTAGTGATGCCATCTCGATAACCTATTAGTGCGACCCTCTTTATATACACATACTTATAATTAACGACTTTTAAAGAATCATTTTAAAAATCTTTTCTATTGCAAAGGGCAATCTTGTTTTGCAAAATCTCTAATGTAAGTGTATCTAGTCTTCGTCTAGCAATAATGATACCCTTTTGCTTAATTTTTGCTCTCTTGTGGCATTTTGCATTTGTTTTAAGCTTATCGCTAGTACAACTAACCAAGCACCTAAAAATTGCTGTAAGCCTCACGGAAAATATGACATTGACAGACACTTAAAGCTGCTTAGTGGCATTTTCGAGATAGCAGCAGCAGCAGCAGAAGCGAGACAAGGCAAAAGGGGTGTAAAAGTTGGTCCTTTGGTTCTCTTTTTATTTTTTACTCTTTCTTTTCTTTCTTAAATGGCTCATCTTTTCTTGTTTTTTTTATTTTTCTATTTTTTTTACTTAATTTTGCAGATTTTTAACTTTTCCTTTGTGGATTATTTGCATTTAGGTTAAAGCTTGTAAGCTTTAGCTGCCAACAGATCTGTTTCATTTTTCTTTTATTTCAGCTCTTATTTTAATTAGATAATTTGCTTTAGGGCAGTCACCTGGCAGGGTTGTCATGCAATTTGCATTGCAAAACGTTTGTAAATATTTCATTGTGCAGCTTACATATATATGTCCAAATGTATATATATATATATATACATTTACTATAATGCAACGCATCATAGAATGTTCCAAGGACAACAAAAAAAATGAAGGCGGATTCTTGAAGGAGAAGAGCAACAACAAAAAAATGTAGTATAAGAGAGAGATAAAAAAAAAAAACGGAACAAAACACTCGACAAGCAGCGCATTTCAAGTTATAATTTATGGCCAAGTGTTTTGCTCTTAGCCTCTTTCTTCTCTTTCGTCTTAAGAAAAGTGTACTTGATACTAGTATTTAAAGATTGTCAAGGATACAAAAAAAAAAAAAAACAAAGTTCTACAATTTAATATACGTCTCTAAAAACAAAATTGAATACATTTGACAGATTTACAATCATTTCTATTAAAGATTACTAAAGATATAGAGAAAATATATATTTAAATACTGAATGCAGATTATATTCCATTTTTATTCATTTTGCATTAAGATTTGATGATTTTTATACACTTAAATAAAGGGTATATTGATATTTTTCTACACTAATGGGAAGTAGTTGCTTATTTTTTTGTACTTTAACATATTTTTGCTTTCGCTCCATTTGGGTGCATTCAACCTCAACTGGCACCTAAGGCTAACCTTCATCTAAATAGCTTCCACTTGCCCCATTAGCTGCAGACACTTGCAACGACTCCTAGCCACGTTGTAATACTACAACAACAAATTCATATATATATATATATATATACTAAAAAAAAAAAAAGAAAGAAAGAAATATCCAACCATGGAAATCCGCGAGCAAGTCAATAATTTTTATAACTGCCGCTTAATTGAGACATTAACCATAATTGGCCTTAAGTGAGTGTAATACAAGCGACAACGAAAGCTTCAAGCGCATTTAAGCCCAGTCAAGTGTTAAAATAAAACAAAAACGAAATAAAAAAAAAAAAAAAAATGAGAAAAGTGAAGAGCAAAAACTAGAGACTGGGACCGAAACCAGGACATTGGCTTTAAGTTGAAAGATTTAGTCAAAAACAAAAAAAAAAGGAGTCAAATCGTAATTCCCACACACACACGCAGACATATGTTGCGCGCACAGGGAGGATTGACCTCATATGTTAAACAGGGTGCTCCTGCTTACTTGAGCATGAAATTGTGATGGGTCGTGGCGGCATGATATGTAGGGTGGTAGTAAGGATGGATGGGTGGATGGATGGATGGTTGGATGAATGGGTATTAAGTGGATAAATCAAAGTAAAGGCAAAATGTGTCAATAAATTATTATTTCTACCTTTGCTACACCATTCAGGTGTTAAATTGTCTTCGAGACGACATAAAGGGGTTAATATGGCACGTGTTGCATAACGCCAAAGGCAATACAAAACAAATACAAAAAAAAAAAAAAGAAAAAAAAAAGAAGGAGCAACTCTGTCAGGCATTGAACCTTGAAATGTACCACGACAACAGCTGGAATTGGCATTTGCCCCCACAGAAAGTGAAAGACAGAGAGAGAAAGAGAAAGAGAGAGAGAGAGAGAGAAAGAGAAAAAACCAAAGTAGAATAAAAAGATGAAACGACGAAAGGACGGAAGGAACTCTCTTCATGTCGTATGAGTGATTTATTGCTACTCGTTTCTGTGTGCCAGACTGGTCAAATAATAAAGTTGAAATTAGTTGCGGTTTGAATATTGGAAAATTGGCAAAAAAAAAAAAAAAAAAATAACCCGAAAAAAAGCAAAAACACGAAACCAAAACACAAAAAAATCAATATTAATAAAACAAAACAAGAAAAAAAAAACGACAGAGGAAGCAATCAAATCAAAAAAACAATAAAATTGTTGAATTTGTACAAAAGATGAAAAGTTTTGATTGTTGGAAGTTTGAAATTAAAAATGAGAGAAATTTTTATGAGAAACAAAAAAGGGGCAAAATTAACACCAGAGAATCCCAATCGATATATATATATATATATATATGTATGTGGTTACGGTAACGGTTTAACCACAGGAATATAAAGAAATGAAACAAATATAAAATAGTTGTAGATAAATTTTAATTAAAACATGTACATATAGGTTAAGTATAAGAGTTTTATAAATGTTTTTAATAATACAAAATAAAAAGATATTTATTCGTCTTTGATTAGTTTATTTGTAACTGATTCATTGTTAATCGTTTTATTCATCATTGATCGTTTTTTGTCATCGTATTTTTACGCTCACAGAAGAACTGATCATTTAGCGTTGCCAGACCCAAGAAGCCCGCCCACACTATGATCTTAGTTTATCTTTATTCTTTTCCAAATTTTAAGGGAAATATATATAAATTATGAATTCAAGCTTTCTATTAAAGATAGAATATTTCTATTCTGTTTAGAATAGAGATTAAAAGAGTTTTGCAAAGAGAAACAAGTTTTATCATTCCTTTGGTTTGGTTAATAATATAATCAATATTCTTATATGTAAGTTATATTTACAATTCAAAATTTGTAGCTTGCATGAATAAGGTGTATCATCTTTGATGAGTTAAATTCCCCTTATCTTGAGTAGAATGTCAACATCCTGTTTAGTCCATCAACGCATGCTCATAAAATTTGAGCACCAAAGCGAAACTGCCCCCTTAAACAAGAGCAACAGAGCAACAAGAATTCATCAATGCCTCTGGCAACAACAGAAGCCAAACTACACACACACACACAACACACAGCACAGCACTATAGCCTGCCTACACCCAATCGAAACCAGAGTGTTTATCCCCCCCCACTCTCGAATTGCCCCTTCCTTAGCTCACAAGTGTTGAGTGATAAAGAACATGTTAATGACTTTTAATCAATTTGCAATTTTTTTCATCTTCTTCTTGCTCTTCTCTCTACTCTAGCTGCTTGCTTGGCTATCATATAATATGTAATTGATATGGCAAAAGTTAGAAGGGAGGGGAGGGGAGGCGTTTGGTTAACAAAAAGGAAAAGACTTTCCTCATAGATTTTCTACATATTTTAATGATAGTTTAATTTGCGGCAATTAAAACGGTCTACACTCGGACATGACTCTGTCTACGATTAGGTAATCAGTTACGAGAAGACGGGACAGACCGATAGACAATGGACGACTACGACGACGACGACGAAGACAAAAAAAAAAAAAAAAGAAAGAAGCAGTGGAGTTTGGAAAATCTTCTTGCATAATGATCAAGAGAGTCTCCCGGTCTTTGCAATCTTTTGCAGTCTTCCAGTCTCCCAAGTGATTTCCGTTGTTTGGCATTTCACGTTTGCTTCCTGATTTGGCTTCGATTCGATTGTTGGTGTGTGTGTGTAAGTGTGTGTGTGGAGGCCAGGCCACCTGGTTGTGAATCTTTATGTAGTATATATACATGCATATATGTATGTATGTTTGTAGGATCTCCTAAGCCTGTTATCGAAGTCAGCATCTTCAATGGGTTTCTCTGATGTGACTGGCATTTCAAAAGCGTTGCCTGAGTTACAGCAAAAAAAAAGAAAAAATAAGAAAAGAAAAGCCAAAGCATCCTTCACTTGATATGCAGACGAGAATTGGCAGCATGGTCAATTAATTCGGCAGAAGTTGAGTGATTTTTATAGATAACGCCACTGCCGAGTTGCCAAGCCAAATTGATTAATTTTACATTTTTCACAACAAAACATTAACTCGATTCTAAACATCTTTTTTTCTTTTTTTGTATAGTCCAACTACAATTATATATAGTTCTATGCAGGTGAAAACTATTTAACTATTTAAAAAACTGAAATATCGACTCAAATAACCTTTTGAGTAACCCAAATTACGACTGTCATTGTTAAAAAAGAGTTGTGTATATAGAAAATTGAATTTATTACATTTGTATTTTAGTTTTCACATATTGTTTAGATCCCAAATTGCTTGATAAACAGGAGAACCATGTTCTGCTGTAAGTGAGACACCTCGTTGATTGGCTTTGCGTGAGAAATTCTAAAGAAAGAAAGATAAAATGGAATAATTTTTAAAAATATTTAAAAACTGTTTGATATTCCAGAACTTTATATTTCTTCCTTTTCTTCAATTTTACTCTTATTCGAGTTGTCCCGAAATAAAGCAAACGAAAGCAATTAATCCCATTTAAAAATTCTTTAAAGACTTGTGAGTTGCCATCTTTTAACGATCACTTAATAGCGAGAACAGCGTTGCCAGATCTTACATCGAATGAATATCTTCTGAACACGCTACATTATGCCTTAATTGAGAACTAAAAACTATTTTAACTGTAAATTTTGATTAATTGCTTTAATATTGTTTTAACTTCCAACAGTTAAAAATAATTATGAATATCAGAATACCGTTCTTTTAATTTTAAAAAATAAATTTAACTAATTTGACATTTTGTCGGCTCCACTGGTTCTAAATTGCCCCCAACTATATCACTTGTTTTTCTTCCCATTTCTCATTCTAATCTCTTGTTTTTACCCAACATGAATCGTGTTGAAACTGGCCATATCAAACCATTTCTGCTTTACATATAGAATATGCCTTCAACCTTGATTGATACATTTTTAATTGACACATAATTATGGACTTGTTCCACATGATTATCATGTAAGCTTTAAGCATTTACCACACTTTTCCTCTCTGTCTTGCAATCTAACAATCTACCACCATTGGAGAGTCTCTTTTAGCCTTCTCTCTAGATCGTTATATAGAAAATAATTACCATTTTCTTCCTCTCTCTCTCATGCAAAAATGGGGAGTGTGAGTCTAAATTGTTGTGTAAATTGATTTTAAATTGGCCAACTAAAATATTTGTTATTGTTGTTTATTGATGGGGACAAATTTGTGAAGATTTAAGATGATGGAGTTTAGTAAATTTTAACTTTTAATAGAATTTTTCACACATATTAAAGTCTATTATTTCTTTGTTTAACTTATATTTAAAAATGGATTTGGTTGGTTGGTTGGCCCAACTGTCGCAGCTCATTAAGCTTAAAAAAGACTTTCGGTTATGCGTAGCATAGTCAAATCCTTACCCACCCACTCATAAATTAGCAAAACTGGCAACAATTTCATTTCGCGTATTGAAATTGACGGCCCAATCCCCCTCCCCCCACCAAAATACCGAATTCACAATCCTCTTTGGCCGGGCCAACTGGCAACTGGCACCAACTGGGCACATAAATCAAAAGCAGAGGCATCGCGTTTAATACACTTGACGCCAGATTTCCGCGACAATTTGCGCATGAATTAAACATAAAAGCAACTGAGGTGGACGTGGCATTAAGGGGTGGGTGGTGGTGAGCAAGTTTGTGGTGTGATGTGGTGTGGTATATGGTATGGTATGGTATAGTATGGTGAGGTGAGGTGAGCACTGAACTGAGCTGAACTGAGTGCCAGCCAATGTGGTATAAAGGAGGGTCGAAGAGGTGGTATACATACTATACTATGGGTTCTGTCCTGGCAAAATCAAAGTAGGTAACACACGAGCAAATAAAACACTTGACACATTAAAATGGCAACAACACATGGGAAATGGTTGGAAGGAGGAGCATGAGGAGGAGGTAGAGGTAGAGGGCAACAACAAATTTCCATTTTGTTGTTGCTGTTGCTGCCATGCAAATATGAGACACTCAGAAACAGGAACAGTGGAGCTGAAACAGGAGCGTAATATACATATACATATATAAGCGAATGTGTGTGCGAGTGTGTGCGAGTGTGTATGGGTGTATCTGTGTTTAAGTGTCACCCGTACACGAGCATACATACAAATTTAACGAGTCGCATTTATGATACCACAGACAAGTATAATAATTTCAATTAACGACACCCACGGGTGTGTTTGTTCAACAGTGAGCGAAAGAGAATCAGAGTGAATGAGATAGGAGATTGGAGAAGGAGAAAGTGAAAACGAGAGATGAACCCGTGCCGAAAGATTTCTATAGTGTGAGTTAGATAATGGCCATATCCTTTTCCGCGTGTGTGTGTGTACATCAATGGTGTATATTGTTTAGGTATGTCAATTTTTGTCCATGTGTGTGTGTGTGTGTAACACTAGAGATGATAATTATCAAAGTTAATTTACTAAAAAGCTAAAAATATATAAACGAAAACAGGTGAAAAATTGCAATAGCCAAAAAAAAAAACCTTTAATTATATAGAGCGTTTCTATAGCTTGTTTTTGGTTTATATTTCGTTCGATTGATTTTCAAACATGCAAATAAATACTAAATAATTGCAGTTACATCTGAATTTTTGTCCTTGTTTTTAAATACACAATAATTAAAGTTTGAAAGCTAAAACCAAACTCCAAAATGTTATTTAGATTACAGTTTGACAAACATTGGCTTACAATTTTGTAATCTTTTTGAGGGAATATCTTCTAACATTTGATTATAAATGATTATGATGGTATGAAGCTATTAATTAGTCCCTAAGCGCTTTATTTCTTAGGTTGTGGAACTGAATAGAACAAATTTTTGATTTTTCTCTTTAATACTGAAGTTACAGAACATATATTTTGCTATTTACATATGAATTTCTATATGCTTTTCATTTTACTCAAGCTTGAAGAGATCTATGCTCAGGTATTTTCTTTCTCTTTTCGTTTTCCTTCATCACATAAAAGAAACTCTAAAAAGTAAATTTGTTTTACTTAATTTATAAAATTTGTATTAATATAAATATATTATATAAAAGCTTTCTATTGTCTATTGTAATTGTTATAAACATCAGGGAAAAAATCAACTTGAAATATAAAAAAATATATATAAAAATGAAGCAAGCAAGTCGTCCCTGCCGACTTTGAGTATACCCTGTACCAAGTAGAGTAACTGTATTAAATCAAACTCTTTAAAATTTGCCATCAGTTCAAACTAAAATTCTCCTCACAAGCGGCAGCAACGAACGCATGCTATCTCGCTCACACTTACTACGCAATGTCGCAGTGGGCATTTCAGTACAAATTGTACATAGATATATCTCCGATATTTATTGTCCGATTTTAACGAAATTTGGTCAGCTGATACCTTTTGGCCATATTATTGGGTGTGCCAAATAAGAATACGCCACCTTTAATATAACACTAGTTATTCGTTTTTCCTAAATTGCGGGGGCGGAAGTGGGCGTGGCAAAAATTTGAAACAAACTTGATCTGCGTAGACACTACACGAATGCTGACACCAAATTTGGTTGCTCTAGCTTTTGTAGTCTCTGAGATCCACGTGTTCATACGGACGGACAGACGGACAGACGGACAGACGGACGGACAGACGGACAGACGGACATGTCTCAATCGACTCGGCTGGTGATGCTGATCAAGAATATATATACTTTATGGGGTCGGAAATGCTTCCTTCTGCCTGTTACATACATTTTAGCGACTTTAATATACCCTTTTACCCTATGGGTACAGGGTATAAAAAGAGGAGAAATAATTTTGCAAAAGAAGTTTTTGTTAAGATTAAGATTAACTTTAGGGTTAAACAAGGCCAAATAATCTACAAAATTCTTCTTATATTAAATAATTTATACTAATTTTAAATCAATAATTACAAACACTAACTATGGTTTAACACGTTGAAGTGGCTTAAAAATAGTTCAAATGAAATAAATAATTTTTAATTTAAAATTTAAGTAAATAGTTTGATTCAAATAAATAATGTTTAATTTAAAACTAAAGTTTCTCCAACTCTTTTAAAAACAAAAAAAGCAAAGTTATTCATGAGACAAACTTAAATTTATAATTATTTTTAAATAAATATTAATTTAAAATAATAATTTTATTAATTAAATAATTTAAAATTCAATATATATCATAATTAAAAAATTTTTTAACTGTCATGAATCCTAACTTATCTTATTGAAAGAAAATGAAGTCATTTAATATTTCTAAAGAACCGGATCGAAACTAAAGAAAACATTATCTAAGCCATAATATATACTTCTCTTATAATATAAATATTTTATTAATAATATTAATTTTTATTAATAATAAAACTCACGTACTCTAATTTATGTGATAGAATAATAGATAATATATTAAATATTTCTGGATAATATGATTAAAGTTGAAACTAATAGTGTGGGATATCATTTCTTAAACCTTACTTGACTTTAAGTTCAAATTCCACAATTATTTCAGAAACTTGAAAAAAAATATTCTTTTTAAAGTCGACAAACTGTGATTTACCATCGCTGTATTCGTGTTGGCTCATCTCTAGATCAAAATGTTCATTTCCTGCTCTCAGGTGTGGTAAAAGAATTTTGTGCCTGAGGCTGTCACTTTATGTGTGTAGTGTGAGTGTGTGCGTTCAGGCAGATGTAAGTACAAGGTATAAATATGTATGTATGTGTGTTAGTAGGTCCTTCAATTACCACGGCATATATGTATTTGAGTGTATGTTCTTAGGTATATACATATACATATGTATGGGAGGGAGTATGTCTCTGCATTATTACGCCTCTAATTAACTAAACGCATATATTTTCTTAGCCGCATCTTCTTTTGGCCAAAGTTTGTGTTTTTTCTGTAAGTGTGTGTGTGTGTTGTTTTTTCAGTCGACTTTTTGCCTCATCTCATCAGCATAAAAGTTTTTAATGAGCCATTTTGTCGTCACTGTGTTGAGTGAAAGAGAAAGTGCAGGAAGAAGGCATACAAATTGTAAAAAAAAAGGGCCAGAATAGGAAGTGATGGAGAGTGGGTATGAAGGGATGAGGGATGGTGGGCAGGTACTAAGTAATTCAAATGCCTGGCGAATTTGTTATGACAAGCTCGGTTGACACGTTTTAATTATATTTAATTAATGCAACCAAAGTAAGTCAAAAGGAACAGGGAGGACAAAAAAAAAAAGCCAACAAATTGTATTGCTGTATGTGTGAGTGTCAGTGTGTGTGTGCTCTCTTTTATTATTTTTTATTCATTCTTTTATGATGTGTGACATTTGTCACCCTAAAAATATAATGTACAGTGTAATTGAAACATATGTAACACTTTTATCCTTACAAAATTTATGTACAACAAAAAAAAAGAAAAAAAAACAAGGAGAGAAAAACAGAAATGGGTCAAATCTAGACTACTTATAAGCTGAAACTTTAAGTGCTACAATATTAAATTTAATTTAAGGCCATGGATTAAGAATTTTAGTGTGATTAGTAAACATTTCTTCTTCTACTCCTTTATCTTCTGCTGCATTATCTGTGATGGCCAAGAAACCAATCAATTTTAGGAGAAAATTATAAATGCAAATTGATAAAGTCCATGCACAAGTGACAGCTGAGTGGCTCATTGATTACGTCGGCATGCCAAGATACAAACACACACTCATTCGCACACACACACACATATACAGTCGCCCAGACACCCATACTAAAACATAAACATAAACAAAAGGCCAAAACACAACCGCATGAACATAATAAAGCAAATGCCAGATAGAGGAGAACATAACAATTAGAAGTTTCCTGCTCAAGGTAAACTAAACTGAACTGAACTTCAAGTCCATCGACTGACTACACACACTCACACACACACAGAATCGCACACACTCATACATACAGTGGCAACGGCAACTTGTCAGCTCGAATGACGTTTTAATAAGTCACATAATTCATGTGACGACCAGGTGGGGATGGTGGATGCTACTAGACAGACGGTACGCTTGATTCTGCCTTCTGGATAGTGTTATGGATGGAGATGTGCAGATGAAGATGAAGAGTATGGACAGGAGGGGGGCATCAGTGGTGTGGTTGTTGCTGGATGGGCAAATGTGAATGTGAATGTGGCCGCGTGCCCTGAAACGCCAGAGATTACATGTTGAGCATGGAGATTGCAACGCGGCTAACATGCACAGTGGTACAATATATATGCAATAGCAAGCAATTTCAAAGCCTAAAACTGAATATCAACAAAAATGAAGCAAGCAAGTCGTCCCTGCCGACTTTGAGTATACCCTGTACCAAGTAGATAAATAAAACTCCTTAAAATTTGCCATTAATTCAAACTAAAATTTTTCTCACAAGCAGCAGCAACGGACGAATGCTATCTCGCTCACACTTACTACGCAGTGTCGCACTAGGCATTTCAGTGCAAATTGTACATTGATATATCTCCGATATTTCTTGTCCGATTTTAACACACTATAACACTAGTTATTAGTTTTTCCCAAATTGCGGGGGCGGAAGTGGGCGTGGCAAAAATTTGAAACAAGGACGGACATGTCTCAATCGACTCGGCTGTTGATGCTGATCAAGAATATATATACTTTATGGGGTCGGAAATGATTCCTTCTGCCTGTTACATACATTTTAGCGACTTTAATATACCCTTTTACCCTATGGGTACAGGGTATAAAAAGAAATCTAACTATACATTATTTCCTGTGTTGCATAAAGTTTGAAATTCCTATTACTATATTATTCTTATTCTTCTTATTGGAAATAGTAATAGAAAACTGATATATAACTTGATATATTATAGGGGAAATGTGAATATTTTTGTTAAATTATATAGGTTTAACCATTTTTTAACGTGTCTTTAATATTTAGAACAGTTAAACTAAGTTAGTTCGGGTGGATTCCTCTTTTGGTTAGGATTGCATTACTGATATATTGAGTTGGGTTAGTTGAGTTAGATATAGTTGGGTTTGAGATAAAAAAAAAAACTCTTTCTTGGCCTAAATTTCGACAATTAAGGACTAAGATTTAAAATTGAAAACTTTTTATTGCTTTTTATGCATAAAAAAACTTTAAAAACTTTTCTTACCTTTTCGTACGCATTCTTAGTTAGTCCCTTTCTAAACCTTGTATAAAATTATATTTCCTTTGTGATATATATTTCACATCCTTTTCTTAGCCAAAAACATTTTAAATTATACTACAAATATAACTATGATATAAGATTTGAAATCAACAGAATTAAAGTAATATTTTTTATTGATGCAATGCAAAAAAATAAATAAATATAAGGAATAATGTCTTTCAGATTGTAATAAAAGTATATTTTTTTTAATTTTTACTTTTCAAAACATATTTTAAATTCAAATAATTATTTTTAATATAAAATAATTATTTTTGTACCACTGTGATAGCCGCATACAAAATGCCTGCAGGGCAGCAAACGCTTTTGGGACGCTTTGACACATGCTCTTTCTCTGTCTTTCCCCGCTATTCCACCTAACCGCCTCGTTTCAACAGCCCGCCCCCTCCTCTGTTCTCCTTACCTCACCTGCGTTGCTTGTCAGCTGCTCATTTGTCAAATGTAATTGATTTTATGCCTGAGCTTTTGACTAAGGTTGTCGTGCCGTTAAGTTTGGTTTGGCACACAGGAGTAGCTAAACAGGGTGAGGGCTTAAAAGACGTTGGTTGAGGAAGAGAGGAAAGCTGGAATCATAGGAGACATAGTTTGGCATCTGCCGCATCCGCAGTCATGGGTATAGGTTTTTGTGGCTACCCTACCTGATATATTATTCGATTACAGTTAGACGTAAATCAAGTGGAAGAGCATGATGATGTAGCCATCAATGCGGGGCGATGGTAAGTAGGTTGACTTTGAGATGAAAACTATTGAAACGATGGCACTGGGTGTGATCGAGGATGTGAAAGGATGATTTGATATGATGCGATGCGATGACATTTCATTCAATGTGCTTTGATGGTCACTTGGTATGAGATTATGATGATGATGATACTGCACCAAAATGAGGTCAAGCGATGCAATTGTCCAACAATGAAAAAAAAAAAAAAAAAATAGGAGATTGAAAAATATTATTTAAATCCAGCTCAATTGAAAACAAACACAAAAATGAATTAAAAAAAAAAAAGAATCTAGAAAAATAGGAAACAAAGCAAAATGATTAAACAAATCAAAACACAACTGTACCACAATGGGATTATTTTTGTGCAGCATTTCTAATTAAATTTGTACACATGGCCCGAAACCTAAAGAACAACAACTTAATTTTCAATCAAAATCATGAAAAAAAGAAAAGAAAACTGAACAAAAGTTAGTCAAAGAAAGAGATGGAGAAAGAGAGAGAGAAAGAAGGATAGAAAAACCGGTAGCCGCTAGACATAACCGGAGCCTGGCACTGCAATTGAGATGACTATTTTATGGCCAAGCTCAATGTATCTTATAGATACCCGGTCTCATCCTCCATCTCGCCAATACTCTATCGGTATCTCTCTCACTCTATCTCTTTCTCTCTCTCTCTTTCTCTCTCTCTTAAGGAACATACGCATTTTGTGGGCACAAAAATCTTTGGCGCTCATAAATTTTTATAGCTAGTAATTATTTGAGACATTCGCAGAACGTTTCGGCCACATCCACGTCCACCTAAAGTTGAATTGAGCAGGCGCGCCGGGCGGTCTTTGTACTAGAGAAAATGAAAATGCAGCTAGCTTTGCACTTCTTCTTCCTGCTTTGTTTAGCAGCTCTACTTCATCTTACCCCTCCCCCCTCCTTACATAAACAAGATTTATACTTGAGCGTAATTAATGGCAATGGTTCTTTTTTTTATATATATATATCTTCGTTTTTTTTTATGGATTTGTTGGATACATTACAACAACTCTCTATACAATTAGCCAAGTCAATACAACAGGGAATACATTCACAAAAGGGTGCGTATGCATGTATGTGTGTGTACGTGTGTGTGCGTGTGTGTGTTTTTACTACTGCGAATTTCTGTTTATATGTCCATTTTTGTTATGGGTGCTAATAATCCTGTCGACCAATAAAAAAAACTTTTCAATGGGAAAATTAAAAAAATTAAAAAAAAAAAAAATACATAAAAAGTTCTCTTGTTAAAAAATTATATTTTTATATATATATTTATTTATATAAATTTTTGGTTAAACTTTTTAAACTTTGGACAACAATTTCTGTTATATTATAAAAAGTAAAAAAATTGAAGGAAATTTTTATTTCTGGTCTCATTATCCATCTACTTTCAACGCCTTAAACAGAGCAAACTCAATTACTTAGACCACTTAAACACACTCGCACACACTAGCACACACACACACACACACCCATAGTGTGGACCAGTTTCCAGTTCCGCATTGCGTCCCTCTTCTGTTTTTTTTTTTATATGCTCAAGTGCCCTAAAGTGATTACCCGCCTAGATTTTCATTTCCATTTTCCTTCTATGACTTTTTCCTTTACTCTATACACAAAATGCAAACATTTGCTCCTTGGGCCAGGTTCTGCTACTGCCAATGTTGCTATTGCTGTTGCTGTCAATGTTGCTATTGCTGCTTCTGCTGCTTTGCCTTTTTGATGATTACAAATTAATCACACTTTAAACATGGCAATTACGCGGGACAGACATGGAACTGAGAGAACTGGGAACTAAGAACTGAAAACTGGCATAGATACATGGATGGCTACTACAGCAGCTCTACTATAGCTGGAATGGTTGGGATGGCAGCAACGGCATCAACAGCAGCTCCCGGGCTCTTCTTTTATATGGAAAATTGCTTCCTTTCGCTGTTTAACTTTCGTTTTAATAAATAATCAAGTAGGCTGACTAACGCGCGCACTTGGAACCTACTCCACATCTTTGTCTCTCTTTCTATCTACTTCTCTCTCTCACTCTTTCTCTGAATTCATCTTGCTCTTGATGTTACTCCTCTCTACTTCTACTTGCTTGGCTCTACTTCTGCTTCTTCTTTTCTGCTTCTTCTTCTTCTTCTTGAGTTTTTACGGTTCGTCAAGTCCCTCATGTAATTTCCAGGCAATTTCTCATACCCATAATTGCATAATTTCAAAGTTGTTGGCAACTTAATTGCACTGAACGTGGTCAAGAGAGAAGAAAGATCATGCAATCTACATCTACTACCAATACCCCTAACCATATACCAAAAACCTCTCCCCCACCCACCCTCTCCCACCATCTATCATATTATTCTCTCTCTCTTTCTCTCTCTCTCTCTCTCTTTGTGTACTTCCTCCACTTGGCATCAAAACGGCTTGCGCCTGTCTTCGGTGTAAATAAAACCTTTTTAAACGGTTGTCATGTTGGCAGCGCTCAAAAGCTTTTCGGAACCCACGACTACCAATTTGGCACATTGGTTTTATATATATATATAAATGCAAAAAAAACTACCCTATATGTGAATATATATCTTTATTAAAAATGATGTAAGAAATTACAAACTAAAACTCTAAAAGTAAAAAAGCAAAATTATATAGAAATTTTCTTTTAAAATAAGGATTTCAATTATAATGAAAAAAATCGTTCAACTAATGTTTTAAATATTCCAAGAATTTTGATTTGATTTGAAAGATAAGAAATGCAAATTAATTTATTTAGTTCACTTAAATAAATTTCAAACATAAAAAGAATATCTAAAAATAAAATTTTTCAAATTAAAAAGAATATTAAATTCACATAATTTAAATATGATTAAGAATAATCAAAGCTTCTTTAAAAAATACATTTAAAATTCTTTGATCTTTTAAAAACACAAATCAAATTTCTTTAAATAATAATTGCTTAATTCTAAAATAATCAAATTTAAATTAAAAAAAAATTAAATTTTAAAAACTCTTATTATATCTTATTTGTTGTCAGTAAATTTTTTATCAATTATCAAACTATTTGTAACCACTATGCGATAACTGCCGTTTTGAACTTCAAAAGCGCGGATCGTCATCATCAAACATGTGTTGGACGATGCCTTCATTTTTTTAAACCCTCCGCAACGCCAACGCCAACGTACTAAACTGGACAAGAGATTGTAAAATAAGGATAACAGGGGGGAGGGAGGGGCTAAGGAGAACTTGAAAATAAATCTCCTCATCCTCATCATTTGTTTGTGGCCCTTAGCCTCGCGGTCATTTGGCCATCAAAGTTAATATGCTTTATATTAAATTTGTTGTCTGTGTGTTGGCCTTGTTTCTGTTTGGTTGGCAGAAGCTGCTTCTGCCTGGCAGCCATATAATCTACATCTGCTACAGTTCCCATTTTAGCCAACCTCTTACCCATACCCATACCCATTGCCATTGCCATCTCCATCCCATTACCATTTCAATACGAGACTTTAGCCCAAAATTCTCACTCCCAGATAGAATTTTGTTGCCGTTTTTTTGTTTTTTTTTTGTTTTTCTTACTTGTTCGTATTGTGAATGCGCAACGCGGCATTTTCCATCAAATTACTCAATTAATTTCAGTTAAATTAAAAGCCAGGACAGTAAAAAAAGAGAGAGAGAAACGAACAGGAGAAACATTGTTGTAGAAATGATGGTAAATTGTGACGTTTAATGCAGGAAATATGTGCCAGACAGGCAGAGAGACGAGTAGATAGGCAGGCAGGCAGGCAGGCGGGGAAGCTTATTGGGCCATGTCAGAGAGGTGGAAACCTGAATTGGTAAATTGTTGTTAATTTGGCATTTGCATTTAAATCATTGACAATGGCTAATTTGTACAAGTTAACCAAGTTAACAAAAAAAAAAAACGAGTAAAAAATTCTTGATTGTGAAAAAAAAAAAATGCATAAAATTTTTATACTTGTAAAATCTAAAATCTTTGATCTCTGATGTGATCTTTGGTCTCACTTTAAAACCGAGTACTGGAGAAGCATTTCCAAATTGATTTATAGACACATTTCTTGCAAATGAGCCAAGCAAATCAAAACAAGGCTCTTCCCCTAATACCCAGATGTAGAACCAAAAGCAAATGCAAGAGAGTGAGAGAGAGAGAGAGAGAGGGAGAAAAAAAAAGAAGAAGGAAGACCAAGCCAAATGCATTTGGCACGCAATTACGACCAAAAGTGTTAATTGCATTTCCGTTGCCTGCATTTCGACCATGAGGTAGAAAAGTTGGACCAAACACCACCAAGTCCAGCTTCAGCTTTAGCTACAGCTCCAGCTCCAGCACCAGAAGCTATCCAAGCTATCAAGCTGTGGCACGGCCCACAGCTCACGCATTTGGCATTAAAGCCAAGCTCTCAAGATACCACTGGCAAAAAAAAAAAACAACAACAAAAATGGAAATAAAAATGAAACCCAATCAAGTAAAGCAAAAACAAAAAAAGAAAAATAGATAAATTTAATCAATTTTTTGAAACTAAGTAAGAATAATTATACGGAAACCAAAAACAATTCTTGAAAGATTTGAAACATATTGCTAGAAAAGAGAAGAGAATTAGTTTATTAATTTTTATTTTTATAAATTTTTAAAATATTTATTTTCTTTTTTATTTGTTTTTATTTTCCCCTCACTTAAGTTTTATTATTTTATAATATTATAAAGATAGATAGATAGATAGATAGATTTCTAAGGATAGTTTATTAAAAATTTATATAATTGATGCAAAATTTCTTCAAGTGTATAATCCAGTTGAAGCAACATCAGGTAGTAAATGGAGCTAGCCAAACCAAATACATTCAGTTTATACGGCAAGAAAGATAAGCTTAAACCAGGAAAAAGTTAACGGATTGTATGCTACAAGTTAGTTTTTTTTTTTTTTTTTTTTGGTTTTTGGTTAAAGAAGTAGATAGAAGGAGACGGTAAACTAAAAGTTAGTAGAACGGGACGCATGCGTGGCAGACACGCAGCAGGCAACAGGCAAAGGAATTGCGGCAAGCAGATGAAACGAAACTAAGTTAAACATTTGTAGAACATTTCAGTTAAGAAGAAGAGGAGTACTCCTCTCTCTCTCTCTCTCCCAGTGGGGTATGAAAAAAAAAAAATGTGAAATTTATGGGCCCCAATAGGCGAATAGATGTCGTAGATTTCAACATGATTTGCCTGAAGGATTTCCATTCTACATCAAGTCCATAGAAGAGTAAAGCTTAATACCAAGTCCATGGAAAAAGGGTCATCGATATAGATTTGCTATGCCCCTACCAGCTGAAAAGAGAATGAATAAAGATGATTTGCAAAACCATAAATGGCATTTTAATAGGCCAAAAAAAAAACAAAAACTTAACTTTTATCCAATTCCCAGTTTGTCCCAGGCGAGCATATCGCCAACTGACAGTCAGACCAGTCCAAAAAGACTTTTCTATGGCAAAGATATGATAAGAGGGAATAGGAAAAGAAACTGAGAGAGAGAGAGAGAAATTGCTCCAAATGTTTTAGCCAAGAAAAGTGCCACAGCTGTCCATCGAGATTGCCTTTAAGTTTGCATTCGTATTCGTTTGTATTTGTGTTCGCATTCGTATTTGTGTTTGTGTTTGTATTTGGCAAATCAATGGCAAATGACATTTATTTGCCTTCTCAAGTTGGCCAAAATCCGCTAATAAGCCATTTTGACAAATTGGATGATTGTCATGGCAAAATGAAAGTGTGGTGAAAATGTACAGATAAACGTAACAGTAAAAGCAGCTGATGATAATGACTATAATAAAGACAATAATGAAAGTGTGTTTTGGGGTAAAGAAAAAGAAATGATAAATAAGCAATAAAGTAAATGAAACAAAAATAACTAAAAATTTAATCAAATTAAATCAAATTTATATTCATCTTAAAAAAAGAAAAAAAACATAAAAATTGAAATCATTTTTCTGTTAGTTGAATCATTTGTTTCGTTATTTAAAACTTATATCCTAAATTTTCAATTTTAGTTGGTAATTTATACACAAATTGAAGTTTCTTTTCTTATTTTCCTTTACATCATCATATCACGTTGATAGCATGAGATGGTATTTTGGCATTCAGAATCATGGACTTGATGGAAAACTGTTGAGAAATAATAAAAATAACAGTGATGAAATGGGAAAGAGGGCAGAGGGCAGAGGCAGAGACAAATAGATTTTCATTTGCTTGATTGATTGGCCTGGCTAGCTGGCTGGCTGGCTGACTATCTCACTTACCATTTTTGGTATTGAAGCAATTCCATTGACTTAATTCACATTGACCGGGAAAATTGACCACACATTTGCCATTGGTGGCACAAATAGTTAAGGCCTCTCGAGGACAATCGAAATTACATTTACCGAGATCCATTTCGTGGCGTTGTTTCTCCAGAAGTTGCGGTATAATATGGGCATGGACTTGTTGTACGATATTTGAAACATGCGGTGGAATGCTTATAGAACGTGCGGTTTTTTGATTGGAACGCGGTCGCAATGATGTCATAGTTGTGGGTGTTGTTGTTGTAGTTATTGTAGTTGTTATTGGTATTGATTCAGTGATTGTAGAGATTGTAGAGGTACTGGAGGAACTGGTGGATGATGTAGTGGTTGATGTTTGATCCTTTTCAGCTTGTTCCTTCTCTTTCTCTTGCTGCTGCTGCTTCTTTTTCTCACGAATTGCCTGCTGCAATGCCAGCGGTATATGAGTTTGTGCCTGTTGCATAACATAGTTGACATGATGCTGCAATTGATGCACCTTGTCGGCTATATTTATTGACTGCTGACCAGGCAAACCGACCACAATTTGTGACACGGGCGTCATGACGACTTTATTTTGTACCACAGGCTTGCCATGTTGCAATAGGGTGGCTGTTGCCACATGATTTATCACTCTCACCTGTGGATCATCATTTTGCAACGATTGTGGGCCAGATTGCAACGTATGTGAAACCTTTGGCTTGTCATTGGTAATGGTATGGTCAGTACCAGTGTGTGCAATTGGTGGAAGGAGACCTGAAAACGGTTCAACAACTGGCGTCCCTACTTGCTTATTTTCATCTTGTTGTTGTTGTTGTTGTTTTTGCACTTGTGGCACGTGGCCAGTTAATGTATTTAGTTGCTGAGGTTTATTCTTCACTTGTTGAAGCACTTGATTGATGTGATTAGTTATTAGCGCATGTATATGAGCTGGAAATTCTGTTGTAGTTTTCTCCTCCTCGCCAGCAATATAGCCAAGACACAACAAGGCTAAGGCTAAAATATTGAAAAGTTCGTTAAATATAAAAATTAAAAATAAAAGAAACTAATAAACTTACCCAAAAAAAGTAAAGTTTTCATAGTATAAGAAAAGTTACAATTCAAGTGAAATAGAATCTTCTGTTCTTAGAATACTTGACCAATGTCGTTGCAATTTCTTTGGTAATTCAATCAACTATACTATATATATATATAATATTTGTTTATTTATTTATCTTTTAAGTTTGCCTTGCAATTCAGTTCCACTTCAATACCTTACAACGCTCATTGGCGTTCTGTGATATCTTTACATTCTGTTCTCTGTTTATATATCTGATATTCTCTCTGTTCAGTTTGTTTATTTTGTTTGTTTTCGATATGCCATAAAGTATTTTGATATTTGAATTTTATGTAAATTTTGTTGCATTTTGTTTTGGCCCAGAACTCGTTTGGTCAAGCATCAACAAATTGAATGCAACTCTCTTAACAGCAAGCAACATCTTTTTGTTTTAATCATTTCCTTATGGGCTATAACAAAATTTTGGACTGAAAAGTTAAAATGTATAAAAATATCAAATACTATATATATATATATATATATATAAGTATAAACAAACGTTGAAGATATATAAATGCATTTGCATTCAAATTTTAACTAACAAGTGAAAAGATACACACACAGATACTTAAGTTACAAAAATGCTAGCCTACTTTTCGGTGTCACAGAAAATTTGTTTCAATAAGAAAGAAAAAGACAAAAACCATAACAATATGTACATATCAAATGTTAATTTTTGGTGTATTGTCTTCTTGTTATTTTGGGAACAATTTAATTAAAGAGTCAGAAATAACATTTTGACAGGTCAATGAGGTAGTTCTGAAATCTTTGTGTCAGGTGTTAAAATAAAGGATTATTTTATCCAAAAAAAAAAAACAAGAATTTTGCGGGTATAAATTGACTGGCCAAATCGAAGGAAACCAACAGTTCAACAGTTGCTGCTAAACCAACAGCAGTTAGGTTAAACTATAAAATGAATCAATTGTTGTTATTAGCTCTCGGTAAGTGTATTTCTCATTTCTCTATAAAACAGTCACAGTGACTCTCAAACTGTATGCTTTCCTATCAATAGTTTGTGCTGCACTTGGCACCGCTGTGCAGGCCAAAGTGATGCCTATGAAAAAGGCTCATGATTTGGTAATCAATGAAAATGGCGAAATGGTATACGAAGATGAACTAAATAATATACCGGACAAATGTAATTTCCATTGTACGGATCAGGATTTGCCAATTTGTGCCCATAATGGACAATGTTTGCAAATGTTTACCAGTTCCTGTACAATGTCCGCCTATAATTGTCGCCATCCGCAGAAACGTTTCAATGTTGTGGAAAATTTTCGCTGTCGCGAAAATTGGGCCCCAATGTGCACAGGAGCAGAACGCAAGGAGCTTAAATTGCAATAAAACAATATATACATATATATATGAAAAATTTAATAAATCTGAATCAAGTTAAAAAGAAGAAAATACTTTACTTTTGCGATGCAAGAACCAAGCAACAATGTGTTACCAATACCACAAACTAAATGGGTTGAAATGATACTTACGATTTGAGTCTATATATTGAAATATCTTTTGGAATCCTTTTTTGGTTAAATTATCAAAATTTTTATTAAAGCTAAAGTCACCTAAAGGCAAAAGAAAATATACATAATTATAATTGAAACGATTTCAATTGCCATTTAAAAAGTATATTTTGGTAGTAACTGGTAGATAAATTATTAAGACACCATTTCATGAATTTAAAACATTGCCAAACAAAAATTAAATAAAGAATAAATTAACTAACTTTTTTTAACTAAATTCTAATAATTATCAGACAATTTTAACATCCTTTCATTTACTTCTTCAAAAGTTTTAAAAACTATAAAAAGAAAGTAGTTTTTTCTTTTTTAATAATATGAATATAAACAATATAAAAAATAGAAAAAAAAAGAATAAGAAAAGTTAAAATTTTTGTAATCAAGTTACCGGGAAAAACAAAATTTAAGTCAAACGATAGTCATAGTGTCAAGATTTTCTATATAAATTCTCATTCAACTTCAATACTCAAACAGTACAGTACTAAATACTGAATTTTGGATATTTGTAAGAATTTTAACTAAAGAAATATTCAAATATTTTCTATTTTAAATACAAAAAAAAAAAAAAAAGAAGCTTTTTTCTTTTGATTTTCATCTTTATTTTTCCAAATTTTTAAGAAATTGTGTGAAATTGAAAGGGAAAAAATGATTTTCGATAACGTTTTCGATAATATTTGTGAAATCGCATCCTTTCAACTAAATACTAAGGGTAACCGTTTATGCGAGTATTTACCATCAACTTGTTATTTTATATGGAAGTATTTAATGCCATGCATGGTTATGAGTTATCATGATACAGTGATGTTGATATTGCAGTCATTTTGTTTAATACTGGCAATTCAGGCATGTAATATCTATATGAGATATATTATGGTAAGAGTTAATTGTTTAATCCATTTCAAGCAAAGCAACTGAAAATGCATTTGTCTTTTCCAAAGCTATGTAGTATTCAATTACAAATGAAACGTAACTATATGGCAATGTTAATACATGCATTCTATGCACGTCGACGGGCTTATGTAATGGTTAAAAAACTTTTGTACTATCATGATAAAAATAAACGTGAGAAGGAAGCTCTGAAATTAAAGGCACTTACTGACGATATACCACCAAAAGAAATTGCTAAGGTTCTACCATCAAAGGAAGAGTCATCAGCTCAACCAATACAATCTAAATTACAAAAGAAAAAGATAAAATCACAATTGAAAGATAACACATCTATGTTATCAACAAGAAAATCTGCACAACGTAAGAAAATTTCACTAGGTAAACCCAAATCAAAGATGCTGCAATGGAGAATTTAGAAATCGGATTACTCCCAATCATCCCAAGATATATGTCTATAATACTTCTAAAAACAAAGACCCTAAATTTTGATCATAGTGAAATTTTATCTGGACGTATTAAAATATAAAATTTTGTGAACATCCTTTGAGAAATACAGACAACTAATTTGATGGATTTAAATTTACGTGTGCCATAAAAGGACTAAAAGGATATCTTAATCTTGTGCTTTCACATTGGAATTTTATCTGGCGGAATCCTCTAAAGAAATCTTAAACAATGTATGGAACTATTTTGACTAAAAGAAATTTGCGTGTGCTATAAAAGGACCTAAAGGATATCTAAACTTGGGCATACTCTTCCTAAAGAGCTATTACATTTACAAAAACTAATTCTTTTCCATCAATTTCAATCTTTGTTATTAAAAAATTACTTAAATATTACAGCGATCGCTGCGCTCAGAAAAATACAAAAATTTCATTTGTTTTACGTTGTGAAATATAGAAAATGCATAAAGATATTGTTGATCCCTGTAGGATAATATGGATAAAAATTTATATTCCTTATGAAATTCATGGATTGTCCCCATTTGTAAAGTTTGGTTCTATATAAAAGAAATCCTTTTAAAGACAATACGTAATTATCTATAAAAAAATACAATTTATTTGGACTTTAAACTTAATTTAAATGTCAATTTTACAATTTTTTATATTATGCGTATACTGAGTACAGAGATAATTATTGAGATCTTACAAAAAAAAAGTTAAACTTGCAGTTCATCGGTTTTGCAACGTCTCGCACATAGATTCATGCGGCAGACATCTTCATCGACCATACGGAAAGCTAAATCCCGATGCTTGCAATTGAATGTATCCATTAGACATTCATTGGCAAACTCATGGACACAGATGCCATTGAAGGCACAGATTGGTATATATTCATGTTTAGTGCACAGCCCATCGCATTCCTCTTCTTGGCCAGGTTTAGTTGGTGGCGATAGCATTGCTGGCGATGTTGTTGTCATAGTGGCAAATAGCAAATTATGACAATTCTTTGAGTGTTTACGATTTGAGGGCATCATCATCATTTTATTGGCATCTGGTTGAGGTGGCAGTACAGCGACCATCGGTACTTGTTCCGAGGCAGCTGGAAGAGGCATGCCAGGATTGGGTAGACCGGGATTTGGAATACCAGGATTGGGGATACCGTCATTGGGAATACCAGGATTGGGCAGACCTGGATTAGGGATTCCTGGATTGGGTAAACCGCGATTGGGGATACCTTCATTAGGAATACCAGGATTGGGGATACCAGGGTTCGGTAGACCTGGATTAGGAATTCCTGGATTGGGTAAACCACGATTGGGGATACCTTCGTTGGGAAGACCTGGATTGGGAATACCAGGGTTCGGTAGACCAGGATTGGGGATTCCTGGATTGGATAAACCACGGTTAGGGATACCTTCGTTGGGAAGACCTGGATTGGGAATACCTGGATTGGGCAGACCTGGATTAGGAATTCCTGGGTTGGGTAAACCGCGATTGGGGATACCTTCATTGGGAATACCAGGATTGGGGATACCAAAGTTCGGTAGGCCTGGATTAGGAATTCCTGGGTTGGGTAAACCACGATTGGGGATACCTTCATTGGGAAGGCCTGGATTGGGAATACCGGGATTGGGTAAACCACGATTGGGAATACCCGGATTAGGAATGCCTGCATTGGGTATACCAGGATTAGGTATACCATGATTGTAGCCCCCGCTATTGGACGACTCCCTTATGGCTCTGACATTTCGAACCTTTGCCAATGGCACTACCACTTCATTTGTAGTGACCTTATGCACCGGTTTAATCTCCTCCACACGGGCAATCTCCACAATATTCTGATCCTTTGCTTGATCGTTTGCTATAACTGGCTTTCCATTGGACAGCAATGGTACTTGGATGGTTATCCGACCAATCTCTGAATGTGGCACAACCTGTGCTGTGCTCATATACGAACACAGCAACACTAAAGCAAAAAAAAATTTTATAAATGATTAGATTTGAAAATGGTGTGAGCAAATCCTTGAGAAATTTCCCACCTGCGGCCAAAAGGAAAGTTTGTCTAAACATCTTCTGTTACTTGTCACTTGAACTGCACAGTTCTCTCTGTGTCCTTGGTGGATAACAGCAGTAACTTTTATACCCAAACTTCAAATTGCAAATCCCCAGCTATAACCACATCCACACCCACATCTGATTGACAGCTTGCCCACCTGCAGGCAAGCAGGCAGGCATAAAGGTGCAGATGTAGATGTATGTATGATATTACAGTTCAGTAAATTGCGTAACCTGGAGTAAACCAGTTCCTCAATCAGAATCTCACATTTATGTTTATAACCATCAATTAGCATATAAAGAAACAAAATTGGTAATGCATTTTTTGTTGTTATTGTTGTTGTTGTTTTTGTATAAAATATTCTTCTTTCGATTTTATTTTAGTATATAATTTCTTGTTCTTCATCTGCTGCGTCGGCTTCCCGTCTGGTAAATTACATTAAAAACTTGTTGAATGGACTTTTGTTAAAACATTCAGTAAGGTTGTTGTTGTTTTTGATTTTTTTTTTTTTCATTTTGATTTTGATTTAAGGCAATTGTATATATATATAGTATATATCATTAACTTTATCATAATGCATTAATTTTTTAATTAATTGGTTTTTGTTTTTCTTCTTATTTTTGACCGCTTTGAGTTTAGTTGAGTTTAGTTATCTATATCTATTTAGGGTTGCTATTAACAATATCCTTTTCAGATCCTTTTAACCCCAAAACTCTTGCACATTATGTCCTTTTTTTCTTTTGGATTTTGATTAGGTTTAAACATAATCTGCTATAGGTTATACACATTTATATAGAGTATATGTAATGTGTATGGTGGATAGTTAGTTTACTTTTCCCTCTCTCTTTTTCTTTCTTTCTTTATACAATAATATCTCTCTTGCATTAACATTTTGTAACTAAAATTGTCAACTATACATATCCTGGGATTGTCCATACCATAAACGCAAATTTTTGATAGGATTTCATTATACTTTCATCATCTTTCTTTAACTTTTCATTTTGTTTTTTGTTTTCTTTCTTTTTGGATATACAATTAATTCTGCATTTGATCTGGGTGTGTTATACATTGATATATATACAAATATATAGAAAAATTGGATAGTAAAACAGATCTGGAGAAACAATAGAACAAAATATGATATACACCATAAGCTGCCTTATATATAAGTCATTCTAAAGCCAAACAATAGAAAATTATATAGATTTCAAATGAAATTTGAATGAATTTTAAGATTATAAGAATAAAAGAAACTATAGAGAATAATCTGACTTTAGATCTAAAGATTTATGTTGAATAAACACAATAAAAAGAATATAAAAAAGCAATTTAACTCAGTAAAAAAACTAAAGAACATTATTTGTTATATTATATATCATTTTATATAACCCACCCAGATCAATTTTTAACAAATTTGATAATAACATTTGATTAAATCGGCTCAACTTTAAGGATCTTTTTCTCTACAAAACATACAACAAAAAAAATATATATAAAATTTTTGGAAAAAAAAGAATCAAAATAAAACTTTTCCGTTTACAAATAAAATTTTTTTTTTTACATAATTAAAATGGGGTTTTTTTGTTTTTTGTTTCTTTTGTTCTCTACTTGTTGTTGACATCAAAAATAAATTATTGTAATATTCTTATGATCTATAAATTAATATATATAATTTCTTTTTTAATTTTAGATTAAATATCTTTATGTAAAATTAAGAAAAAAAAAAAACACAAAAAAATATATATATAAATCTATATGCAAAAAATCTCTAAAAAAAAAAAAAAAACAATTTGGATATAACAATTCTGCTTTTTTTTTACTTTTTTTTTATGATACAAACGTAAATTTCTTTTCTTGCTTTTTTTTATATAAGGATTTGGACATGAAATTGTTGTTGTTGTTGTTTTTTTGCTTTTGTTGATTTTCTTCGTTTTAAAAATTACAATAAATTGTTATAAAATAAATTATGACTTAACTTTGTATACAATTATTATAATATAATATATATATATAGCTTAAGTGTTATTAGGTTTAGAGATATATATATATATCAATATAGTATGGTAGTATAAGTTGTAAGATAAAGTTAATTTGTTAGTTAGTAAGTGTGTGTGTGTGTGTATGTGTGTGTGAGAATTCATTTTGAATTAGTTGGAGAAGTTTTCTACTGGAAATTTTGATCTTCATTATTATTGTTGTTGTTGTTGTTGTTGCTGATTTTCTTTATATAACTATTTACGCTCCATTGGTTTGACTTCGAGCAATTGAGGATAATTCTCAACAATATTGAGTAGAATTGTATCAATATAATGCTTTAGCCGGACATTCTCATCTTCCTTTTCCTGAAAGGCTTGCTGGAGCTGTAAAAATGATTCAAAATAAATGTGTATTAGTAATGAGAATATTATTTTTAGTCTGTGTGTGTTTGTGTGTATAAATATAACATAAATTTTGAATAATACAATTAAACATAAATATATTTATATTTATAGTAAAAATGTTCCCTTTTTCCGTAATGAGAGATGATTAAAAATTCACATAAACCAAACAAATGGAAAATTTTGAATGAGATTAGAGGAGTAAAAATAATGAAAAAAATAATCTTTTGTTTTCTGTTGTTTTTTTTTTTTTTTGAGTAAAACACAATGACTGCCAAACTGTTGCGTGCATTTAGTGACTCCATAACCGTTTGTTTATTATCAATTTTATTTTTATTTATAATTTTTTTTTTTTTTTTAGGTGTTGATTTTGTGATTTGAAGCATTACCTGACTTAAGGATGCTAATGTGGCTGAATCCACAGAATCCTGTAATACAATATAAATTTCAATATATGAATATACAAATACATATGCACGGGCACACACACACACACAAACAAATATGCATAAACATCTATATATATATATATATAGAAAGAGAGAAATATAGGTATATATATATATATGTAGATATGCATATTTAATAAACAAAAGCACTACAACAACAACTCTCAAACTGTATGTATATGTATATGTTTGATGTGTATGTGTATGTGTATATATATAATTTTATGTTTGTATGTGTGTGGTAGAGAGTGATACTGCGATTTTCTTGTATTGGTGTGCATGATTCGTTCGTATTGAGCAAAAGCAAAGGCAAAAGCATTATAATATCAATATATGTATATATATATATATATATATCGTTTACTTATATACACACCTGAGCTTGTGACATCTCCTCCAACTCTTGGGCCAAACTGTTTAAGGTGCCATTCAATAGATGACGACCCTGTTCCACACCATTTGTTAGCATGGTAGCCTGATTAGTCAACATGGTGGCTTGCAGTTCCTCATTTTGCTCTTCGAGTGCTGAAAAATGTTTAAAAAAAAAGTGTGAAAATTGGCATATAAATTAAGCAAAAGTTGTTGCAAATGTTAGCCTCATCTATTTTGTTAAATTAGTCTTAATTAGTACTAACGAAACACATAGCTAAAAGACATCTATAGCCTTTTTAAATATCGTTTAAATCTTCTACTACGAAACTGATTTTTAAATGATTTTGCTTCTTATTATTATAAAAACTCTTATATAAAAAAAAATATAATTATTTTGGTAAGCTAATTTAAGCGTAAACTTTTGATTTCAATTATTCACAACTAAAACTGACTATGTATATTCTATATATATATATATAAACTAGTACAACTGCTTTTTGATCAACTGTTTCTAGTAGTTACAATTGATTTTTTTATACTGTTTCATATGATTTAGAAATCAACTTCTATATAACAATTATTCTGATTAATTTTCACAGACTGTGGCTATAACAAATTATTTTCTAAATTAAACATGGCCTTTAAAAACAAATTACGTGACAATAATACATAAACATGAATGCTTTTAAAGTTAACGCAATTATTGATAAGTCACTTCAAGTGCTTTAAAATCAATTACTCATATAGAAATAATAATTAGATATGTGTTCATGGAACAACAACCAAAAATAGATATACAAATTGCAAAGGCGTAAAATTTAGTCAAATATTCTTAAAAGGAATACTATAATTGAAAAACGTTTAGAAATTTCAATTAATAATGAAGAGACTTAAGAAAGAAGACCTTCATATACATTCAAATATTTATACATAAATTAAGAAAGAATCTAACAGTTCCATCTGTTGATCTATAATAATCTATGATAGCAGAAAGTTTGATGAAAATAGTTGAAAACCGATTTCTAAGAACATCTAAAGCTAACTCTTATATATTATATACTTTTTGGATAATCTTTTAAAAATCCATTGAAATATCTTAAAAGTTTAACACAAAAATGACAGAGATAGATAAATTCAAGTATTTATCTTTGTCAGTTTAAGGAATTCAAAAAATGCTATTGTCCTGTTTGTTTACTATCTTACATCGATTCTTTTGCCGCATCTCTTCAAGCTCCTGATGCAGCTCCTCCAGTCTTATGCTCTCCGGTGATGTGGTGGGCATGGCACGTGCACCATTCTCTTCCCTTGCACGTTGCAATTCGCGACTTAGCTCTAACATTAGCTCCTCAGTTGATTTCTTCTCCTGTTCCTGTTTACGCAACGATTGCTGCTGTTCATCATATTCCTGTTGTAGAGCTGCTATCTGATCGCGTGCCAATTCCAATTGCTCTTCGGTACGATGCAAATCGTTGGCCTGTTTATCGCATAAAACACGCAAACGTTGAGCCTCATCGCGCAGGGCATTGGCCTCTATTTCGGCCGCTTTAATTTTCATCTGGCAATTCTCATTCTGTAATGATGCCTCACGCTCAACCCTTGCCAGGATTTCCCGATGACGTTTCTGTTCCTCGGCCATACGCTCTTCGGCGCGTAATTCCGACTAAATAATAAGAGAAAAAAAATATTTTAAATAATTAAAAATAATATTTCTTTTTATTATTTAATACTCTACCTCTCTGTATTGCTCTTCGAGCATATGATATCGTGCCTGAAGCACTGCATATTCAGTTTTAGTGCGCGTTGTGCGATCCTCGGCTATATTCTGTGTATCCGATAGATCATCCACTTTGCGTTGCAGCAGCTCCAGCTAAAAGAAAAAGAAAGAAAACGATATTTTAGATATATATATAAACACATTCTCTATCTATACATCTATATATATATATATTATATTGTTCAGTTAGGTGTTTCTATTTAATTTTGTTGTACTAACACAATCAATTCTCATTAGCCGCAAATCGAGCAAAAGCTCATTCACCAACTGCACATCAGCCATAGGATTTTTTAAATACATTTGCATACATATATCTCGATATACATATATATATATAATATATGTGCTTTACATTATCTCTCACTCTCACTTTTCACTCTCTCTATCTCTTCCTGTCTCTCTCTTTTTCTCTGTGTTAAATATTTTGAAAATACATTCTTATTATTATGTTTTTCTTGACGCTTTTGCCGACGTCTTTACTCATTTGCTTGCCTTAGGCAGACTGCTGTGTCTTGAGCATTTATTTGTTTAAAGCGAAACGCATTCTGTATTGGGATATTTTTTCTTTTCTTTTTTTTTTTTTTTTTGCTTTTAATTACACTAAGCAACAAGTTCTTAAGAAACTATTGATATCTATATATCATGCTAGTGACATGTTTGTTAATTAGTGTACAACACAACATATGCATTTGGCCCTCAAGTTCCACACACACACACAGAAAATAAATTTATGAATATTAAGTATACGCCTCGTATGTTTGCTCTTCTTATAAGATATAGAGTAGGCGTCAAAAATGTATATAATTATAAAAAAAATGCAATTTTGCTAGTTTCCATAGTTTTGTTGGCCTGTGAGGCGAGGCAAATTTTATACTCAATTACATATTTGCAGTGTATTTATCAGTTTTCAGAGTTTCTTTTGTTTATATAGTTGCTTTTACTCTTTTTTTTTTTCTTTTTTCAATAAACTCGTACGAATGGAGATAAGGAAACAATGTATAAGATTGCTGTCCATATACAGGGTGGTTAAAAATAAAACAGACAATAATCTATATATGTTATACCCTATAAATCTCCTATGTAGTACAGATAAACAATCACCCTGTATATCATATATCAAAATGTTTATAAACATTTCTTAATAGATATATCTATTGAAATATTTATACAGGGTGTGTGTCTTAACAAAAATATGCAACTTATAAATCATAGATGATCATTTAATTATTTAGATTCGAATTGTTTAAACTGTAAACAGTTAAAAATTTATTTTAAATATTGTTAATTTACTTTTGTAATGTTTAAAACATAAAGAAAAAGAATACAGGGTGCATAAAAAATGGTAAACAATGCTATATTTCTATATAGAATAGGGGTTAACAATAAAAAGTATTCAATAGCTATTAAATTAATTTTAAACCTAAATACAGGGTGCTCATTAAACAAATATAACTGACAAATAGCTATATAGGCCTTACAGTTAATAACAAGTAACTAATTCTGCACTACAAATTGTATTTAGTAAATATACAGGGTGTTTAAAAGAAATACGAGAGAATAAATTAATAATACAGGGTCAATATAAAATATATTGTGATCTTCAAATTCTCTTCTTCACACATCATATCTCTCTTTTACACACACACACACAGACATAGTGAGAAGTCAATTGAAAAGTTCAACTAACTACACACGTATTCGATAAACACAACAATTGTTGTAAATTCGTACGGGTGGGGTCTTGCCAATGCCTGTAAAACTGCAAAAACGCAACCCCAGCTTCAATTAAGCTTAATTAACTGCAATTTGCAGTCAAATGAAATGAATAGAAATTGTTTATTTGTTTTTCTTTTTTTTTTTTTTAACAAACACAAATTTTCAAATATCTCAAATAGTTTGATGCCAACTGAGAGAGCAACAGTCAACAGCACAACAAACTAAACGAATCGACGTCAAACGCGGCACTAAACAAAATAAAAAAAAAAAAAACAATATAGAGGCCTAGGGCGGCAGTCCTCCCTCCCCTTCCTCCTCTGCCTCCTTACCGAAAAAACAAAATAGTCACTGTGAAACGAAAGAGATAGACTCTAGCAGAGTGACTCAACGGCGTCAATAGAGTGCGATATGTGTACAATGAACCATGCCAAAAAAAATAATAATAATAAAAAAAAATAGAATTACATAGTTTATATATATATATATATATAAATATACATTTGTATATACATTTCTTGTTTAGAAGAAAAAGGTATACGAAAAATAACCGCAACCAAACTAGAATTTAATTTAAATGTCTAGAAATTCCATTGAAGAAACAACAAAAAGAAAAGAAGGAAGCTAACAGAAGACGCATTGTCATTCGAAAAACCGTTTGGTCAAAAGCAACGTACAGCAACAATATAAACAATAAAGTACAGACCCATAAAGACCGAGAGAAAGAGAGAGGGCAAAAGAGAAAAACAATAAAAATGTAAGACAAATTGAGTAACAAGTGACGACGGATGGTTATGGTTATAATGAAGGCAAGACGACGACGGGTGAATGGGGTGGTGGTGGTACTGCCTTTAGGATTGGACGGACACTGAAACAGTTTTTAATGCTTCACTTTTTCTTGTCACTTTTTTTTCTTCCCCCCTGTTTTTCTTTCTTTCTTTCATTCATTCATTTTTGCTGTTTTTTGCGCCTCAAGTTGAAAGGTGGTGCTGCAGGGTCATTGTGCTGCCTCGGGCCATGTTTTAAAGTTGAAACTGCTTTTATTTTGACAAGTTGGGGAATTGTGAGCACTGTGACAGGTGACTGAGTGATGGAGAAATATTAATGTAATGTCGGAAATATACATACAAACATACTAATACAAAAGACAGCTGGTGTTTGAAAACGGAAAAACCAAAATACACGAAAAATACTTTAGGGGAAACTAATAAAAGAATATAGTAAAGAGCAAAAGAGAGAATTATCATTTTATATTGAAAACAAGTAAAAGCAATTAAATGTTAAACCTAATGGCTTAAGAAAAGAAGAGAAAGAAATAGAACAGAGTCAAATATAAAGAAAAATCTAACGAAAAGGATACAAAATCAATAAGGTGCCAATAAATAATTAACTTTTGAAATATATATAGAAATAGATTCATATCTAAATAGAATTTTCAAACTAAATGTATCTTAATATATATCTAAAGATGAAGCATAGACAACCATTTATATGAAATAGTTTAAATTATCGTTAATTTATTCTACTTTAAGATTATTTACTTTATTTTTTTTTAGATTTTAAATAAATATTTTTGCTTGTAATTTTACTACACAATGAAAAATTTTATATACATATATATAAACCGGGAGAGAACAATTTTTGACTACTCAGACTTGAAATTTCAAATAATTTTTGTGTGATTTCTTTATAAGCTAAGATATAGCATATACTTTATATATAGAAATCATGCTACAACGATATTTAGGTATAATTTATATTTAGCAATACTATTTGTGACTTTTAATTATTGTTTAATGTTATTTGTTTACTTTATTCTTTAAGAATTCCAATTGACTACTTTTCTTACTTCACTTTGCTAATGTCTTTATATTACTGAACTTCTAAGGCTTACTCTAATAACAATTTTCACTGTGTTGCCACTCGTAGCCGTTTTGATATTGCCATATAAATTCAATGACGGACAGACACTTGACAAGACCAAAGTTGCCATCTACCAAACCTATTTGAACATATTCGAAACACAATCAAAATATGCCAATACATTTGCTGCATACGTATATAAATATAAGATACATTTTATATATCTTAAAGATATATCTTTTGATATACAAATACTGATATACAGGGATCTTTCACACTCTTAAATCTTATTCAATATATGTGATCGTAATTTTTTTTTTAATTGTTTATACAATTAAATTTTAACATAAAACTTTTGACTTTAGGGCCAATAATAGTTTGTTTATTGCACCTACCCTTCCCTCCTCTTTCTCTCTCTCTTTACAACAATTACTTCCTTAATTCTTATTTTTTGTATCTCTGTCCACTCGTCAACAGTTCATAAATAACAACAAGGCAAAGAAACATTATTATCAACATTTGCTTTGACCCCAAAAATAAGAAAAATAAAATGAGGAAAAAACACTTGCAACACAATAATGCATGCCTCATGCCTACCCAAACAATTTGCCTCATTTGCCCCATTTGTTATATTTATCAAATGGGTGAGAGAATTGCCCAGTAAACAAATCGAGCATCCGTTTAAGGGCTTATCGGCCAATACAACAGTGAGTAAGTGAGTGACTGTACAGCTTGATGGATCAGTTTTCTAGTGCATGTCCAATTTGCCTTTTCCAACATTTGCTTCTCTTTAGTTAAGGGGGAAAACTTGGCTATAATTTGACCCGTAAGTAGAGCAATCGCCTTAGCATTAGAAATTTAAGACCTTTGGCCAGACAAGACATATAGACAGAAACATATATGATTAACTATAGCATTTCTCCATATCTCACTCTCTCTCTCTCTCTCTCTTTCTCCCCCGCCTATGCTCTTAGATTTACTTTCGTTGACACATTTTCTTGCTTCCGAAAGTTAATCATCAATTTTGTTTGAGTTTTTGTTATTTCTGTTATTTTTTTTTTTTGGTTCTTTTCATTATTTATTTTGTTTTTCTTTCTCTCATCTTCTTTTCTGTTTTTTCTTGGCTAATTTGTTATTTCATTTAATTTTTTTTCTCGGCCGCTGATCTCATTTGACGCAACAGCCAAAAAAATAAAACATAAATTATATTTGTTTAAAGTGAAGCAGATGTTTGCAATTTGCCAAAAAAACAAAAAATGAATCAAAGTCTTCAAGTCTTTCAAATTGTTCATTTTAATGTTGTTTTTTTTTTTTTTTTTTTGTCTTTCTTCTATTTCTTTCTGTTTTCTATTTTTGCTGCAAAGGTAAGAAACAAAACATGTCAAGGAAATGTCTAAACAAACTGTATAAAAGAGCCAAGTAGATGGCAAATTATAATGCATTAACTAACACTGGAAAAGTAGGAATTCTTAGGAAGAATATCAAACATTAACAAACACCGGAAAAGTAATTCTTTTTATATAAAATACAGCAAAACATTGATTACTAATTTACACAACAAATATTTCACTTAGAAGTCAGTATTGTTAAATTTAAATAATTTTTCATTTGTCCAACACTAAACACCACTAAAATGTCCGCCTACAACACTGTTTAGAATAATTTAAAATAATAATTTCACAATATTTGATACAAATCAATAGCTATCGATCGACACTCACATCATTGGTTTCCAACATTTTAATAGCAGTTCTTACAAATCAAAAATAAATAGTTTTTAAAATCAATATAGAAACAAATAGATTAGGATATATATATATATGCATATATCTGCATATATTCCCAACCAAATGCAATCTTCAACTAAACCCAACAACATTCAACTCTGGCATATTTATACCAAACTGTAAATGGACATTATTGACATGCTATACTAGAATAGGTAAAAAACCTGTAACTAACTATACCTATGTATATACATATATAAAGATATACTAGATACCAAAAAGGGAGGGGGGGGATGGTAGAAAGTAGAACATATGTCATGCAATAAATGAATGACCACCCACTAAAATGCACTCTGAACTTTATACCCACCCATTTGATTTCTTTTTCTACTTGCTTTTGCTATTACGAAAATTGACCCTGTTAATGCAATTATGACATACAATATTCAGTTAGAATAAATGATGGGGGACTTCTAGGTATTGAGAGGGTGGAGAGGGGGTTTTAAATTGTTTGCTTACTTGCTCATTGAGATTATCACAAATCTCGGCACTTAATGAACCGCTCATTTTAGGACCAGATCCTTCCACAATGATGCCACTAACGTTGGCGTTTCCGTTGCTATTACCGTTAGCGTTAGCGTTACCGTTACTATTGCCGTTCTCTTCAAAATCACAGAGTAGTTTGTTCTTAAAGTTTTTCAAATTTTCCAATTTAAAACCGTTTGTATTTGTATTATTTGTTTTATTATTGCATTTACTGGTTAATGTTTCCAAATTGTAAATTTTATGATTATTATTAATATTATTATTATTATTATTGTTGTTGTTGTGAATATTATTATTATTATTTGATTCGTTAAGATGATTCGATTCCAATTTATTCTCAATGAACACCAATGAACTTGGCTCCGATTGTGATGGCACTATATCATCAAAATCCGCCGGATTGAGACTTAAGAATGTCTCTTGATCGATTAAAATTGGTTGTTTGCCAAAGGTAAAACATCCATCAATATTATTTGTCCCAGTCACTCCCAAACTGTAGGGATTACTTAATGGATTTTGATTCGAACTTGTATTGAAAACTAAATTCAAATCCTCAAGACTGTCAGTGGAAAGTTTACGATTTGGTCCAAATTTTACACAATTATTAATAATATTATTATTATTATTGTTGATACTAATATTGTTATTATTATTATTGCTGCTGCTGTTGTTGTTGTTATTATTTAAAGAATTATTTTTTGTTGCTGGTCCGACAAATTCGAATTGACCCGCCCACATATCATAGGCTAAGTCAATGCTATCGGGTTGGCTGGCAGGTTGACTACTCATGATTACTTCTTCTTCCATTCGTTTGAATTTTTATTATTATATAGTTGCAATTGGAGTTGTTGTTGTTGTTCTTGTTGTTGCTATTATTTAAGTGGGCGTGGCACTTTGAGAGCTTTTGCAATTAAAACACCTTTGATATGTATATATATATTTGTTCTCTTGTTGTTGTTGTTGTTGTTGCAGGAAGACCGTTTATTTTCTTCTTTTTTTGTTTTAAAACTCAAGGCACATTTGTTTTTGTTTTATTTTTTTGAAATATTGTAGTTTTGTTGTTGTTGTTTTTTATTTTTTAGTCACACAATTTCAATTTATCTGGCACTTTGCGATGCATTTTCTTTAGCCTTAACTGTGACTAAAAATTTAAATAATTTATATATAATAAATAATTTATTTTAGAAATCGTTTTAATTCTAAACAAAAATCTTTCTTTGTGTTCTTTCTTTACCCCACCAAAGCGTAATGAGTTTTATGAACTTTTTGATCTACGTTCTAAACAATAAACAAAATTTTTATTAATAATTTTTATAAATGTTGAAAAAAAAACAAGCATACCAACACACACAGACAAAACGAAGTTTATATACCCTTTAAAATTGCTGCTATATAGAAGACTAAACTATATAAAGTAATATTTACTTTATGATACAAAGAATTGATTCTAAGTAATCATAGAAAACTTGAGTTCGTTTAAGATAAGTAGTAAAACTAAATTAAAAAATATAAATGAATGATTTTAATTCAATTAATCTTTATAATTTAAGGCTTTCTACATATTAAAAAAAATATAAATAATTTATTTATATATATATATTTATTCAAGAAAATTAACTTAAACTGTATATGAAAATATTTGAAAATATTTGAAAATATTTGAAGAAACAAAGTACAGAAAAACATAAAGATTTCCTATATCAACTAGAATAGATCCACTTATGAATAGATAGATCTTTATATATATAATCTAGATAGATCCTTATATATATAATCTAGATAGATCTTTATATATATAATCTAGATAGATCTTGATATACATAATCTATCATAGGAAACAGCATGATATTACTTCACAACAAGATTAGTTTAATTATAAATGATTAATATTTTATATATATATATATATATAATATAATGCAAAAAAATGCTTATGCATATTTAATAAGCCATTTTTTTGCAAGAGTAGTAAAAAAAAATATATATATATATATATAAGAAAAGATTTCAATCAAAATTCTTAACAAATTGAAAGGTAATCCAAAAAGAAGAACTCTAGCCACGGGCTGCCTCACACACACACACACACACACACACAGAGAGATGCAATAAAAGAAAGAAAATGTATAGACAGAGAATGAGAATACATAGAATGAATAGGAAAGAAAATGGTAAATGGCAAATGGCTTTGGTAGTATTATTTCATGCAGGAAATGCAAACAAAAGAAGCTAGTTTTTCTACACTTCCTCTCCTTTTCCATCTCCTCTTATCATCATTTTCATCATCTTTACCGGACTGGACTGTGGCTGCTGCCTTTTTTTTTTTTTTTTGTTTTTTTCTTTCATTTCTACACGACTGAGTTTAATTTCCTACTTTTTGAATTGATGAACTTTGTATAGATAAAAGGCAGACGGCAGAGAGAGAAAGAGAGAGAGAGAGAGCGACTAAGAAGAAAGAAGTCTTCAAATCTTCCAAGTCTTTCTACTCATTTTACATTGAGAATTCTGTGTAGTGGAGCATGCAATTCTTGCATAATCTAGCCTTAGGTCTTCTGCTTCGTGTTCTTTTGTTTTCTTTTGCCATTTTTTTTTTGCTTTTCGGGAAATCTTTTTCCCTACTCTTTGACTTCTTTGGCAGGCGATCACAATGACGCTCATCATAATGATCATCATGATGATGATGATGATGATGATTCAATTCAATTCAAAAAATGTGTCATACTTTTTGTGTCTTTAAAAATTTTGTTGTTTAGCTCAAATTGTTTTTAATAAATTCGCATGATTCAGTATATATAATAGATCTCTATATAGAAGAGACGAACACTCGGCACTCGGCATGATGGCAAGAAAAATCTACTAAAGATGATGAAAAAGAGGCAGGAAGAAGATGAAAGGGGGGACTATCTAAACAATTCTGCACAATTGCTCGAATGTCGAATGGATTTTAAGTGGCTGAAAGCTTCCCCCCCCGCCGCTAGCTTGTCAGAATTAATTTAAATTTATTTACTGCAAAAAATCTAAGAAGAATTTTTCTTTTTTTTTTGTTATACCCAAATGATGAGCTCAAAAGAAAAATTAGTATACAACAACGACTTGTAATACACTCTAAGCATTTACATCATTAAAAAACTTAAATTTTTTAAGGTTTTTGTTAGGAATTTTATTATTCTGCTTATTGCATATATTTTTCCCTCTTAAACGTAGGCGAAGGCGGGTTCCAATGACCTCTATGAAAATTGTATGCATTTTTTCTTTCATATTAACTTGATTTTGAAAATAGAAAAAACGTGAGCAATAAAATCAATGGATATATATATCTATATATATATTTATATATACAATGAGTCTCTCTAAGTTGATAGATTTATATTTTGTTTTTTTTTGGTTTTTTGCTTTGACTTTTTGTTTTTTATTTATTTTTGTTTTTCTTATTTCTATTTTCAAGTTTTTTACTTTCAATTTTCATCAGTTTAAAATCTGAAGAAGACGGGAAAACAAGTTAGTTTGTTGGTTGGTGAAAGTTGTTGTTGTTGTTGTCATTGTTGTTGTTATTGTTATTGCAGATGTTTGTTGCTGCTGTATATTGTCGTTTTGCTTCATTGACAAAATGTAAGCATAAGATAGATCAATGAATTTTATGATCATTGAATAAAAAAAAACAAAAAATGTATTGAAAAAAAAGAAACATTTACTAGAAATTTTTATTTTCAATTCAGTTTTTAGATTTTAAATCATAATAAATTGTTTTTTAATCGTTGTAACAAATTAAGTCATTTAATTGTCCTTTAAACCAATTGTTATGAAAACTTTGTATGGGTCTCTTTCTTTAGGAACTAACCTTTAAAGTAAAATATAATTTTTCCCCCCTTTTCTTTTGTTTTTTGCATTTGAAAGTAACTTAAAATATAACTAAGAAATAAATATAATAAAAAGTTTTTATATGAAAAGGCATATCTTTACTAAATTTGGAATATATATACTCCTAAATATTGTATCTTAACCTTAATTTAACAAAGAATTTAATGTAATATATAAACATATTATGTATATATATAAATATATAAATATATATATATATATAGTATAGTGACTTGACCATGACTTATTTTGGAATCAGAAACATTTTGAAAGGGAAAAATATAACAAGAAGTAAATCTGCACGGGTTTGGGCAGTCCTTGATTCTATTCTCTGTTATCCTGTACTTTTTTACATTGCTTTCTTTCTCTTATTATTGAGAAATCGTCTATACAACAAGGTTTAATATGGTAATAAAATGAGAGAATTATAAAGCCAATATAATCTGAAGAAGTGGAAAAAAAGTTTGAGAGAATAAGGCAAGAAAAACCTCTATCAATGAAGAGAAGAGATTAGGTCAACGACGAGTTGAGTAAACGAAATCATTTGGAAAATTAAGAGTTACCCAAGGAAAAGCTATGAAAAAGTGTATAAATTGTACCAAAAGGATAAAGAATAAGTGTGCTAAAAGGATCAAGAAATAAGTGTGCTAGAAGAACTGAAGACCCAATGGTCCTAAGATATCTAGCATATACATATATATACCTTTATAGAATATAATTTAAAACAAGTCCTGAAACTCTATTGAAACACTTAAACTATTTTAAAATTATATTATATTCTATTATTATATTATTTATTCTTAAAATTTTATAGTATTTCAAATAGAATACCATAACAAAGAATCAAGTTTCTACTTTCTTTATATATATATCAAAATCTGCACAACTTTTTATAGCAAAACAAAAAGAAATACCCTTCAGTTTAACGGATTGAGCTTTAGCACTTGAAAAGCGAACTTCCGGTTAGCAATTTTGTTTGAAAAGTAGTTGTTGTTGTTGTTATTTCTTATTAAATTTTCTTCTATTTTTCTTTTTTTTTTTCTTAGTAAGTGATTAAAGACGACCAATTACCAAGTTTTCTTTCATTTGTCTTGAACAATTTTTTTTTTTTTTGTTCTAGTTTCCTAAGGCTAATGCTAACCTCATTCCTGTTTTGCCGCCCACTCATAAGCCCTTTTTTTTTTTGTTTTTGTTTTAGTTGTTGTTGTACTCTTAGCCAAGAGAACTAAGAACAGAAATTAAAACAAAACATGAGCGCTAACCTCATTTCCCAACTTTGACGTAGGCATTTGCTGTCAGACGGACAAACCGACAGCTGTTTGCTGTCACAGTGATCTCTCTCACCTTGTCGGTTGTTGTTTTTTTTTCTCTTTTTCTGTTCATTCCTTTCTTGTCTTGTTTTCTATTTTCTTGTTGTTGTTGTTGTTGCTGTTTCTTTGCATAATTTTCGCCAAAATGCAATTGGCAAGAAGTAAAACTGTTTTGTGTGGTAATCGTACAAGTCTCTTAACTTGGTCCGAATGTTTCTGGCTATTCTGGGTCTGGCCGCTAATTGTTTAAAGTCAGCAGAGCGTATAACGATTTTGTTCAAGTCTTCAAGGCAAAACAATTATGTATAACTATTTTTTGTACACACTGTTGTGTGTATATACAATGTAAAGTTCTTTTTAGTTCATCTTCTTCTTCCTCATTGCTTGCTCTTTCTTTTTTTTTTTCTTTTAATTCCTTTATAGAAATTCTCTCTCTTTCTAGTTATTCTATCTATCTTGTGTCATTTGTACAGACATTGCATTTAATTTCATAATTATCAGGCTTAAACATTTATATATACATATATAAAGTATACGCAGTGTTGCCCTTGTCAAAGCTAAACAAAGGTTAAACATCATCAAGAATCATTGATAATGTTAATAGAAATATTGTCTGGATGGAATTAAAATTTAAAAAAAAAAAATTTCATAGCAAAGTAAATTTGATGAGCTTGTAAAATAAATTCATTGAGTTATCAATTTAATTAAGAATAAATGAAATGTAATATTTAATATTTTTCTTTGTTATCAATTAAGCTTTGTTCATGACATTTTATTTATATATGTATTATCAACCGATTTTGAATAAATTTAGATGTATGTATATATATACCATAAAATTCTTTTTTTTTATAAATTTGTTTGATCTTTTAACACGTTTTTTGAGTGTTTTTACAAAATAAACAAAATTTTCAAGTGATTTTGATCTGAATAAGGTGAAAACTATGCACAGTAAAATAACGCAAAGGAAAAGAACAAATTCCGAAAAGAAATAAAACACAATTATAGGACATATAAAAGAACCTAAAAAGAACGATATAAAAGAACCTAAGTCTTCTTATGCTACACATTAATTAATTAAATTAAAATTTGAATCAAATAGAATATTTTAAATTAAAAATTTAATTAAGGAGAATATTTTAAATTTAAAATTTAATCAAAGAGAATATTTTAAATTAAAAATTTAATTAAAGAAAATATTTTAAATTCAAAATTTAATCAAATAAAATATTTTAAATTAAAAATTTAATTAATTAAATTAATTTAAATTAAAAACTTAATTAAGCAGAATATTTTAAACTAAAAATTTAATTAAGGAGAATATTTTAAACTAAAAATTGAATCAAAGAGAATATTTTAAATTAAAAATTTAATCAAAGTGAATATTTATAATTAAAAATTGTATTACAGAGAATATATTCAACTATTTAATGTAACTCTTAGTTACATATATTTTTTATTATATAATATTTATATATATTTTAATAAACTAGTTCCCCTGAAACATATATCACTTAGTATAAGTAATCAAAACTTGAATTCATTACAATTATTTTTTTGTAACAAGGAGAATGGTTTAAGCCAATTTGTATTTAATTTTGTGACCAATTGATTAACTTTTATTACACATAAAAGAATAGTAATTGCATTTAACAAGATATATATATATATAAATATATATATATATATATACATATATATATACATTGTATTCAACACAGTTAAAAATTTTATATAAATTACTCATTGGCTACAGATTCACTTTTCGAATAAACATAAAAATGAATAAAAAATTTTTAATTTCATTGGAAATAAAAGTGATTGAAACTCTTAAGAAATTATATTTTTAATTGCTACAGTTTTTAGATATATATAATAATACCTATATAGAATCCTTTTTTATATCTTTTTTAATTTTTTGTTTTTATTTTTCCATCAATAAAATATTCAAAACAAAAAAGAAATATCCTATCGATTGCTCCTATTTAACTTTTAAACTAGTTTAACCAACACTCCCTTAAATAAACAAATGAAACGATTGCCAAAAGGCAAAATTTATAAATTAATTTAAGTATATGTTAAATAAATGACAGACAAAAGGTAGGTAAGGGGGGGAGAGAACTAGTTCATAATGATTCATTGGCTTAAAGGCAAATTACTGGTCAACAATGATTAATTAAAACTGAAACTAAATCTTCCATCTTAATGAACTGGACAACCCCCTAACCAACCCCCTTCAGCACCCTGCCGAGCACACCTGGAAAAGACTTTCCTTTTCTTATTTGTCAGCTACTGGGCATTTTGTTGTTGTTTTTGTTGCCGTTTTCATATCTTTCAACAATTTGCTGCTTCATATGCTGCAGGGTGTTGGCCAGGGGAGAGGGAGGGTCAGAAAATATCATTAGCTCTCAAAAAAAAAAAAAAAAAAAAACGAAAATGAAAACAAAAAAAAATTAATTTGCATACAATTGCCTTCGAGGGTTATGGACAATCGGGAGGGGATTTAAGGTGAGGAGGGGCAGTTACGTGGAGTAGGTGTGGCAGCCAAACGCCTCAACACAACTCATTAAATGCAAATTTTTATGCTCCGTTTTGCTTCTTTTTTTTTATGCTTAAACAAAAGGAAAGAAAATTTTTTTGTTTCTTTTTTTGTTTTGTTTTTGGAAAATTGTGTAAAATCATTTTGTCGGGAGGGGGGGAATTTTTTATTTTGCCCATGACTTGGTCAATATACACAGAAAAGCTAATTATGTGGAAAATTTTTCTTATTTTCATTGAACTTTAATAAACAAAAACACAAACACACACACACACACATACACACACAGTATAGGAAAAATTCCAAAGGAAATGAAACGAAAGAAATTGAATATTGAAAAAAATTACGACTGAGGCCGCGCGAAACGCAAAAAGTAAACTGAATAAACAGAATAAACCCAAAGAATCCGCATCCAAAATCAGTATCTGAAAATTCAGGGGCAACTATAACAAATGGCGCTCTCCATAGAGCATCAAGAGAGAGTGAAAGAGAGAGAGAGACTGAAGGAGAGAAAGAACTGTGAGAGTATAAAAGAAAAGATCTTTTAAAAATAGGAACAAAATATGTAAGTAATATAATCAACAAACAAAAGAACTTTACTCTCGATCTCTCTCCCTCTCAATCTCTGTTGTTTGGATCGTACACTCTCTCTCTGTCTTTTATTGTACGCTGTCTCTGTCTTTCGTTCGCATCTGTTGACGGCAATTCAATCAACAAATGTTCTTGCTGTTATTTTTTTGTTTTTTTCGCCATATGTGAGACACTCATGGGGTTGGCCATCCATTGGGGAGCATTCCAATCTCTTTAACCATTACATTCTACACTCTGTATTCTATACCCCTTGCCCCTAAGCGTGGGCTATTGCTTCCTTTACTTTTGCCCATTAACGACAACGCATAATTATGAGGAATTTTAACGTAGAACAACCCTCCCTTCGCCTGCCCTTCTGTCTATATTCCTAGTATATTTACATACAGAGCCTAATAAAAGCGTAAGTGAATAAGCGGAGACACGAACCTTTGAGCACATGAATATAAATATGAGAAATAAAAACATATTTTATACCTATTAAAGTTAAAATATAGACTTGAAAATACCCAAGAATAAATGAAAAAAAATAACATAAATAAATTATTTTTAAATTGATTCTTGATTTTCTTCTTTAGAGAAAAAAAATCTTTTTCTTTCAATTATTTTCCATCAATTTTTAATCCAATTTGAGAATATTATTAAAAGGGTTAATATAAATTGAAGATCTAGGCGAAAAGAGGGTGTGGCTAGCAAAATAATTGAAATTTTAGAAAATTTTGAAAAATATAGGGTATTTTTTAGTCATCTAATTGTTAAACTTAATTTCAAAACTTTCTTTTTAATAAAGTTTTTATATTCTTTTCATTTACAATTTACAGGGTATAAATGTATGTAACGGTAGTCCCTCCCCTCCCCTTCCCATCCTATATACATACACGCATGATGTCATCAACAGATTTTCATTATTCATTTGCTATGCTATTCCTCCTCCATCTCCTCTTTCCTCTTTATTCATGGCTACTTGGAAAAAACAGACCTTTTGCTTATTGGTTTTTCTTTTTAGTTTCTAGTTCCGGTTTTTCAGTTTTTCCCCCATCTCTTCTTCTTTGTGTTCTTTGACCATTCTGTTCCGTTAGATTTATATGTCTACTAATTGACTTGGTATAGCATTGCGAACCTAAAAATTAACGGTATGCAGGGAAGGGGGATAAAGAATAATGAAGAGAGAAAAGAAAAATCGTTGAAAATGAACTTGAAATTCTTCTCAAGTTTTCATTTTAATGGGTCTTGAAACCCAAAGAAAAAAGTAAAACGCAAGGGAACAATCTTCAACTGTTAGATAAAGATAATAAAAGTTATAAATTTTAATTTAGAATTTAATTAATTTTTAAAAGATTATAACTGCAAAGCATTTCATTAATAAACATTTGAAATTATCGTTGAAAATCTTTTCATTTACCATTTTTACATAGAAAATATAACTTTTGAAGTTACAAATCGGATAGAATACTTAACTCTTGATATATTAAAAGATTATATATTTTTAACTTGGCTTATCTATTATAATATAGGAACTATTTAAGTTATTCTTTATATAACTTTTATTTTTATTCTATATTTCAATGAAAATTTCTTTATAGTAAAATAAACTTTGATTTCCAATGATTTACTTTGATTTTCTGTTGATCTTTAAAGCTTAGATATAGCCTATCTATAGTCTTATATAGCAGCAATTTCTATAAGTTTAAGTTACTAAATAATTGATTGAGATTTTTTCTAAATGTATCTAATAGATATATATTTATCCTTTTTTGGTTTTAAATATAAACATAATCTAGTTTTTTTAAATTCATTTCTAATTTTTTGTTAATTTTAATTTAAAATTCTTTTTATAGTTTTTCTTAAACATTTTTCATTATTTTTTCCATGATCATTTATCAAATTTGTTCGCCACATTTGTTGCTTTTTTATAAGTTATTTAACCGCATTTTTCTGTTCAATTTGAGATCAATCAAGTAATCGGTATAATCGTTTCGATATAGCCCCCGAGCATCGAGGGGAATATATTACATATATATTCCCCTATAATACATAATCGAATGTATAAGATATATAATTTCTTTTGATTAGTTTGAATTGGTGAGCGTAAGTTTTGAATTAAAAAAGAAAAAAAATTCACACATTTAAGTTTCTTTTGTTGTTGTTGTTTTTCTTTCTTTCTGTTTTTTTCTTATATTGAATAATCGCTTTTGGTTGGGTACACCTGACTAACCCCCGGCAACTGATAAGCACGGCGACATCGATAAAAACAAAGCCAACAGAAATGATCGCTTACAATTGATAAAAAACAAAAAACAAAAAATGAAGAGAAAAAACAAAAGAATAATGTATTATTCACACTTTTTTGTTCACGTTTTTTTTTTTTTGCTGTATTTTTTAATTATATTTGTTGCAAATTATTTTGGGCACCCACCAGGCAAAACAACTACGACAATCGACGACGATGACAACGACAACGAGCAGCAGCAGCAGCTGCAACAATTGCCAATTGCATTTGCATTTTCCAAACGAAAACTTAACAAAAAAAAAAAAAAATTAAACAACAACAAAAAAAATAAACCGTAAAGAAAAACAAACACAAGACACACACACACACAGAACGCGAGAGAGGGCGAAACGAACTTGCCAGACTAAGAGAGCCAGCCAGCGAGCGAGCGATAGAGAGAGCGGCCAATTGCCGAACCCCAAAAAAAAAAAACCGTTTTTCCCCGATACCGTGTGCCACACTAGTTGTTGTGCACGCGGCAAGAGTTAAATGCAATCTGAGGCAAACGAACTGACTGAGGGAGCCGCAGAGCCCAAAACCAATCGCAGACACAAACAACAATCAAAAGCAAAAGCGCAAAAAAAAAAAAAACGCCAACGTCGACGGTGACGCTGACGTAGCGTTAGCGCGCTACTGGGGCCCCGTCGACTATTTCTATGTTGTGTGTGTCTATGTGTAGAGTAACCCAAACCTGCCCTACCTACCTCCCTCCCTCTCCCTACCAACCGAAAAAAAAAATGCGACTAATGCGACTTAGTAGTTGCTAAAGGGGAAAATTGTTGTAAGTAGCTAACAATGATGAGGAAGAAGCGGGGGGTAAGAAATAAGAACAAAAAAAAACATAGAAGAGAGCATCTTTTGAATGATGAATTTTCTCTGGATTGAAAGCAATTGAGGCACTAATAGTTAGTCCATAGATAGGAAATGGAACTAGTTCAAGACAGATAAATAATTTAAAGAATTTATTTTAAAGAAAAATAAGGATTTAAAGAAAATTATCCAGAATGAGAGAAAAACTTCTAAAGTGCATAAATTTAAAATGAACTAGTTCCACGCCTTGTGCAACACATGGACTCAAATAAATAGAAAGTACCAGTGTTGGAAAATGAAGTGTAATTAGTTAAACAATTTCTCTTTTCATATAGAATATTTAGGATCCCAAACCCTATCACAAAGAAAGATAGAAAAAGGGCATCCAATTTACTTTGTTTATATTTTAATATATTTTTTTTGTTTAGTATTTTACGGCTATTGTTTTATTTTTTCGGCGAAGCGGATTAAACTGATTCTCATTCTGTTTTTGCTGCTCCCATGTTTGATTTTACATTCGACTTCTTGGGTGTATCCTATTGCGTATTGTGGCTGGCTATTATTGTAGTTACATATATTTTTTTTCCTTTGATTTATGGTTATGCTATTTTTTTTGTTCTCAATTTTTTGATTTTGCTATTTTTTTTTTTTTTTTATCAAGTTCTGGGATTTTGCTATTTTTTTTTAGTTTCCTTTTTACGATTTTTTTTGGGTTTCTTTTTTTTTTGTCTCTTTACAATGTTCCGCAATCGGCAATCAAAATTCGCTTTGTAGTGTCTCCTTTAATTGAACCATATGACTCAATCTTTCGAACGATATCCATGCCGTCAACTACTTTGCCAAAAACCACATGCTTATTATCCAGCCAGGATGTTTTACCAGTACAAATAAAGAATTGCGATCCATTCGTATTGGAGCCCGAATTTGCCATCGATAATGTACCAGGACCTGTGTGTTTTAGATCAAAATTCTCATCGGGAAACTTATTGCCATAGATTGAGCGTCCTCCTGTACCATTTTGATTGGTAAAATCTCCGCCTTGACACATAAAATTTGGGATTACCCGATGAAATGGGCAACCCTTGTAGCCATAACCCTTGTCGCCAGTACATAAGACCCGAAAATTTTCAGCAGTTTTTGGCACCACATCCGGACGTAGCTCCATCACAATTCGTCCAATTTTCTCATCGTCAGCAGTAATATCGAAAAAGACACGTGGTAGGGACATCTTTGCTTGATTTGCCAAGAACCTTCTGAGCGCCAGAGTTAAGGAGTTATTTTCCTTGTTTTTTTTTTTTTCCAATTCCTTTCCTGTAATTTTTTTGTTTTGTTGTTTTTTTTGTTTTTCTCTCAGGTTTTTTTTTTATATTTTCTGTCTATGTTAACCCGAAATGCTTAGAGCACCTTTCAGTCCAAACCTTTGAGTTGTTATAAGAAAATTATGAAATCAACTTAACCAAGTTAACTAAATCTTAACAAATTTAAACACTCAGAGCCTACTTGAAGAAAAATAAATGAAAATATGGGAAAATACTTCGAGACAAAGCCTACTAAAAGGAAATTTATAATTTAGAAATTTAATTTGCTTGGTAACTTTAACAGAAAGGCAAAGCCTACTATAAAAAGACAGAACCTAATGTAACAAGTCAAAGCCTAGTGTAAAATAAAAGAACTAGTTCAGTGAAGTCAATGTAAAAGCATATATAACCAATTAACAATGCAATAATTCAGCTATTATAAATTAAATAAATAGTAGAAATTGTTGTAAGTAAAAGTAGAATTATCTTTAATATTTTTCAATTATTAATTAATATAAAAAAGAACTAGTTCAGTTCTGTTTTTCAAGATTAAAGAACAAAAATTCTTAAGTTAGATAATAGACATAACAATATGAGCTCTCTTTCTTACTTAACACTTGCGTTTTGCTAGCACAACTTTAAAAAACACACACTCGCACACACACACAATAAGCCATATCTTTATATAATTATATCATACATAGGAAATTAAATTCTCTTTGCATTTGCCATTTTTATGGCCTTCGAGAGAATGTGTTAATACAATATCTATACATAACTTTATTTTTATCTTTATGGATATATATGTATGGTTATATATACATACATTTGTTTGTTGTACCGGCAAGTTTTTCAATCCATTATTTGTACTTTATTTTTGTATGCAATATTTACTTATAATTAGTCAAATATTTGGTAAATATTTATATTAAACACCTGGCCAAGAATTGAACCTCTTTAAAACTTATAAAATGTCAACAAACTATAGTAAATAGTTTTATGCAATACATAGATACATACATACATACATATGTATATATTTGTTTGTATTGTTCATTTTTGTTTACATTTTTCCCCTCATTTTTATACACTTTATTGGCAATTTGACTTTTGATTGTGTTTTCTTGTTTGATTTTTAATACAAGGATATTTGTATTCAATTGTGTTTGGTTGCTGGGGACAACGGTGTTTAATTGGTGGTTGTTTCGTCCTTAGTAACAAGGCTCGTTAGCTACTTGTGTAAACAATAAACAAAGTCTTTTTAAAAAGAACTAGTTCTTTGGTATATAATAACGTAATGAAACGTAACCCCAACAAAATCATTTTTTCCAGGACTTTCTTTACTTTCAAATGCAAGAAAGAAAATGAATTTCCAGCAGCTGGTTCACTCCTGTGTGAAACAATTTTCCAAACATTTCTGTTTTTCTTTTTTTTGTTTACCAAAATGGCAAAAGTTCAAGTTGATTTGCTGTAAAAGGCAAACGCACGTAGGCCTTCGTAATTGTTAACTCTCCAACGCCAACTGTCTCATTATTTATAATAAATTGTTGTTGTATAAAGCCAAAACTGGCGCCTAGCAAGTGCAGCCTCAACTTAACTTGCCGCAACTTGCCTCAACTCGACTAGTTACCCATTAATGTAACGCCCCGTTTGCCTTGTACAACCTTGTGCAAAAACAAAAAAAAAAAAAAAAAAAAGAGTACAAGAGAGTCAAAAAACCAAATTGTAACTAACATTAAGTAGATACACACACACACACATATATATAATATATAGATAGATACAAAAGTCAGAGACTCTTGGAAACATGACGTAATAAATGAAACAACAATAAACACACAAGGCGTAGGATTTGTAGGAGACACGCCTGTTTGTGTGGGAATATGGCCAATTCTTGGTGTGATTATTTAAAGCCCCACACACACACACACACACCTTCCCCTCCCACTCTCCCTCTCTCTCTCTCGCACTCTTAAAGATAGGCAGTAAAAGAGGTAGTTGTAGTTGTTATTGGTGTTCAGGTGGGCTCATTTTGGCACTTACCAGTTTTGGCATATTCTGATAAATATTCTTGATATAATACTATAAATATATATATAATCGATTAGTCTGATTCAAAACTAATTGCAAAAGTTAGATACTAAAAATGGAATGACTAAATGAGAAGCATTTAAAAGACAATTGTAAAGTAATAAAAGAGCAAGAGTAAAAAGGAGTCTAACAAAGACAGAGATAGACGTAGAGAGTGAGTAAAAGAGACAACATCTAAAACGTTTGTATGTCAATGAACTTAGCGAAAAGCTAGGCAAAGGAATATCCAACTGAAAACGAACAGAAAATTAACTAGGGCAAAAAAAGGACTGCAAGTTAAATTTCCTAGAAAGGAGCAGGCAAACTCAATGAAAGTGTGGCAAAGGAATGCAACTAAGAAGGATAAAAGATAAGTTCAATGAACCAACTAACTAAAAGTAAAATATAACTTAAGGAAAAATGGTATAATAGAGAAAATAAAAAGCCATAAACAAAGCTTTCTACTAATTAAGAATATCAATAAGAAATTGCATTTAATAATTAACTAATTTGAATAGAAAAAAATTAAAAAGAACACAAAATAAAAACATAACAAGAAAATAATTAACAAAGACGAAAAATGTTAAAAAGTAAAATAAATAAAAGGATTAAATGTGAGTATGAAAATGCACAAATAAAAGTGTAAAGTGTAATTTTCATAATTATTATAGAATTAAGTCAAAGGTTAAATAATGAAAGAATGAGAATAAATTTACCCTTAAAAATGCATGAGAAATTGATAGATAAAGATAGATTTCAGTAAGCCATAGAAAAATAACATATAAAATACTTTAACAAAATTGTCCTTGTAATTCAAATGTGAAGAAATTATAGCGAAAATGGGACAAAGGCTTTCTCTAGTTAATCTACTTTCAAAAAATCATTTTCATTTAGTTTAAACAATTGTTTTATTGTTTTCATTTTAAGAATAAAAGTCAAGAGCCAATTAAAGTTGGATTTTTTTCTATAAACAGTTTGACAATCATATGCAAACAGTTTTAAAGTCTCTTTAGATCTTTTCATTGTAAAATGGCAATTCAAATTCGGGCTAAATAAGCCATCTATAAGCTAACATAACTAACTGGCTAACTGAACACCTTTCACCTTGCCTAATTGGCAATCCTTAGTGTCCTTAAAGCTACACCAAATAACTTTTTATAAGCCGAAACAATGTCTCTGTCAGTGGACCGACTCTAAAACAATTTCTATATATAATTGATATATATAAATGTGTATTTCATTATATTTCAAATAAAATATACGATTTTGTTAGAGAAATTGATCAATTAAAGAATTTTACAGAAATTTTACTAGTTTCTTTAACCAATTTGTTGTCAAAAAAACAAAGACTTAAAAAGAAATAAAAACAAAACAGAAAATGTTATATGCAACTTATTTTTAAATATATAAAATTTGAAATAAATAACTTCTAAAATAGTTTAATGTAAACCAACTAATTTTAAAATATTTTTCTTAACTTTCTTTGCAGAAATATAATAATTAAAGTGTTTAATATGAAAAAAGAGAACCGAGAAATTCAATATCTATGTAAGTACAGAATTTCTTTTAACAAAAGTATTTAAAAAAAAAAAAGAAAAGCCTACACATTTTGAGTATATAAATTACCATTTACCTGTTAAAATTAAGACAAGACAAAGTGAAATCCTAAACGGTTTAAATATGTCTTTTTTTTTGCCGCCTTCATATAATGGCAACTACCGTAACGTAATATTCATTGATCGATTCATCAATATAAACAGAAAAAAAACGAAAAAAACGGTTAGCTAGCTTGTTTTTTTTTTGTCATTTCTTTCACCTGCTGTTGTCTGTCTGTCTTATCGATTAAACAATTTTCCGCCCACCTTAAGACCTCACACAACATAAAAACAATAACAAAAAACCAAAAAAATAAAAAAAAATCCCAAAAGCTGTGAAAAATATAAAAAACCATAAACGAAAATCGATTTTGGTTTTATTTTTTTTTTTCATTTGTAACCCAAATTATGACGCTGACCCAGAAAAAGGTAAAACGAAGACCCACACACACATACAGAGAGAGAGAGAGAGAGAGAGAGATAGAGTGGGAAAGAGAGGGTAAACATGACGAATTGAAGCATAAACGTTGCAATTATCATAATTAATGCAAATGCCCCTTAAAGTAGACCAGACCAAAGAGCATTAAGTATTTAAAAAGAAAGACAGACAGATAAAGAGAGAGAGAGAGAGAGAGAGACAGATTTGATGGCAAATTGTTTTCTGTTTTGGTTATAGATTATATTTATAGACTATGTCTATGTCTATGTCAACTGTACTTGGTTTTGGCTAAAGAGAAGAAGAAAAACCCCAAAACACAAACTTTCCCCCCCTTTCACCTTGGCCCAATGCCCAGTTGAGTGTTGAGATTTTCACCTGCACGCACTAACAAACAAGTGAAAATTAATTTAAAAAAAAAAGAGAGAAAAAAAGAAAATTCTAATCATTTTCATTTTCTAACCTCCTCTATCTTTCTTTCTCTCTCTCTCTCTCTTGACCCGTTTAATTAGCTAAGGTTAGTTGGCTTAACTAATACTTAAACTAGACTAAGTATAAAACCCTCTACAGTTGTATTTAAAAATCAGTGTTGCATAAGACTTAAATACTGTTATCGAAATATGTAAATCTAGCGTATCTTGACATATTCCCAGTGCTTGTCAGACTGAGAGAGAGAGAGAGAGAGAGAGAGATTGGGGGGAGTGGGAGAGATAAACATCTTCTATGTATGTATGCACTTATGCAATTATAACTGTAGGCATATTTGGTTAGCAAACTCTAAGCAAAACAATGGCAATTGCAATTTGTTCAATTGTCAGAGATCTCTTTCTTGTCTGCTCTGTTTTTTTTTTTTTTGGGTAACAAATTTTATGCATAAGTGGAGTAGAGAGAGAGAGAGAGATGACGACATTTACAAATCACTTGAAACTTGATATTGCCACATTCATTTATCCAGACTTGGTCTCATTAAAAGCCAAAAAAAACAACAACAACAAAAACTACGTTTAAACAAAATTTGGTAATCTCTCAATATGAACATTGAATTTATTTGGAAATTGTAAAGTATAAACAAAATGAAAATTGTATAAATAAATGGGAAAACAGGTGTTCCAGGGCCCAAACAAAGAGTTTACAAGGAATTTATAGGTACTATATATATATATAGAAGTATTTAAAAAATCTAAGTATACCCTTGCAGTTCTAGACTAAATAACTATTTTTCCTTTTACAACGATTCAAAATAATTATTAGAAATAAGAAACTTCTCTAATTACCTGGTACACCAAGAAACCAAGTCGTCGCTGGTCCGCCTATATGCCATCAATCGGACTTACATATAAACTTTATAGCTCTGTCTCTTTCACACTGTTCTTTCTTCTGATTATAATTGTCTTTATCATATAATCAGTACAGAGCTCTCTTTTTCAGTACTAAAAAATACTATCCTTTCTTTTTTAGCTCGTAGCTAACTTTAGTTTTTCCGTACGTTATGCGGCTAGCGCCCCTCGATCGGTTGGGCGGGAGGTGTGAGCACTTAGTCCGCTTAGATTCGCGCGAAAAAAAAATTGTATTATTCCAGCAATGAAAATTTAAATGTTGTTTGTGTTTTTCACACACCACCTGTTGATATTTGTTCTATTGTAGACACTTAAAGTCAATTTACTATATCCTATAGTTGTACGATCCGACTGATTTTCATACTTGATCTGACTGATGAATAAAAAAGCTTATCTACCAAGTTTCAACCATATGGCTTAAAATTTAAGGTCTATTTCTGGCAAAGAAACAAACAGACATTGTCTATTGATGCTAATCAAGACTATTCCTACTTTATGGGATCGAAAACGTATATTTCTATGCGTTAACAAGACTTTTTTTTAAGTTTTTAGATTTATTTAGAAAATTATTAAATAGCATCAACAAAATACTTTCTCATCTTTCTAAAAACATTGTTTGGATTGATTAGAGAAGTAGAATGGAAACATTTTAAAAGTATTTATTTACTTTCAAGTAAATTGTCTCCAACTCTGATCTTTTGCCACCTTTTCATATTTTGCATTTTGTATGCAACATGACAATTTCACACGTTAATCAACAAGGCATTCAAATGGATCCACCTGTGTTCCTTTTTTTTTTTATTTATACCTTTCCCTTTAACACACTCAAGTCAACGTTTCCGTTTCCCGTTTCGGCCTGTTGCATTAAAAAAAAAAAAAAACAAAAAAAATGTAAAGAAAAATGAAAGAACAATTGCTAAAAGGTCGGTCATTCTGCAAAAAAAAAAAAAAAAAAAATACTTTGCTACGTGATAATTTTACAGAAATACTTTTTCTTGAACTTTTTCTTTTGGTTTGTTGTTGTAACTTTTATGTTTTTTCCTGCTTACATTTTTAATCATATATATGCACAATTTTCTTCTTTTGAATTGAACATTTTTTCTTCTTGTTTCTTGTTTTGTTATTTTGCAATTATGCAGCAAACAACAACAACAGGTAAGAAAATGTTACTTTGGCATTCGCATAATAGAAAGAAATAGTTCCTTTGTTTTTTACCCCTCCGCCTCTCTCTCTCTCTCTGCTCTCTGATTAAAATAAAAGCTGCAGGGAAAGGCGATTTCAAACGGAAATCAAAAGAAAAATTAAGAAACACAACACAATACAAATGAAAACAAATGGACAAAGGAAAAAACTCGCCTGGGCCTTTTCTTTTATTATAATTTTCAATTTTCGTATACAATTTCAATGACCTTGCACTCTCTCAATTCATCTATATATATATATATATATATCTATATATATATATACTCTATGCCATGGCCAATTTAGTTGATTTTTATATAACAACAACAACAACCCACACCAAATAAAGTTTCACCTGCCTTTAACCATGAGACATCTAGACAATCAACAATGTTTGAGAGAAAGAGAGGGAAAGAGAGAGAGAGAGTGAGAGAGAGAAGGTAAAAATAACATGTTTACCCATTTGGGTAGCAGGCGAAGATCTCAAAGTGAAAAGTCACACAAAAGTCACTTCCAAGACACCGCAACTTGCTATTGGAATGAAAATTGTTTAAAGACAAAAAAAAATATATATAAAAAAAAATTATTAAAAAAAAAAAAGAGTCGATTTTATGATGCTCTACCTATACAAAGAAACTAACAATTTGCCTATATATAAAAAGTAAAAAAAAAAACAATTAATTTGTCTTAAAAATATAAAGTTTTATCTACAAAACTTTTGTTTTGTTAGTGTTGAAAAATATGGCAATAATTTAATTTAGTGTTGAAAATTATGAAAATAATTTATTTTAGTGTTGAAAAATATGAAAATAATTTATTAATTATTTAATAAAATAATTAAAAATATAAAAACAATTATTTAAATTTAAACAATAATTTCATAAAACAAAAAAATATTGTAAAATTTCTAAAGTGTAAAAAAAATGAAATATATCTGTTCGATCTTTGATTTTTACTTTCTATTATATAGATTTTGTTTACTTTTTAACAATTTTTATTTTAAATACTCTATCTTTTCTTTTAAACTCTTCTTCTGGCTATACCCTGTATAAATCAAAAAAGTAAAAAAAAGGAGAGAAAAGAGCCCAAGACACAGACGAAGGCAAAATACCCTTTGCATTTTTTTATACCCCTGTTTTTTTTTTTGTTTTTTGTTGCTGTTTTAGTTTTTGCAGCAATCTGTCAGCAACAATTTCAACTTGAAAAATCCATATTATTAACACTCGATTTCAGAGACAAGAGACATTGACAACAACAAGCGGCAAATATTGTTGTTTAGTTGTTTAGTTGCTTTGTTGCTTTTTGCCTAATCATTTTGGTTCATAGGCTTCGCTGAGAGGGCGGAGATTTGAGCTCAATTTTTTTTTTTGCTGTCTAATGGCAAATTGTTGACAGGTGCATTGAGAGGGGGGAGGCTGGGTTATGTTGCTTTACATTTTGGTTAACGGTATCATTGTTGAGTAAGCAAAATTGCCCAAGATACATTTTGTAAAGGGCTTTTCAAATTGGTTTTGTGATAAAGGTAATTGAGATCAATTGATTGCCAAATGTAACTTTTGGAATGATTTATACTTTATTTTTTGAAATTGTCAGACTTACCCTATAATCGTAATCATGACGATTCTCCAAACTTATATCGCTATACATGTCTTCAGTTGTATCACAGTTGGAACTACGGCCCGATGAGTTGAAGCTCGATGATCTATAAAGTTGGCTAAGAAAACGAAAGAAAGAAAATAGGAATTATATTATACATAATAATTCTTTCTTATATATCCCACAAAATTACAATATTTCCCTTTTCTAACAAATATTTTATGTGCTTTCCATTTTAAAATACCTTTAAATATATTTAGCTAAAAGGAATTAGATTTTCCCCTTCACTCTTTAATGACTTTTCTCTATTAAATTTAAAACAAATTTTTTTATTTATATGCAAAATCTCATAATTATTGTTTTAAACTTCTTCACAAGTCAATTTGTTTGTCCGTTTTCAGTTACAAAATAAAAAGAAAATTTTTTAAATTTTTAAAAGCTTGCTACAAAAAAAAACGTTACAATAACGTAAGCTTGGTTTGAGACTTCACTAAACGTAAGCAAATGCACATTTAGCAATGTTTCACTAATGTAGCAGCAGCAACTTAGCCGAGACACAATATTCTAAAGTTGTAAGCTTTTTTATAGTCTACTTTTTGGCAGTCTATTCACCTCGAATTTATTACGATATACAAATACTAGGGCGCTCATCTCCAACTTTAAATTAATTTTAAAATAAGGATTTAATAAACGAAGTAAATAAAATTAAACTAAATATAATTTAAGTATATTTCTATACATAACTTGAAACTTTTTTCTAACTTTTTATTACTTTTATGTGTTATTACACATATATCAATATTTTGTAGACGCCATCTATCGACAAATGTCTTAACTATGTTTTGAAAAGGTGAAATACGATAAAAGCAAAGATTTGTAAAAGATATATCTCACGCTTCTTTATGTCTTAGTATGAAAAGTAGAAGAATTCGGATTTAAATGGCAATAAAAGAAAAATAAAATGAAAAATCTTGGAAAATTTCAATTTTAAGAAACATTTTATATCGAACTATAAACTAAAAGAGAATTTAACAAAATCTAAAATCTGTTTAAAAGTGAATTTAAATGTTTTCTAGACCACTTTGCAGCCCCACCCCACCCACTAAACGTTTATATATGTTTATTTTAACTTACCTGGCTAAGGCATTGGTGCTTATCTGCCTGCGGCCGGAACTGAAAGCAAAAAAAAAATAAAAAAGCAATTTAAATGAAATAATTTGGTAAACAAATTTCAGACAAAATAGTTTTACTTATATACAAAACTGGGTGGAAGGAAAATTTCTTAGCAATTGGCAGCTAGCAAAGAAATGCAAATAAATTAGTTGGCATTGAATGACCAGCAATAAAATAAAAAAAAAAAGAAACGAAAAGAAAATAGTGTAAATTTGTGCAACAAACACAACAACAAGCAAACACGTGATAAAAGCAGAAACCAAACAATAATAAAAACCACCACAATACCAAAACAATAACAACAACATTAAACCACAAGAAGAAACAACAATAGCCACCCACACACACACACACACATACATACACCCACAGTGCCGGCCAATTGACGCCTACGGGCAAGTACAGAAAAACCATAGCCAAATAAAAAGAAAAGGAAACAATGAAACAGGTAAAAACGACAATGAAAACAATGCAGGCAAAACAACTAAAATAAAGAGAATAAGGAAAGAGAGAAAAGAAAAGGCACAACAAAAGATGTGCCAAGGATGAATAATGTAGAAAAGTGAAATAAAAAGAGAATTGAATGAGAGCATGAAAATGCATAAATAAAAGTGGAAAGTAAAGTGCAATTTTCATAATTAGAATTAGGTCAAAGGTTAAATAATGAGACAGAATGAGAATGAATAAATTTACCCTTTAAAACGCATGAGAAATTGATAGATAAAGATAGATTTCAGTAAGCTATAGAAAAATAATCTATTAAATACTTTATCAAAATTGTCCTTGTAATTCAAATGTGAAAAATTATAGCCGAAATGGGACAAAGGCTTTCTCTAGTTAATCTATTTTCAAAAAAGCCTTTTCATTTAGTTTAAACAATTGTTTTGAATAATAATTTAGTTTGTGAAATGAAATTTGAAATATTTAAAGTGTTCCAAAAATTAACTTTAAATCACATTTTGCTTTTCATTTTAAGAATAAAAGTCAAGAGCCAATTACAGTTTGAGTATTATCTATAAACAGTTTGACAATCATTTGTAAAAAGTTTGAAAGTGCTTTGAGATCTTTGCATTGTAAAATGGCAATACAAACTCTTTCAAAATTAACCATCTATAAGCCAACATAAACTGGCTAAAAAAACACTTTTTATGGCCCAAAAGCCATGCATACAATTGCCAAATTGGCAGCTTTTGTGTCCTTAAAGACATGACAAATAATTTTGTATGGGCCGAAACAATGTTTGATGATGCCAGTAGGCAAACTATCGAAAAAAAGCGATGTTAACATCGAAAAGTCATATGATTGATATTTTAATGGAAAGAGAGAACAGTTACTCAAGAACTATTCAGATTTAAGTCGAAAGAGAGAGAGAGAGAGAGAAACCCTTCATATTTGAGTTCCTTAAGTTTTCTAAAACAATTTGAAAGCAAAAACAAAAAGAATTAGAAATACTTAAATCTTTCTATATAATATAATATAATTATTTTTTAGAAAAGAAAAAAATTTTATCAGTTAGTTTATGTTTTTTTTTACTTGATTTAAGAAGAACTTTTTATATATATTTTTTACAAATGTTTTGATCTCAACAGATGACAATTATATATAATATATACATATACTAATATATATAATTTTCTAATATTTTTAACTGTCTTAAATTTCTATTTGTTTACAACCTAAGAGAACCAACTATACAAGTTTTTTTATTTCTAAAAATTAAATCATGTGATCGCCTATAGAGGGCGCCAATGTGTTAGAAAACTTCATGGAAATTAAACAAATGTGTCATTTGTTTTATGTGAAGCTAAAGAGCTATAATACCTGAATAATCAGGTGTTATTATTATTATTTCTTGAAATTTATTTTGCAATTCTAACTAAAAAACAATGTGAAATGTGTGCAAAAAGCTGTACTTTTTCTTTATATCTCTCTCTCTCTCTCTTATAAATATTTGTTTTATTTTATTTTTGTTTTCTTCTTTTTCTGCGGTTTTGCTTTGTTTAAGGTGATCTCTCATATGGCAGACTTATGGCAAACATTTCGATAAAAAAGAAAACCGCAAAATTTCCGTTGTGAAAATTAGAAACAATATTTTCCTTTTTGCTCCAATTGAAAGGGGGAATGAAGTAAATAAGAGGTATGAAGAGGGAAAATGTAAGGTGGTACAAATACACCAACAACAACAACAACAAGTAAACATGAAAATATCTCTTTTTTGTATTTTTTGTATTTTTGTTGTATTTTTATGTGGTCAGCCTCCTCAGTTGAACTCATTAACCTAGTTTTCTGTTTTATGCAGAAAATGTCTCATCTCGTTTATGGGGCTCTGCTCTCTCATTGAAGTATTTTTATACAACACAACAACAACAACAATAACAACAAATGCAAATTAGCTGCAAAAGTTTTTCCAAGCTTACATAAAACAAAAAAATAACTAACAAAAATATCAACGAATTTTTTACCGAAATGTTAAAATGATTTGCCTGCTTGCGCAACTTTTTAAATAACTCGAAGGCAACACCGAAAGACTTAGATACCCTAACCATTTATAATTTATTTAAAATTATTATTGAGATAATTGAAAAACAGAAATTTTTATAAACAAAAAGTCATTGAACTTAAATGAAAAAGTTTTACAAACAAAATAAATTTTGCTTTAAATGGAGTGTTTTTTTAAGGATATTTTTAAAGATTCAATCGTTCTAGGTTTTGGGTTCTAAGATTACTATATAATATATATTTTATAATCTATAATTGTTTAAAAAATTAAAAAAAAAAAAAGTTAAGCCATAAAAATGTAGATTACATCTTATATAGTTAGCTGATTTTGTTGAAACTTTTAGTAAAAAGAAATTTTAAAAAAATTTTTTAAATGGATTAAACTTAATTGGAATCGTATATGGAATATATTTTTAATTTTAAAAGAGATTTTCTCAATTTTTTTATAAAAACTTTTAGTAAAAAGAAATTTAAAAAAAAAGGTTAAATGGATAAAACTAAATTGAAAATTTATATATGGAATAAAATATTAATTTTGGAAGAGATTTTCTCTATTTTCTCTAATTTTATTAAATAAATGTAGTTTGGAAATTTATATTATATTATATTTATATTTATTTTCCATATATATTTTAATTTTAGAAGAGATTCTCGCTATATTTTATTAAAACTATTAGTAAATAAAAATTAAAAAATATTGATTAAATAAATAAAAGTAATTTGGAAATTTATAAATGAAAGATATTTTTAGTTTTAGAAAAGATTTTCTTTATTTTTACTAAGATTTTAAAGAAAATTTTATCTAACAAATACAAATAAAAGTAAATTAAAAATTTATATGGATTTAAATAAAATATAATATTTTAAATAATTGATTTTTATTCTTTAGCTGATTTTGGCGAAAATTTATTATAAAATTTAAAAAAAATATATATTTTTTCAAAAATCAAAACTAAATTAAAAATGAATATAAAATCTTTTAAAAATCTCATTCCATAATCAAAACTAAATTAAAAATAAATATAAAATATATTTAAAATCTCTTTCCATTCTCAAAACAAATATATCCACTTCTTTGGATAGGGTATAAAAAAAACAAAATTATAGAAGAAAAAAAAACATTGCATTGCGGTTAGCTTCAAGTTTTCGTTTTTGGCATTTTATTGATGTGGAATTGGTAAGTCAAAAACAAAAAAAACAGGTGCAAGACTTGCCAAAAAGGTGAACTGTGGGAAATGAACAAACAGAAAAAAAAAAAAAAAAGAAAACCATTAAAAAAAATAAGAAAATTTGTTTTGTGTTTTCCCTCTCTAGCCAACCAAATGACAGTTAATTATCAAAAAATATAAAAAAAAATAATATAGATATATATATAAAAAAACGCGAACAATCAAGGTAATGACATATGTATAATTACTTAAGTACACAAAAACAAAAAAAACACAATATAAAAACTGTCTAAATACGATTTAAAGGTCAAACAGAATGGTCTATATATACATATATAAATATATATATATATATGTATATCAAAATTATCAGACTAACTGTTTTATTTTTTTTTTCTGTTTTTCACTTTTGTGGGTAACCTTGAGGCTTGGCTTTTGAAATTTAATTTGGTCTAAATGAAATTTTAAACGTTTCGACCGGAAACTGCGGCTGCGGTTTCAATACAAAATCACCCTCTCTCTTTCCTACTCACTTTTATAACAAAATATTAATAAATTATAATAAACAAGAACTTTAAAGGAAGTTAAAGGAATATGCTTGTCCTGTAGAAGTTCTTGAGGAAAGTTCTCTTCTCTCGTTCTTCTTTTTTACGTTCAGTTTACAGACTTTTTTTTTAACTAAAACAAATATCCTATATTTACTCTTTATTTTTGTGTATTTTGAAATGTAAATATTTTTTTTTTAAATGATTTTGTCATTACTTGGTTGGTAACAGTTAACTGAGAACTTTTTGTGACTCAGAGATCACTTAAAGCCATTTGTACGGCTGGCTAAAGGAAAAAATTGCTTAAATTAAACTCAAAATTGCAAGCATTAATCAGGCTTATATATATATATATATAGCCAACTTTGTTTTACTTTAATATAAAATTCTAAATCAACAGGTTAAAGGTAATGCAAATAATAATAAGTAAAAACGTGAAACTAACCCTATACAACCTGTTGAATGACCCTTAAAAAAGCTACCTCTCTCTCACTATATCTCCTTCTCTCTCCCTCTCTCTCCCTCTCTCTCTCTCTCTCACTATATCTCCTTCTCTCTCCCTCTCTCTCTCTCTTTCTCTCTCTCTCTTACAATTCTGAACTCTCACACTAACTTTTTTTTTATTAACACATTTCGTTCGTGTGTGTTCCGCTTGGCTTGAATTGAAGAATTTGTTGATGATGCCTTTGCCCCCGTCAGTGGCCCCACCGAAAAAGGGCAACAAACAAAAAAAAAGGAGGGCAACAAGAACTAGCTTAGGTAGGGAGGTATTGAAGGGGTTTACTGTTTTGGAGAATAAAGTTCCCTCTCTCTCTCTCTCTCTCTTTCTCTCTTTTTGTAGAACCAGTTTCATACCAACTAACAAAAGCAAAACAAAACAAATTCTCATGTCATTTTTTTTTCGCAATTCTTTTGAATTAATGTAATTTATCTATTACATAATAACAAATTCAATTTAATACAATTGCCAACTATATAATTAAACTATTAAATAACGGGTTTGCAAAAAAAAATATATAAATAAAAATAACAAAATTTAGTAAAAATGAAAATTTAGTTTAATAATTGAATTTGTTTTTTTTTATATAAAATTTATTTAAAACTAAAAATATTTTTTTAGTTTTTTTGCATTTACATGACACTAAAGAGAGAAGTGGATGGGGGTTTATTTATTTATTTCTGTTTGTTTTTCTCTCTCTCTCTCTCGCTCTTTAGCAAACAGGTGTTAATTGCAAAAACAAAATCAACCTTAAGTCACCTGACAAAGGGTCGCCTCTGATAGCATTTAAAGTAGAGTCTTTAGCCATAGAGATGCCTTGGTTAACCTGTTTAAGATCAACTACACACACCACACACATAGTGTAGTATGTGTGTGCGTGTGTAGGCAGGTATTTAGCTTACATAAAGTAAAAGTCACGCACCACACCCCAAGAAAAATAATAATAAAAAAAAAAAAAAAAACTCAACAGGTAAAAAACTTTTATAATCATCTCCAATAACAGAAAAACAAACATAAAAAAGCAAAAAAAAAAAAAAAGGTTGTTTATTAAATAAAGAAAAGAAAAATAATAAAACAAAAAAAAATCCAACCAAAACGAAACATAAATTAAATAATCAGCAAAAGAGTTAAAAAAAAAAAACGAAAGACAAAAAAAAATTGTTGTTAAATTTATATACAAAAAAAAAAAATGTAAAGCTAGCGAGTTTCTTGAACTTCAACAACTTTAAATTCAAAACCAGACAAAAATCACCTTTGTTTGTCTGTCCCACCCCCCGCACACCTTTCCTTCTACTTCCCTCTTAATCTTTCACTGACGTTCATTCTCAAGAAATAATTTATGTGTCATATTTTGTTCGACGTTTTGTGCCTTGAATGCCAAAACCCCAAACAACTTGGCCAAGTCAATCAATCAAGCTAAGCTTTTTTTCTCTCTCTCTCTCTTTTGGTGGAATTATGCAAAAACGAAACAGAAGAAAAAAACAAAATAAAATATAAATAAACTAAATTATAAGAAAAAAAAAACACTTGTTCCACCTTTGCGTCTATAAACTGACCCAAATATTTGTTAGTTTGCCGGAAGTTTTCTATTTTTTTTTTTTTGCTTTACTCTTAGAAAAATGGAGTCTTTTAAAAGTATATATATAGTCTGACTAATAAAAAGAAACTATATCAATTGACTTGTTATATTAAAATCAGTTGAAAATTCCCTTTCAATTGAATCGAATGATTAAATCCAATTAGAAACTTTTTTATCTATTAGGAATTTTTAAAAAATATTGTTGCTGTGTTTAAAAACCTATTAAAGAAATGTGATTGAATCCAAATTGAATTGAAAATTATTTGAAAAGCAGTAGTTGAATCAAAACTGAATTGAAGGAGTCATGGATTCTGCATTGAACTGAAGAAGTATTTAACGAAACGTCATAGATTGCAAATCAAATTAAAAAAAACATTGTAAAGAAATGTGATTGATACAAAACTGAATTGAAAAGGTAGCTAAAGAAATTTGATTGATTCCAAATTGAACTGTAAAAAAAGTAAAAAAAAAATGTAATTGATTCAGAATTGAATTGAAAAAAATTCATAAAATATGATTGATTAAAAACTGAATTGAAACAATGTGATGGATACAGAACTGAATTCAAGAAAGTATTTAAAGAAATTTGATTGACTTTAAATTGAATTGAAAAAGTAGTTAAAACAATGTGATTGATTCCGAATTAAATTGAAAAAGTAACTATGGAAACGTAATTGATTTAAAACTGAATTAAAAATACAAAGGTTGGAAACAGAACCAAATTGAAAAAACAATTGAAGAAAAGTGATTGATTCAAAATTGAAAATGAAGAAAGAGTAAAAATAATGTGATTGAGTGGACCTTAAATTTTAATAAGTAATTAACAAAATGTGATTAATTTCAAATTATAGTAGAAAGAAATTAAAGAAATGTGATTGATTCCAAACTGAATTAATATGTAATTAATTTAAAACTGAATTCCAAAAAGTAGTTAAAGAAATTTGATTGTTTTCAAATTAAAAATGAAGACGTAGTGAAAAGAATGTGATTGAAAAAGTAATTGAAAGTGTGATTAATTTCAAATTATAGTAAAAAGAAATTGAAGATTTGTGATTGATTTTGAACTAAATTGAATAACTAATTGAAAAAAGTAATGGATCCCTAAATTAAATAAAACAAACAATTGATTTAAAATCAAATTTTTATAATTAATTGATCAGATTACTGTTATATAGTTCTGTAAGCAGCTAATCTATTAGATTGGAGCAGACTTAAAGATCCTTTCAAAAAAAAAAAACTTTCATTGTATAATATATCAATTGAACATAAGATTGAAAGATCTTAGAGATTTTGTTAGCTACCATTAAAATACTATAGATATATAGTTTCATTAAGCATTTATTCCTTTCTTGATCTTAACTATATAATTATACTTATACTAATCCAAAATGAGCAACAGCAAGGGCATAGAAACTTCGGTTTTCTAAATTCATTTTTTTTTTTTAATTTTTAAGGTTTTTTTTTCCTTTTGGGGAAGGTGCAAAATTGTTTTCATAATGAAATGCTTCAATGCACAATTAACTAAATTGTTACAAACGAAAAAAAAAAAGAGTTGCAAATGTTGCCAATGGCTTAGTTCCACTTGCAACCAACCTGGCCAAATGCCTGGGAAAACAATTATTTCATGTCTCTAATGGCTACTAAAAAAAACAACAAAAAACTAAGGAAAAACTTGCATATCAGCCTGATTACGAGGGAATGTTGCTTTTAATTGCTGTCGTTTTCATAATTTAATTATAAACAAACAAAAAAAAAACTGTCTCTAAGTCTTTAATTAAGAGACACACAAAATTAAAGAAATAAATAAAGAAAGAGAGAGAGTGAGAAAAGAAAGGTAATAAGTTCTTTAAATGATCAAAAATATATATATGTACATATAGCTTGACAATTTCTAAAGAAATACAATGAATGAATGAATAAAATTCGTCTCCGCCCTGTGGCACATGAACTTTTTTTTTTTTTCTCTCTTCCAGTGAAAGTCTATTACGTTTGTATAAGCTAGTATGAGGGAGGAGATGTATGCGAGTGGGGGGGGGAAGGCGTGCTTTTCTGTGCTTTTCTTATGAACTAGATTTATAGAAAACAAAAGCAAATAGTAAAAGGTGCACTTGGTGGGTGGAAAAACAATAAAAATTAATAGTTAAAGGTTTGCTTGCTTGAGTTATTATAGTATATATGTCTGTGTATATATATATATATATATCTTATATATATACGCACTTTTTTCTCAAATGACTGCGCCTGTCATATGGAAAATATTCAAAATATTCATCATCCATTTGTTGTTGCTATAGTAGCTGCTTCTGTTGATTTTTGGAATTCTTTGTATGAATTAAAAAAAAAAACTTTAAAACTTTTTGTCCGTTCATTCAAGTCATTTGTTTAGCCTTCACTGATAAACATTTTTCTTATCTTTCAGATAAGATTAAGATATATATTCTCGATATATAAAATGTTTTTTTTTTTGCTTAAGATGAGATCTCGCTTTTTCTTTTTTTTTTTTTTATAAGGAACCGTTTTACACTGTTTTTACAAAGAAATTATAAAATTATATTTAATTATTTTTTTTTTTTTTTATACAAATTTGTTTAATTTTCATTTTGCTTCTTCTTCTTTTTAATTAATATTTATTTCACTTCACTTTGATTGAATGTTTTCAACAAATTTGTAAACTACATGAGGGAAAACAACACACACACACACACACACACACTTAGAGAGTGAGAGGAAACTCATCAAATGAAATGAAAAAAAAAAATTAGACACACTTTCGCACAGTTAACTTCATCTTTACCTCTGCCGCCACCACCTACTCCTCCTTCAACTTCTTCTTTTATTAACTTTTGCCTGCTTAGCCACACTTCACTTTTCATTACAAATCATTTGAAGCGCGTCTTTTGGTCTATGATTTATGGGTTGATCGTATATATATATATATATATATATATATGTATATGGTTAATATTTTATAAACACGCGTTTTATGTGGCAGCTAACGCTACCCCTCACCCATTGCCCGTCTCTGTTGCCATCGCTCTGATAACGTCGTTAAATGCTTGCCTCAGAAAGCGAAACTGCAGTAAGCCACCATAAGCAATTCACTCATTCCACTCATTCACTATCGTGTACTCTATTTTACTCTACTCTACTCTTCTCTACTCCACTCACCATCTCACTCACTGACCAACTGAACAATGAAATTGTGCAGCAACTGACGGATAACTTTTATATGGCTGCTTAAAGGTAATTAAGGCTATAAAATATTGTGATTTTGATTGATGTTCCAAGCAACGCACTTACACACACACATACACACATATCTTAGAAGAGAAATGGGTAAAGAGGGAGTGGGGGGGGGTTAGTAGAGTAAGGGTTTAAAATTATATTATTGGGAAATTAAGTTCACTAAAGGAAAGTGCTGAAGATGAAGATGAGGCTGAGGTCAAAGCATTAAGCAAGATTTTACTTTTTTAATTTTAAAAATATTAAAATTAAATGAGTAAAAGTTAAGCTCATTTAATTTTATAAAAATAAAGATCTAATTGAAATGATAAATAGTTGATTGGTATATTAAAAAAATTATTTTTCATATGTTTAATATATGTATATTAATCAGATAAATAACTATCTAAGAAGCAATATGCAAAATTTTCATTTGTATTTAATTGAAATGTAATTGAAAATAAGATGGAAATGAAATTAATTTTTAGATGGAAATAAAATTGCAACATAAATGTAAATAAAATGGTAATGAAATTGAAACTAAGATGGAAATTAAATTGGAAAGAAACTGATTAGAAATGGAAACTTAAATGGAAATGAAATTGAAATTTAGATGGAAATAAAATTGAATTTTACATGGAAATGAAATTGAAACATAAATAGAAACAAAATGTTAATGGAATTGAAACTAAGATGGCAATTAAATTGAAATGAAACTGATTAGAAATTGAAACTTAGATGAAATTGAATAATAAATGAAATTAGAATGTTAATTGAAATGAAACTAAGATGGAAATTACTCTTAAATTAAATTGAAAAACAGATGGAAATGAAATTAAAAAATAAATGGAAATGAAATATTAATTGAAATTGAAACTAAGATGGAAATGAAATTGAATTGAAATTGGTTAGAAGTTGAAACTTAGATAAAATGGAATTTTAAATGAAAATAGAATGTTAATGAAATTGAAACTAAAATGGAAATGAAATTTAAATAAAATTGAAACTAGATTTTAGGATTGAAATGAAAATGAAAATGAAATTGAAATAAAGTTGCAATTGAATATATAACTAGAATTATATAAAAAAAAAAAGAAAAAGGGAATATAATTGAAAGAAAATATTGGAATTGATTTGCTAACAAACGAAAACTAAATCTAACAATCAATCGATGGATTGAAAACTTTTAGCTAATTAAAATGGAATGTAAAAGAAAAAAGAAAGAAAAATAAGAAAAATGATTTTTCAATTAAACGCTTTTGGTGTGGAATGCAACAAAAGGGCGTGGGCCCTTTCAATCAAACGCAAGTCACGTGCAACAGAGATGTCGGGGTACATACAGGTGTGGGTGGAGGGGGGGTTAATGCGGATTGTATACGAAAGTTTTCTTCCTCTTTGGCAATCTATCGTCTATATATATATATATGCACATGTTGTTATTGTATGGGAATGTGCAAGACTTGATGCCTGCGTCAGTTGTTGTTGTTGTTGTTTTTGTTTTGTTTGTTTTTTTTTGACTAGTTGTTGTAGTTGCAATCATTAAGGCGTAACGCCGTAAATTACCAAAGTGTAAACTACACACAGCAACAACAATAAAAAAAATTATAAAAAAAAAACATAGAAAATCACAAAAAAAAAAACATACACATACACAAACATATATATATATATATATATATATATATATATAAAGAGAGAGAGAGAGATATATATAAAATGCGCTCTGCTCAAATTAAAAACGTTTTCTATTCCATGGAAAGCGAAATTTATGATCAAAAAAACGCAATTTTTGTGTTACTTTTCTGCAAAGAAAAAAACAAAACAGCGGCAAAAAAAAAACATAACCAAAAACCAAATGTTTCACATACGCCGCGTTGTCTGGCTGCGAGACTTTCACATACTTTTGACTATTTTGTTGTTGTTGTTGTCGTTTTTTTTTAATTTTAGTTTGCTATAATTTGCGACGATGCGGAATTTCGGTTTAAGATTTTTTTTTGGTTTTGTTTTTTTTGTTGTAATTTTCTTATGCCACACCGGAACCGAGAGGCAAGCAAGATGCGGATGCTCTTTTTCTGGCTTTTTTTTCGGCTTAAATCAACACGAAATATTTAACACACAAATTGGCTTTGTTATTTATTTATTCAATTGTTTTTTTTTTTCTTATTTTTTTGGGGGGAAGCCAACCGCACGCGTTTGCAGCAAGTTGGATACTAAACCAGGCGAATTTTATATTATTAACTTGGCCTGCTCTCGGTTCAAACCAGGTTCGAAGCAGCAGCCAGACAGCCAGTCAACTATAATAAGTTTTTTCTTTTTGTTTGTCTGGTTTACTATAAATGGCCAAGAGAACAAGTGTTTCTGTGTGTGTGTGTGTGTGTGTGTGGGAGAGAGCAAAAGAGTCAGAGAGTAAGTAAGTGAGAGTGATAGTGGGAGAGAGAGAGAGAGAGTGAGAAATCTGTGGGGGAGTCTGTAGAGCAAGCAAAACTATTGTTAAATGTTGCCAGATTGCAAAAAAATAAATAGAAAACAAAATAATATTTATAAAACTAAATTCAATCAAAAATAAAACAACAGATGAGAAATATAGCTATAACTTTTTTCCTCTCTTTCTAAATATTTATAAGCCACGTTTATATAAATAGTTATAAATAGTCAAGAATCTGACAATAAAGGAATTTATATACATATAGTAAATACCCTTTATTTAACTATTTGAGAGGGTATATTAGGAAACATTAAAAAAAATAAAGGAATCTATAAAAAAAACCTAAAATATGTTTTAAAGTTATAAAAAATAAGAAAATGTTTAGATTATTAGTTTGAAAACATTTTCAATAGGCAATTAATTTATTTTGATACCCTATAAAATGTAAGTACTAAGTATATCTCTTCTCTTCCTTCTCCTTTTCTTTATATGTTTCTCTCATTTCAACATATTGGAGGATATTTTTCTAGTCGATGATATACCAAGATTTTTTTTAACACAAACTAAACTATTTGATTATTAGGCAATCTGGCAACGCTATAAAACTATGCAGGCGGCATTCTACCTTTTGCCCTGCACTTGCAACTTGTTTGTTAGCCAACATGTTTGAAGGCCAACACATAAAAAATCAAAAAGAAAAAAACAAAAAAGAAACAGAATCTTGGCCGTAAACATTGCATTTTTTGTGTTTTTGTTTTCGTTTTAGTTTTGTATCTCACAGATACTTATGCGCTTATTCAACTTGTACTTTTTGCTGTCTGCCAAATTATCTTTGCACTTGCCAATTTTGAAGCTTGAAAAAACTAACCTTAATTGAGCCCGTAGATAAAATTAAGGCCAATTGTCGGCTAAGATACTCTATCTCTATAATTATGACATGAAAAAATGAGCAAGTTAATGCAAGGGAAAATTGGCCAATTGTCAAGGTTTAAGCAAAATTATTATCAAATGTATATGGCCAAAGATAAAACCAGCAGGAATAGGCCAAAAGTTTTAAGAATTTTTTATGTAAAATAGAGATGAGAGGATCTTAAAGTTTTAGTTAAAAATATTTGTTGTATAATTGAACAAGAACTTACTAAGAGAACAAAAGAATGCGAAGGACTAAAGAAAGCGCTAAAGGAACAAAAAATGTCTATAAAGCATTTGTTCTAACCTACCAATCTTTAAGTATTTCAATTCATAGTAGATTTACTATATATAACTATACAACTTAGAAATCTAAGAAACTTTCCAAACTATCAAAATTATCCTGATTTAGTTGATTAGTAAAAGAAAGTAGAAAAACTCAAGAAAAAATATTAAAAACTAAGAAAAACTTATAAGCTAGAGAAGGTTTATCTTTTATATAGATTTAAGGCATTATGGCAAGGATATACTTAAGAAAGTTTAAGGGTTTTATGTTAAAGAAAGATATTTGGACAGGCCTTTTTAAAGGTAGAGGAGTCCTTAGCATTATCTTCTAAACAGAAATATTAAAACTATATTACTATACATGCATCTTTGAAAGTCTCTCTCCCCCTCTTTAACTTATCTAGTTTAAGCATTTATCAAGGAATTGAAGTCCAAGGAATTGAACTAAGACTAACAAATTGAAATAATCAAATCATCAATGGTATTACAAGAAGATTTCTAATTTAATCCTTGGTAGAGTCCTTAACATTATCTTCCAAACAGAAATATTTAAACTATATTTCCCTTAATATTCAATTTGAAAGCTATAAGAGAGAAATTGTATATTTGTTATCTATATGCAGATATATTTTGTGTTATCACAAAAATATGATCAATTTGAAAGTAGTTGAAGGGGAAAACTTTAACCGCATGGAAATTGACATTAAAATAACATTATAAGTACTTTTCCACATTATAGTAGGAAGAAGAGAGACTTGAATGCAAAAACCTTGATTACAATTTCCATTTTTTCTTGTGTGCAGTTTTTGTTTGATTTTCCTTGCACTTGATCATTTGCATTTTTCCCACCGGATGAGCAAAAACAAAAAAAAAGACATTTGCATGACAAATTAAAGTCAAGTAGAAGCGCATTTTGGTACTAGACAAGTTTTTGCCTCCTGGGAAAGAAACTTGGCCTGGCCGTTAAGCAGCAAAGATTTAACCACTTACTTACTTACTTACTAGTTGGAGGCAAATCTAATTAGTCTTGCAAAAGATTTCTCACATTTATTTAGTGTTTGTTATGATTCAAACTAAAATTCTTATTCACTCTTCTTTTTGGGTCAATTTGTTACATTTTTTTTTTTGCCAAGACACAAAACACATTTCAAGATACGGCCTAAATTCTGAAGAGTAAACACAATTGCGGCAAATAAAAACCAGTTTCCGACCAACTTCTTCCCTCTTCTACGTACGAAAATTCCAATGGCATGACAACCCCAATGGAGTGCAAAAAAAAGAGTATAAATTTTGTTTGCTATATTAGAGAGTCGACTTGAAATTATCCTAATTTGATATAAATTTTAAATATTTAATCGTTATGATCTAATATCTTAAATAAGTTTGAAATTATGTAAATAAGTTTGTTCTGTTTCGAAAAGTTTTCAGAGTTGTTTTAATAAACGAAGTGTTGTGAAATTTCATATGAAACAGGGGCAAAAAATGTGGATATAACTCTTATTAGGTTCATTAAGGAAATGATGAAGATGTTTAAGAATATGCACAGAAGATGAAACACAATATAATGATTGAAATTCTCATCTGAGAGAGGACCAATTATAAGGAAAAGATCCTGTCATCTTTTGTATACGGAATATAATAAGAACTTAACTTTCTGAAAACGTACAGAAAAAGTCTTTACAGAACAAGAAGAAAAGTTTTCAATAATTTTTATATGTAAACAATAGAGAAATATTATACCTTTCCATTAGTTATACATAAATACAGGGTATAAATATAAAAAAAAAAAAAAAGAATGAACAAAACTTGTAAGCCAAGTCAAGCTGAACAGCGTCGTCGTCGTCAGCTACCTTCAACCTTTTCACTTGAACAAAGAGTTCAAAAAGCAGATGAACAACTTTATAGTAGGTAAGATGATGTATGTATACGAGAAAGGAGGGGGGCAGAGAGAGAGAGAGAGAGAGAGAGAGGGTATGTATTATATCGTAAGGCAGTTCTCTTGAAACAGGAAGTAAGCTTTTTTCTTCTAAAGGAACCAACTATTTACCAAACTAAAAGATCTTTCTTCATAATAATTTGACTTTTGTTACAACTCAATTATTTGTCTCCAATTAAATTGAGAAGAAGAAAATAAAGAAACAGAGATAGAGAGAGAGGGAGAAGAAAAAAAAAGGAGAAAGGAAAATGCAAAAGGGAAACTCGCAAAGTAATTGTTTGTTCAGCTCGAAACTCTAATCTTTTGCTATTAATCTGCTGAAATTTATTTTGCTCTGGCCTGTATTTTTTTTTTTTTTCTTTTTTTGGCCAACAATAACATAAATTGGGGCTAAGAAAATTGAATTGATATGGTATAGGGAGGGGAGTTGGGGGTAGGGTAATTGTTCTTAACTTTTATATATATATATATACAACTTTTAGTAGTAATTAAACCATGACCATAAAACGAATGGGCAACAAAATGTATTGTTAAATTTATTTATGACAATTTCTAAATGAGCAAACCAAAAAAAATGAACCCAAAATATTGAAAAAATTTTAATAAATATTTATTGTTTTTGCTTACTGTCTCATTGAGCCCCAACGACGTTGAGATAAACTATCGGGATTGCTGTAAAATAAGTATTTCAATTAATTTCAAATATATTTATAAATGTAAATAAAAAGGATTTTTAAAGAGAGCAGTTTTTTTTAAGGATAATTTTGAGGGTAGTTTGGGAATTTAGTTTCTTTAAATCTCATCTAATTGAATCAAGAAATGTAATCTATAATAAATTTGGTTATTAAAATATAAGTAATCTATAGAAACTTCAATTATTAAGTTAGTTTTGAAGTTTTGTCTTGTTTACTATATCATTTAAAAGGATCTGTTTTGTTTGGGTATAAACAAAGTATTTGCTATCAAATGGGAAGACTATTATTTAAGCAATTATTATTTGAACTGTTTATAATTTACTTGTGACAATAAATATTGAATTATAGTTTGATCTTAAAGAATGCCGATCTAATTGAAAAAGATATAATTAAATTAAATTATTATGGTTGAACAAGAACATATAGATTATAGCAAATGCTTTCCAAAAAAAATTTAAAAATGATTTAAACCTTTAATAAAGGGTATTCAAGGCAGAACATAACTTCTTGTACTTGTAGGGTAAATTTTTACCTAACTAACTAAAGTAATCATTCGTAAAATTATGAATCAAATATTAAAAAATATAAATAATTCTCTGGGCAATATTATCTTGTTTTTAGATTGAAAATCGATTATCAATTGATTATATCGAATATTATATCGCTTTTAATGATCATTCTATACCTTTATAGGGCCTAGTTTTAGTTTTTATCATATCTTATAAATATTGAAAACTTTTACTTGTATAAAATTATATTATTTCATAAGATAAAACAATCTTAAAGCCTTTAACAATACTTCCTTATAAATACTGCCATGTGGCATAAAATTTGATCTTGGAATAGCTCTCAGTTTCTATAACTTAATTTTAATATAATTTTTTTCATTTAAAAATAAATAGATATATATTTTATATAGAAGAAAATGAGATCAAACTTATCTATATAATCTTTATTATACTAATGGAAACGATTAGCCAAGTATAAAGAAATATATATAACTATTTGTATTTTATATGTATTTGAACTAAGGTTTCTGTTAAGCATATATATATATATATCTATTCTCTCAATTCTATATTAAAGAAAATATTTATTCTTTATAAGAACTTTCAATTCGATCAATCAGTAATAAAACTATCTTATTTTCTTCTAGGTTCTTCCAACCGATTTTAAATGGTAAGTCAAAATACAAATCATTTTTCATTTCTATATATATATATTCTTTATATTTTAAAATGTTATTTCGCTTGATACCCTAGCAAATTGTATTATTATTCTCCTCAATTATGGGCTATAAACAAATTGCCATAAATTTTTTATAACAAGCAATTTAAGAGAATTCTCTTAATGCAGTGCAAATTCACCACAGTCTTACTCTGTTACTCTCTTACTCTCATTTACTTGGCTATTTGTGTTGAATTAAGCCGGAAACACAAAAGAGTGAGAGAAAGAGAGGGAGAGGGTATACAAGTGCGGGCGAGTAAGAGGGAGAGACTACTGATCAGTGATTTCAAGCCAAGCAAGCAACACGCATGAATCACGGCCTAAACGACAAGAAGAGGCAACATAGAAAAAAAAAAACTGGTTTTCTTATGTATTTTATGTATACATACAGATACCCACAAATATATGTATATATATATATATACCTAAATACATAGATAAATATGTATGTATGTATGTATATGTATTTATAAAAGGGAAAAGGTTAAATATTCAAATGTGAATTTAACATGATCATCATGACAAAAAACAAAACAAAAAACTTTGATGTCTATTACATAACAAATTGAATGAATAACAAAACAAAACACAAACACAAACAACAATACAATTGTTTACCAACTATTAATATTATTACAACTATTTTGTTTATAAACTTTTCTTTCTATCCACTTTGTATTTTTGTATTTTTTTTTTTCTTGTCAATTTTAAGGCCAATTTACCTTGTGGGCGTTCTCCTTAAACTTCGTCGTGCCCAATTATCTCTAGGCATAATGTTCAATTCGTCATCACTAAAAAGAAATCATTTTTAATATTTTAATTATATATTTATATATATTTTATATATATATATTCAACTCACTCTTGGGGAGTGGATGAGCCCACATGTGGAGCTAAATCCAATTCAATGCCTGCACTTCCATTTAAATTATTATTGCCATCATTCGAGTGATCACTGTGATTGGAGCCATTCGAACCATTGTTGTTATTGCCATTATTACTCATATTTATGTTATTACTATTATTATTCAAGTTGCTATTATTATTATTATTTGTTGAACTTCTGCCTTCTCTCAACTGAGTGGTATATTCATTTTCACCATAGCCTTCAAAGGACTCGCCATCCGATAAGGATGAACATTGCGATTTAGCTACGCCAGCTATAAAAAAGAAAAGAAATTAATCAATTAAAATTAAATTAAATTGAATTCAAGTATCTACACTCACCTGTACTTGATGGCGGACTACTGGGTGTGGGACTACTATCACCAGACATTGTTTCGGCATATAAAAAGTTATTTGTTGTGGCTTTAAGGGCACCAGAGCTGCTACCATTTGGCAATTGTATGCGTGGCATTGGGGCCATTTTTTTGTTGTCTTTTTGTTATTTTTTTTTCTTAAAAAGGAAGTACTCTGCAAATAAAAAATGAAAGGGGTTTAGTTACACGAAATGAAATTTGAAAGGAATACACTTAAATTGGCTTAAGTGGCCTTTTTACAATTAAAAAGATCTAAGGCAACTTTCAAAGTGTTTACTAATGATTGTCAAACTGTTTTTTTTTTAGATGATTGTCAAACTGTAAAAATCAACTACATCAATTGTTTGCCTTGTTAATTAGCACACAAATTCCAATTTAACAAATATCTGTTAAGATAAATGAATGTCAAACTGTTTTTAGATGATTGTCAAACTGTTAAAATCAATTACGTCAATATTTTGGTTTGATAATCGGTACAAATAATCTTCAAATATACAAATGTCTGTTGATATAACAATTAAATTGATTTCTGAAGACATCTTAAAATATTTTTTAATGTTATCAAGTTTGATATTTTTTGATATTTTTAGCATTATTTCAGTTTCTAAAATTTTTAAAAATTTTCGAAAGGCTTTAAGGCCTACTTGCTATAGCTTAAGTACAATTCGTTTGCATTTCAGGCGAACAGAATATAAATAAATTAATTAAACATTTAAAAAACGAAATTTATATATCCAAAAGCTTATCTACAATATCACAAAAATATATCTCCTAGAAACAATTGTTTTAATATTCGTATTAAATATGAATAATCGTTTAGATATCTAAATTTGTTTTTCGTAATTATATTCTATATAGTTCCGACATATTTTATATATCAGAAAACTACGTAATAATAATTTAAATCTTTATCACATATTTTTTTGGTTAATTGAATATTTCAATAAAACTAAATCAATTAAGTATTTAATTTTTAAAAACTTTGTAAAAAAATGTCAAAATAATTTATATTGAATGAGTTTTATAATTTTTAAAAACTTGCTTAAAAATATAAAACTCTATAGAGAAATAAAGTATTCATTGCAGATATCTAGAGTGATATTCGATATAAACAATAAAGAATTTCCAAATCATGACATTAATATCTTCTTCTTCTAATTAAATGTCCTTTGCTGTCATTTATCGTATAATAATAAGACTTTTCAATAAGCGCACTTGCACTTAAAGAAATTCCAATGTCCTTGCCTTTAGTGCCTGCAAATACCTTTTATTGGGTCGCCTTGCAACAGGTGTCTTCGATTTTATCATTTACAAATAAAAAAAAAGTACAAAAAAAAACCGAAAAACGGAAAACGGAAGTACACCAAGTTAACCATTAGCAAGTACAAACTAAAATAGGTCGAGGTTTTGTTGTGGACAAACTCGGACTTCTTTGCCATCAATTAGGAAAACCACTGGGGCGGCAATGATTGTCGGTGAGGGGAAGAGAATGGAACAGAACAGGAGACATAATTATATTATAATTATAGTTATTTGACTTGTTTCTTCTACCAAAATTTATTGTCAGGCTTATTTGTCACACACATGAAGTAGAATGAAAAGAAAGAGAGTAAAAAGAAAAAAAAAGTATAAACAAAATCCATATAATAGGCCTAAAATATGAAAGTTTAGACATATTGACTGACTGACTGACTGACTGATTGATTGAAATGTCAGGGACATTAGTTGCGTTTCTTTATTTATTTTTTGTATGTTTTTTTATTATTGGAAGTAGGTCAGTATATCTATTTGTTAGTTTGAGAAATTGACTTGACAAGTGTGTGATAAAGTTTTCTAGGCAAAAAATAATTTTTAAGCCACAAAATACTTTTCTCAAGTGTGAGAAAATTTTTTTTTTTTATATTGGCTTAAAAATAATCTTAAGATCGGAAAATTACTTTTTTTAGAATCAAGAAAAGTATTTTAATTAAGTTAAATACTTTGAGTTAAAAAAAAAAAAAATAAAATAATATAATAAAAAGTATTGTACAATTTTAATATTTTAAAACCAAAATGAATTTGAGAGTATAAAAATTGCAAAGATTTATACATTGTAAACCAAATTCAGTTACAAAAGTCGTATAATAATATTATAAGTTAGACGATTCCCTGTTTTTTTTTTTTTAAGAAAATTTAGAATTTGTTTTTATTTTTGTAATAATTTAAAACCTATTTTATTTTGTCTGAATTTTTATTTATATTTTTTTTTGTGTAACAAAAAATAGAAACAAAAAGTATAAAATGAAAATAAAAATGTATTTTAAAATGAATTTTTTATTGAATTTTCAAAGGTTTGAAATTCTTAGATATAATTAAAGTATTTTACTTTTAATATATTTAAATATTAAGAGTTAATTAAATAGTTTTAGTTCAAAAAGAATTTAAGTAAAATAATAATAGTTTAGCTTTCATAATACTTAAAGAAATAAGTTTAAAGAATTGCATAATTTTTTATCACACTTTTAAGAACTTCTCTTTATTTCTTTTTTTGCTTTAAAATTCCCAACTTGTGTAATTCTTTACTAACTTAAATATCATATATTTTATTATAGAGCTCTCACAAAGCCTTCCACTTTACTTAAGGCTTTTCACACACACGCACACACCCAACTCTGTTGAGCATCTTTTTGCATCTTTTGTTTAAAACGATTCACATAGTTTTTTTTTTATATTTTTTTTTTGTATTTTTGCATTAAAGTTTTTCTTGATTTATTCTTCAATTTTTTTTTTTGTTATTGTTATTGTGCATATCAGGTGACGATAAACAACAATGGAGAAATATATTCATGGGAAATGCCTTTGATAATCATCATAGAAGAAGACAAAAAATGTATATATATATATATATATATATATATGCATTACAAGATCTCTGAGAATCCGCCTGAAGGCATGCAAAGATGAATTAGACAACGGACTGGCATCTATTATAACTGTAAGCCGAACGGGGAATATCTCTTAAAAGTTGCACAGCAACTACACTTTGAGTTTTTCTTGCATAGATTTTCTTTTTATATATATAAATATATATATATATATTTTTTTTTTTTTGATTGTGGCCAAACCAGATGGGGCAGATTGCATTTGGTGCTGCTGACACAGTTGTTGAGCTGTGTGTGTGTGTGTGTGTGTGTGTGTGTGGCAATCGTCTTTTGAAAGTTAATCAAGTGTCACACACAACAATCAACCCTCTGTCTACCCCTCCCTTCATCTCTTGATATGTGGAGCTAGTATTATGCAAATGTTGCATAAGTTAACTTGATTAGTTGCTAGTTGGTTTTATTTTTTTTTTTCTTCTTTTGTTTTTCCGCGAAAACTTTCATCGATTTTTCACTGCTGCACACAACAAGAGTTCGACATTTCCGTCTAAAGTTCCGAGTTCGTTGCTCTCTATCAACCTGCTGTTAGTTACTCCACCCCCCTCCTCCTCCGCGCAATCCAACCATCAACCTTTGCTTCTACTTGTATTTGCCCCCTTCTTTTGGTATTGCTTCTTTATTTGCTTTGCTTTTTCATATTTTGCTTATTTTCTTGTATTTTCTCAACATTTTTTCTTCCACGGTTTTTCTATTTCTTTGCTTGTGCTATGTAATTATCATCATCGTCATCAGTTGTATATATATATATATACAAATATATATTTTCTTGTATTTATTTTCATTATTTCATAGTTTTCCAATTGAAAATTGGTAAGGAGAGACAATCAATACTTAATCACAGGTCTATGCTCGTTTATAATACAAATTGTAAAAGAAAAAGTGCAAAAGAGCAAGTAAGACACAGAGAGTGAGTGAGAGAGGGGGGCAGAGTGGAAGAGGGAGAATGGTATTTATTAAGTTTTTATTGTTCAACTACTTAAAAAATGGAAAGTGATTGGCGAATCGTTTAAATTTTAATTATTTCAGTTATTATATAAAGTTCAAGATCAAAAAATAATGTATTAATAAAAAAATAAAAGAAACAAGCAAAGAGCAACTATTGCAGTAGTACTGCGGTAGTATTCCAAGAGTACTGCGGTAGTACTGCGGTAGTACTGCAGTAGTACTGAAGTAGTACTTCGGTAGTTCTGCCTTAGTACTGCGGTAGTAAATTGAATTGAATATTGAAAAGGTAGAGTGAAATGACGAAAAAGATAACGATGAAAAGGATGTTAAACAGGAAAATGTTTGATATAGGAAATTTTATAGAAAATACCGATGAAAAATGATCAAAAAAGATACTCATTAAATATATCCAATACAATTTCTATATTAATAATCTAATAATTTAATAAATTTATTGTTAATGAAGATAATTTGTATGTTTTAAAAGTTTGTTAATCTTATGATTAAATCAAATTTGTAGTTCTAAAAATTCTCTCTTTGGATAAATGCAACAGATTTAAAGTGTCGTCTATATCTATATATATATATATAATATTCATTCTCAAACTTTATAGTATTTCCATTATAATGAAAATTATCCAATTAAGGAATTAATTTACTTTCAATATAAATATATATAAATATATATATATATACAAATGACTTCTTTTACATATAAGGAAAAACTTAGATAGAAATCCGCTTTCAATTACTTTGCTCAATAGTTTTTCCATTTTCAATCCATTAGCAACAACAAAAAATATTAAGATAAGATAACATTAAACAAAGATCCGATCGACGGGGAGTATAAAAAGTGACGTATGTACTAGATATATGTATATATACGTACATATATCTAATGCAAAGGAGAATTTGCCATATGTGGCAAATCAACAAAACCGCCTACACAAATAAAACAATATAAGCAACAATGATATTGAAAGAAGATATATATACTACTCGAACAAAAGTGAATATAAATTTAATTATAGAACAAGTTTTACTCTGTACAAGGAGTGTGAGGGAGGGAGAGAGAGGGAGATGGAATGGGGTAAAGGAGATGATACAACACCAATAATATGACTAATAAACTTGAACTTGTCTGAGCTCAGCCAATAACAACAAATGGACCATAAATTGTTGTTGAAAACAATTTGAAATTTGCTTTCAATTTATCTAACTAATCAACTTAAAACTGAGCAGTAGTAAATTGAGGCCACTGAGGGAGGAATGAAGCAAATGAACAGCTGATTGAGTGAGAGGAAAGAGAGAGAGAGAGAGAGTGTGTGAAATTGTAGAAAGATTATCATATAATATAGTACAATATGTACAATATATCTGTCTAGTCATTTGAGTTAATTATGCAGATGGTTGTCATAGTAAATACTCTTGGATTATGGAAACACACGGCAAACACACACACACACAACAACAACTCTCTCAAGTGTCTAACCATATGGCAAATGGAATACTTATATACCTATATATATATACAGACATAAATGTACATTTTGAATAGAGAATTCAGTGAAAATTCATATGAAAAATGAAACCTTAATTAAAAATGCGATGCTTGTCTTTTTTCGCCAAGTGGCAAACAACAGATGGAATGGATATAGTTAAAGGAAGGGTAGTTTTGTTACCACTTAATACATTTTCATGCCACACAGCATCGTGTACCTGCTTGGAAAATTGATTTTCAATGGAGATAAGCGAGAGAGAGAGGAAGAGTCTCTCTCTTCTGGCACAGATGTTGATCGAGTGGAAAATGAATTTCAGTTGAGCAACAAGTATAATATGAATTCATTTATATTTTATTTTTGAAAAATTAAACAACTTGTGTAAGACTATAAGAAGAAGAAGAAGAAGAAGTTGAAGATCCAGATGGAGAAGAAGAAGGAGATGGGGGAGTCTGCCTGTAATCATGCCAGCCAACATACAAAACAGAAATGCCATATGGACAAACGTGTTTTACGCCACAGTGCAAAAATTATTATTATTATTATTATTTTTTATTATAGATTTCTCAAATGCGAAACGTGCTTAATACCTTAAAATGTCATTATAAAAGATGGGGAAAAAACACACACACAAAAATAATGCAAAATATATAGCAAAATAATAATCATTAAACTTTTATTACTTGGGACTTTTCCCCATCAATGCATAACTATTTTAAAATGCTTAAATAAAAAGAAAAAATAAGCAACTTTGTATAGATAAAACTTATTAAAAATTTAATCTATATAAGATATACTTTTTGGAATATTCTTCTATATCATCATATTTTTTTTTATAAAATTATTTGACAGATTTTAAAAATTGATTACTATTTAGCAAGAGTTGACAGTTAAGGACTTTTCGTCCTTAATTTTATTTGTTAAACATTAAAAGATTTTGAATTCTATATTCTTTTAGCTTAAGTTGTTAAAGTGGAAAAACTATTACAAAAACAAAGTTAAAGTTGCGATTTTTCCAAAAAAAAAAAAAAGTAATCCATTCCAGAAAGTATTTTTTTCCATTTTCCTCTCCTGATAAAATATTTGATTTAGTTTCACTTAACTCGAATGGGTAAATTTTAAAAGTATATTCAAAAATTAAAATTAAAGATTAAACATATTTAAAAATAAATTGCTTTCCATTTTGCAATTATAATTTAAATATTAAAAAGAATTTTAAAATTACTTTGTAATGTAAGAAAAATAAACCAAAATAGCTACTACATGTAGAAGGTATTAAAACCTATTGTAAAAGAGATCAAAAAGAATTAATGCAACAAAAAATACAACAAAATTGTTTTAAAATAATCTCTCTCATCCTAACACTCCCTCTCTCTCCCCCCCTCTAGCTATCTTTATGGCTATTTGTTAAATGTCATTAAAACAAGCAAAAGATAAACATTGTAGAATGAGTTATGAGTGTATTCTCTAAGGGCATCTCTTACGCCCCCCAAAAAATGAAATCAAATAAAATTCAAGTATTGAATAAACATCACGCCCCCTTTCCAACACTAATAAACAAACAAACAACAAAGCGACATATGCGGAGGAGTTCTCAAAATAAAAACAATCAAAGACAAAGATTCAAATAGATAAGAAACAATATTGATTAATTATACAAAATTGTGGAAACCAAAGTGAAGTTGGATAAAATGAAAGAAAAAAAAAAGAAACTAGGTCAAAATGGACAAATGCAACAGATTTAAAGAGTTTTAAGAATCGTTGGTATATATTTATTATTGTTTTCTCACACTGACAAATTTGGGTCACAAATCTTCACTATAATGACTAATGTTTTACCCAATTTTCCACAATCGTTCTCATATAAAAAGAAGAAGGAAAACAAAAAAAAAGAAAAACTTCAATTAGAAGCAAATCTTTTTTAACGCCTCCGATGACATTTTCTTTTATTTGGTATATACCCAGTGTTTGCCTTGGATTAATAAGGTTATATTAGGATCTAAGAAATTGAATTGCAGTACAATTATGTTATATATATATATACTTATATATCCAAAGGTATATCTGTAAAAGAAAACTTTAGAAATATAAAAAGTAAAGGTTTTTATGTTGCAATTTAATACACTTTAAAACTTGCCACGCCTACTATATATCTAAAAAGTTTTAACTATTATTTTTTATATTATATATATATAGACAATTTCAATGATTGTTTTGATGAATCAAAGATAAGTTATATGCCAAAAACATTTCAATCAATTGTTCCTAAATGGAGTTAAGTTACTTTTAAAATCTTTCTAAAGGGTATACAAAATGTCTTTATATATTTGTTTTTTCCATTATTTTATTTAAAACTGTTTTTTTTTTATTTTTAATATACCCTAAACCGTCTGTGCACTCTATTTCTGTTCTGTTGTGAATGCCTCACTGACAGTTCCCGCTAATTTGTTGCCCCAATACTCTTGCAACAGAAGAGACCACTCTTCCAATAGCAGGCAGGTTTTTTTAACGGAAGGGGGGATATGGGGGTGGTGGGGATAAGACCAAAAATTCCATGTCAAGTTTGGTAGAATGCGCTTTGCTTGAATAAATAATGAGGCAGGCGTAAAAGTAAATGAACAAGTAAAAACCAATGGAAAAGGCAACACAGAGACTAGATCAGAGGAAAAACTATAGAAACGAAAAAGAAGGAATGGCAATTGGAGAATGAAGGAAGTGAAGGCAGGTCAAGAAGGCTAAGAAAAGTGCTTCGAACGGTAATTGGAAAAGTAAAATAAATGCAACGAATTTTGTTTTTTTTTTTTTTTTTTGAAAGGCATTCAAAAAGTTTCTCTCAACCTTCAGACAATTTCAATTCAACAAAAAACCAAAAACAAAAAAAAAAAACACAGAAATGCATTAATCAACTTTAAGTGAAATACAGAGACAGCTAAAATTATAATTACATCTGGATTGCAAAAATAAAAACAACAACAACAAATAAAACACAAAGCATTTGAACTTCAAATCAATGTGATTCAAGGTAAACAAGTGGATTGTACTTAAATTTTGTTGTTATTGTTGTTTTTTTCCTCTCTCTGTTTCGGGTTTTTTTCCCCTTTTTTTTTTAGTTTATTTCTTTGCTGTTCTTTTGATACCCTATAAATGATTAGTTTGCTTATCAGGCATATATAAAAATTTAAGTATTAAAAAAAGAAGAATTTTCCTATGTTTATTAGGTAAAAGTTTGCCATGGAAATTTTTTTTGTTTTTATTAAATTATAAAAAAATATTGTTTTATAGATTTAAATATATTTTTTATTATTCAATTTCTTCTTCTTGTGTAAGAAATTTTATGTATTCAAACCAAATTAAAATTCAATTTTTTAAAACATTTTTATTTGCTTTTGAAACATTTTTAAGTTGGAAAATTTAATCTATTGAATATTTTTTTCTATTTTTGGCAACTTTTTTGAATATTGTTAAAAATTTTAACAATTTTTTTTCGTTTTTCGAATTATTATATTTTAATATTTTCTACAATTTTTTAATGAATGATTATATTGAAAAATTTTCTATAATTTTTCTTTACTTTTGTAATAAAATCCTAAAAAAGTTTTCAACAATTTTTGTTGGCTTTAAAAATTTTTAACTAATTTTTTTTTTTGCCTTTTAAATTATCCTCAAGTTTCTTTATTGTCTGTTTTAATCATCCTCAAATTTTTTCTATTAAAATTAAGATTAAAATAAAATTTCTTTTGCTATCTTAAAAATTTTTTCAAAACTTTCTTTTAGAAACTTTAAACAAAATTTTCATAAATATTTTTCTTTCCATTTTAGAGGGTATATTAAAATCAGAACTTTTTAATAAATTTACAGATTTCTTATTGTTTATAAACACTTGTGCCAGTTGTTGTTATTGTTGTTGTTTTTTGCGCTGCATGCCAAACAAAAACTAAAAAACTAAAAAAAAGAAATACCAGAAGCTTGTTCTGTGTTTAGAAGCCAGAAAGTGCTCAATAAACAAAAGAGACAGCATGACTTTGGTTCTAGCAAATGAATGAATACGATTTAGAGGGGGGAGGGAATGGTAGAGGGTAAGAAGAAGCCAAAGTGGGGAGATGACGAGCGTCTTCAATTGACATTTAATTGGCACTGGCACAGAGGAACAAAACCTGAATAACACACGAATGATCAACTTGTTGACTGGCTCATTGACTGACTGACTGACTGACTAACTAACTGACTGAGTGACTGACTGACAAGCCGACTAAAACCACCAAAGAATCGACAAAATAAAAAGACGAATGAAATGAAGAATTCAAACTGGGTCAACTGCATTTTTGGTTCAATGCACCTTTTGGAATAACAAAATGGAACCAAAAAAAAAAAAAAAAAATGAAAGAGAAGACGAAGCCGCACCGCCCATCAATGGCCACATCAAAAGTGTTCTCTGTTTAATTAGTTAGAGAAAGGGTCGTCTTCGTCTTCGTTTTCGTCGTCGTGTGTTTTCCTTTTAATTCAAATGCCCGACAACATCTGTTGTTTACGGCACGTTTCAATTGGACAAAAGTATCTACTATCTGAATAATAAATGCTATATACGAATTATAATTGTTTTGTGGTGTGTGTATCTAACTACAAAACAAAAAAAATAAAATAAAATGCAAACACATGAAAAAAGAATTTAAAGAATAAGCCAACTTTAAACAGGTGTCGCTGCTTCTATCTCTACCTCTCTTCTATCTCTTTTCTTCTATTTCTGAGTGTGTTTTATTGTTCTGTCATGTGCCTGCTTGTGTGTGCATGTGTGTGTACTTTTCATGGGAATTTGTTGTTACTTTTTTGTACTTGTGTAATGCAACTCTCTCACAAGTGCCATGACGACAGACTTCCGCATTTCCTTTACACTAGAGAATATTTTATATACCCTCTAAACAATTAAGATTATAAAATAGATTAAGATTCTATCTATTCTATTATAGATTCAATTACATGTTTATATATATATATAGAACAACAAATGAAAGAAAATCTAGTTTAAAATTGTATTTTCCATCTTTAATAGAGCATCTGCTTTAATTGTTTTACTTAACTAAGAGTATACAGTAATTAAATAACAACAATTTTAGATCTTTTATTTAATTTGGATAACTTTTAATACCTATAAACTAATATACCCATAATAGAGTTTGGTATTGGCAGCAAAATAATTTGAATAGAAAAGAATTTAATTAAAAAAAGTCTCTTTAACAAAATTTAATAAAAAAAAATATCTCAAGTGTAGGGTATTCGAGTACCCTAAGTAATGGCCCCTTTTTTTCTTCTTTCTTTGCTGATGGCTAAAAGCAATTTTGTAATTTTTCTTTTAAGGTAGATTGTGAAATTTGTGGAAATATTTTCAAATGGAAAGCTATTTAGATGCAAAAGATATTGTATAAGAATATATATACCTATATCATTCGATTTAAATGAGTTTAATATAATTAATATGATAAAACTATAGCTAAAATATTAGTTAAGAGACAGTTTTAACACTTAACAGGTCTTAAATCCTTTTTTTACTATGAATAGATCTAAAGGAACTTTCAAACTGTTTACATAAATGATTGTCAAACTGCTCTAGATGATTCTCAAACTGTAACTGGCTTACTGGCTGGCAAACTAAAATTTTTAGTTACTGTTTTTCACACTTATCTCAAAATTTTAATTCTTTTATATATATATTTCAAGATTTCAATTGTTTCTATGAAAACTATATGCGACCTTTAAATAGATATATATATATATAAAAATCTTTTCTTAATGCAACTATAAATACTTGCTTATGAATATTATATACTTATATCTATAGATATACGATATAATTATCTCATTAAAATGACAAGGGACAGCTGTAAAGTATTCCAAAGTATGGGAAAAACTCTCGGGAAAACTGCTCATAATTGTCTAGTTTAAAATTTAAAGTTGAAATAATTGCAAATTATTTTTAAATGTTAATTGAATTGAATGAATTTATCTGTATATATTAGTATAGATATCTTGTATAACTAAAAAGTTAGGCTTTACTGTGGGATTTTCTCTCGCATTCTTGGCCAAAATTTAATTAACATTTCGTGTTTGTTCCCAACATTTGTTAATGCAATGAAAAGTGATCATTTTTTTTTTGTCTTCGGGTTCTCATTGCAACGGTTTTCATGTAATTACTTAACCTGTATATATATATCTTTCTTGGCATATCAATGTTTATATATATATCTGGTATATATAGTATTATGTATTAATTCTCACGCAATGTGAATTGTTATTGATTCTCAAAGTTAACTGCGTCTTTTGCTTTTTAGTTTGACTTCCCCTTTTACCTCAATCTCTCTCCTTATGTCTGGCTATATAGGATATATATATATATCATTTGGGGTAATTAAATAAATGACTATTGTGTTTTTTTGTTTTGTTGTAAAGAAACAGCAAAACAAGCAAAATTCGCAATTTTCTTTTGTTGTATTTTTGCAATTGTTTGTTATTATTGTTGTTGTTGTTGCTGTTTGGTTAAAGCCATGTTCGTGCCAGTTGGCGCCATCGTTAGACATTTTGTATATATGTATCTATAGATTTTGCATATGTATATGTAACTGTATCTGTATCTGTATCTGTGTTATAAACCACTATATCTGTGGTTTGAAGTTGAGGAAGTTTCTCCCTCTGTGTGTGTGTGTGTCTTAAGATTTCCGTCCCAAGGCACAGGCTCTATATATACATACAAACATATCTACACCTGCCTTATGCACCACTTAAGCATATACAGGACAGGAAATGTAGGAAAATGCAGGAGGAAGACTCTAGAGCGAAAGAGAGAGAGAGAGTGGGTAAGCGGAACATCGGGAGGATCATTTTCATTTTCATTTCATCATCTGCGCGTAATGCGAAACCCTCAACAAAATCTCAAGTGGCAGCTGCTGCTGGTGATGCTGCTCTCAATGTACCACTCCATCCGCCAATTGCATCATCATGAACATTAACATTTGCTTGTTCTCGCCCCCATCCAATCTCTCCCCCCCCTTTCACGGAGCAGTCCACTATTCCAGTTGCTGCACATTTCTTCTTTTCTTTTTGTTTTTTTGCCTTCCTATGTAATTTGATATTTTATTTTTTTGAATATTTCCACTTTTTGGCCTTTGTGTTTAACATTGTTTAGAGTGACCCCCCCCCCCACACACACACACACACACACCAACATACTTGTAGAGACATAAGTGTAGGTGGTAGTGTGGGGTAGGGGTAGTGTGTTGGATATCCGTTTAAGTCCAGTCGCTAACGGTTTCAGCATTTGCACTTTGCATATTCTGTCAAAAACATGCCAAAAACAAAAACAACAAAAAAACAACAATTTTTGCTAGCTGCTTTGCCTTGGCACAGTTATGCGGCTTGGCCACGTTTATAAGTTGCCGTATCTCTCTCTCTCCCTCCCTCATTGTCTTTTGGCTTTTTTCCGTTGCAGCTTTTGTATATGTGTTTAAATGTGTGTGTGTGTGTGTGTGTGTGTGTGTGTGTGTGTGTGTGTGTGTGTGTGTGTGTGTGTGTGTGTGTGTGTATGTATGTGTGGGGGCCATCGCCTTTAAAAAAAAAAATTTTTTGTAGTCAGTCAACTTTTATGGGCTTGACCGGTTACGGTTTTGGGTTTGTCTGCTTTATGTTAATACCCTACACTCATATATCGGGTATATTTACTGTAGGTAAGTGTAAGAAAAGACTTAAATTTCATACAAAATCTTAGAAAATTTAGAAAAAATATAAGCAAAATCAAGTTTAAGAACTGCTAAAGTTCATTGAGGGATTATCTTAAAATATTTACAAATCAGAATGGGATTGGGAAAAAAGGTAGTGAATATAAAACTTATTGCAGGGTACTTAATAGTCGTTATAAATTAATATTCGACTATTATTACATATCGTACAAATATGTCTGTTTCCGACTTCCCCTTTTTTTTTTTTTTTTGATGAAAATCAAAGTTGAAGTAAGACAAAACTGTTGTTAATATTGGCTTACACTTAACTTGGCTTAAACATAAAGAGTTTTTATAGTTTGTTAACTTAAACCTTACAAAGAAAAAGAACTTCGTATAGTTTAAATAGAAATGGTAATAATAAAGATAAGAAATCAAAACTGAAATACTAAATTTTTTACGCTTTAAAAGCCAGAAATATCATTAAAAAAAAAACTTATTTTAACAAATTTCTTTAAACCGAAGCCCTCATAATAGAGGACTCTCTTAGGTAACAAGATACGATATATGCATATTAACTAATTAATAATACCGTTAAACTATTTAATAATCTTATTTAAAATTGATTGTTTCTTTAAGACTGACAAATGGTTAAGTGAACATTATTAACAAGATAAATCAGCAAAAAGAAAACAAAAAAACAAAAAAAAAAATGAACCATTATCTTCTTCTTTCTAAATGCTGCCCTGTTCCGCTACTACACTTCCCCTGTCCCTTTTTAAATCACAGCTATAGTCATTAAACTCAATTAGCCAGACTTTTGACAGTTGCTCTCAAAATGTACAGCATCCACTATGCTGTGTCACTCTCAAACTGTAACTAATGGAGTCTAACAAGAAACAGTTAAAAACAAAATAAAAAAAATTAGAAAAATATTTAACACACCTGTTTAAATATATGTATATATATATATTCGTATCCAAATTGGAGCAGTTGGTGTAGTGGCGTCTTTTATATTAACCGTTAGCTACATACACACATAAACATCTATTTAACTTCTTATTTTTTGTTTTTTTTTTAAACTAATTTTAACATGCACTTGGCCATACAAAATATATACATATATAAAAAAAAAACTAAAAAAAAAAAAAAAATAATTTTTATGCACACACACGCGCACACATACAAAGACAGACTTAGGGAGACGAGACGAGACGAAGACGTCGACGTTGACAGAGCAGCGCACGCAACAGTTAGATTGTTAGCAGAACAGGTAGTTGTTGTTTTTGTTGCTGCTGCTTTTGCTGTTGCAGATGGATTTGTTGTAATTGTTGCTATTGCACAAACAATTTTAAATTGCTTATTTTATTTAAACAATACAAAAAAAAAACACTTGAAATATGTGTTTTGGAACTTTATGTAGCAACTTTCACTTAAAGCGGCAATGATTTTTATTAATTTTTTTGTTTGTTTTTGTTTTTTTTTTTATAATTTTGTCGTGTGTTAATTTCTTGATTTTTGTATATTGTGTGTATTTTCTACGCGTGCGTAACGTTGGTAACGAATGTAAATTTTAGTGATTTTTTCTTTATTTCTTTTTGGTCTTTTGTGCTTAATAAAAGGCGCGCGCATACGCTCACGTCCGAACCGAGTGAAACAGAGAGGGGAAATGAATACAATTGAATGACAGTGTGACCAGCAGTAGATAACTGCAAAATTACTAACGGCTACAATTAATTTCTTTTGGTTTTGCCGCCAAAAATTTAAATTTTATTTCCCTTATTCTTTCAAATTATAACACTTAAAAATTTAATTTATATTAAAATTTGATCTGACAACATTTTAAAATGAAATTGCTGCTACTTATTAATTCTTTTAATTCAACTTTGATTTAATATATTTTATTATATTTTTTTTTCACACTTATTTGTTCGTATTCCAACACTGTTTTGCCTTAATCTAGTGGCTAGTGCCTGTTAGCTACAAGTTACTAGGGCTGCCGTGTTGTTTATGTCAAAATTTTATAATACCGAGAAATGTTATTTTGTATTTGATTTCCGGACTGTGTACAAATAGGCCTTTTCGTTTCGCTCTCACATTCATACATTTCATTTTCGATTCATAGGATTTTTGTTTTTTATTTTCTAGTCTCTTCTATATTTCTTAATAAATAAAATCAAAATTATATACAAAATTCGTTAGAACAAAAGTTGTGTAAATCTGCAACCCAAAAGTCCCGGTTAACATATAACAATGTTTCGCGCTAGTAAATTAGATAAATCTGTGGTTTTGGCAATGCGTCGCATGCAAATGACCACGCGATTTATCAGTGTTGACCTATTGCAGCAAGTGCCGGCATCCAGTCGATGCACATTTTTAAACACCCAGAAGGGTGGCAGCACATCGGCAACGGCCCAAGTTACGCCCAAAACTAATGTGGGTTCCAAAACGGGAAGACACACACAGTTCCAGCCAAAACCGTTTCAGCAGCAAAATCAACAGCAACAGCCGCAAGCACCACCTAAACAGGAACAGCAGGTGAATTGCCGTTCCCCATCTCCTCTTTCAGCTACTGTTTTGCTAGATTCATTATGTAATCCTTTTTCCCTGTCAAAATAGTCGACACGTTGGCCTCGACGCATTTTCAGTGGCATTCAACCTACTGGCGCTTTACATTTGGGCAACTATTTGGGAGCGGTACGGAAATGGACACAATTGCAGAAGGCTCGCGATGATGTTACCGTATGCATTGTGGATATGCATTCCATAACAATGCCCCACAATCCTCCAGTATTGCGTGAGAATATTTTTACTATGGCTGCCACTTTATTGGCATGTGGTATTGATCCAGCCCGAAGTACACTGTTTGTTCAATCGGCTGTCCTGGAGCATGCTGAACTCAATTGGATTTTAAGCTCGCTAACGACCTTGCCTAGATTGGCACAATTGCCGCAATTTAAAGAAAAATCGCGCATGCTGAAAGACGTACCATTGGGTTTATATGTCTATCCTGTGTTGCAGGCAGCAGATATAATGTTATACAAGTGAGTTTTTTTTTGTTGGAACTCTTATTAGGGAATAATCTTTTAATGCGACTCTTGCCTCCATCGCCTCCTTACCTTTTTTTTCTTTGGTTTGTTAAAGGGCAACTCATGTCCCGGTGGGAGCTGATCAACTTCAGCATATACAATTGGCCCAGCATCTGGCCCGTACCTTTAATACACGTTATGGTGAAACATTTCCCGTTTGTCATGCTCTCATCGAGGAATCAGAGGCATCACGTGTGCTCTCTTTACGTGATCCTACAAAGAAAATGTCGAAGTCTGAAGAAAATCCCAAAGCAACAATTAATCTAAGCGATTCACCAGAACTAATAAATGAGAAGATACGTAAAGCAGTCACAGATTTCACCTCGGACATTTCATATAATCCAGTGGTACGTCCTGGAGTAAGCAATCTAGTTAATATACATGCCCTGGTCACTGGGCAGACCGTGAATTCGGTTGTGGATGAAGCCAACACATTGGACACATGCAAATATAAAGATCGTGTTGCCGAGGCTGTCATTGAGCATTTGCGTCCCATCCGGGAGCAGATACAACAGCATTTGGCCAAACGTAACGAGCTTATCTACATGCTGGAAATAGGAGCCGAGAAAGCCCGCCAAACGGCTCAGCAGACCATGAACGATGTGAAGCAACGTTTGGGCCTTGGAACAAATACCAATCTGCCGCCAGCTGTCCATGTGGCTCCATTGCTACCCGAACGAATGAGAATGACGGCCAGTCAACGTATGGCCAAAGGTGTCCTAATGCCCAATGTAAATGCTCATGCCCAACCCCATTTCGATCAACGTCATGAGCCCGGACATGGTTCAACTGGGGGATCAGCCGGTGATGCTGTTACCGCCGATATGCAAGTCTCATTGAACGCAAATCGGTCAAGTATGAAACCGTTGGTGCGTCGACCAGTTGTACCCACACAGACTCTGCGTGTGGAGAAACAAAGAAAAAGGACTGCTCCACGACATGTCTTCAAAATGGATACATGCAATGTTCCCAGCATTGGTTTTCGTTCACCCTGTTCGGTGAATGTCACTGGGGGTCAAATAAAGCGTCATGATCAATCTCAATCGGCTAGAGAAATGGGTTTCTCTGGTGTACCACATGGAAGTCATGGACAAAATTCAAATCCCAGTGCTCTGGCCTCCTTAACACGAGAGGCAATTGCGGCCAGCAAACAGCAAGAGATAACATCCACATTGGCAAACAGTGTCTATTACAAAGCGGCCACAACATCAAATGCACTGCAAGGGATAAAAAGTGTGAACGCGGAAGAAAGTTCCAACTCTAGCTCTGGTAAGAGTTCCAGTTCATCAACGTCATCTGTCTCATCCTCATCGAATTCGTCCTCCTCTTCCTCCGCGTCGTCGACATCGTCATCATCATCATCATCGTCGTCCACTACATCTGCCGACAATGAAGAACAATCCAGTTCCTCTGAGGATCAAGAAGATGAAGAAGAGAGTTGTGAACGTTCCGCTGCTGAGATTAGCAAGGCAGAGATTTGAGTTCAACCAGACGCTTAATATTGTTATTACATGTAGTAGATGCTGAATGTATGTGATTGTGTGTGTATATATATATATATACATATATATATCTGCATATCCTATATATATATATATATATGTATTTGTTAAAATCGAACGTATTATTATAGTTGAGAAATAAATCAAGATGCCCGCGATTCCCCCAAATTCAAATTTTACCGCCCATTTACTTGAGGGGGAAAAAAAAAAATTATGTGGCAAGTCTGTGCCAATTCAACAGCTGTTTTCGGCAATTAAACTGAAATTTGTTTTCCTTTTTATTTTTCGGTGCGTTAATATTCTCGGCTTTTGGCCAATGGATATCGTTTTTTCTTTTTGTTTTCTTTTTTTAATTCTACACTTAATACACATAAATTACATTTATTTCATTTGCATATCAACTTGATTGCAAAATAAATAAAACAAAAACAAAAAAAATAATTGAATTAAACGCTTCGCGCTTGCCCAATTTCAGAGAAATATCGCTTTTGCATATCGTTTTTCAACATATTTGCCATAATGATTTCTGTTTGTTGTTTCTGAGAGTTATTTTCGAAAACTTTTATTTAAAAGTTGATAGGTTTGCCAAAGGCGGCGGCCACATTCGCTTCACGCAATGCCTCGGCACAGGTCTAAAAAGAAAAGAAAATGATAATTATTAATTTCAATTGAGAACTTCGTATATAAAGAGAGAGAGAGCGATACTTACAGGATGTGCATGGCAAACACGGGCAATATCCTCGGCAGCAGCACCATACTCCATGGCAAGGACAGCCTCGTTGATCAGTTCACCAGCAGCGGGGCCAATAATATGTGTGCCAAGGACACGATCTGTAGCCTTATCGGCCAGCACTTTGACAAAACCATCTGTCTCATTGTTGGTCTTTGCTCGGGAATTGGCAAGGAATGGGAATTTGCCAACTTTGTAGGCAACGCCCTCTTGTTTCAATGCCTCCTCTGATTTGCCAACCCACGCGACTTCTGGATGAGTATATACCACACTTGGTACACAATTATAATCGATATGCACATGTCCACCATTGATACCCTCAATTGTGATAAGACCCTCATCTTCAGCCTTATGGGCCAACATTGGACCATGGATGCAATCGCCAATTGCATAAATATTTGGCACCACAGTCTGGAAAGTGGCATTGACGGGAATTCGTCCACGATCATCCTTTACAATGCCAACAGCCTCAAGACCCAAACCTTCAGTATATGGTCGTCGGCCAACACTAACCAACAGTGCATCACATTGAATTTCTTCCTTTTCACCAGATTTCGCATTCTCCACAGACACTGTGACTGAATCGCCATTACGAGTTGCTGATGTCACCTTGGTGCCCAATTTGAATTTAAGGCCCTGCTTGACAAGTACCTTTTGGAAGGTCTTGGACACTTCATTATCAATGCCAACACCACCAATGGTATCCATAAATTCAACGGCTGTCACTTCGGCTCCAAGACGTGACCAGACTGAACCCAATTCCAATCCAATAACACCAGCGCCGATTACAACCAAATGTTGGGGTACTTTGGCCAATTTCAAAGCGCCAGTACTGCTCACAATAACCTCCTCATCGATCTGGAAATGAACACATTTAAGAAATATTCATAGAAGAAAAGGAAACTTTTAATATATCATCTCTTACCGTTATACCCGGAAAAGGTGTCACCTCTGAGCCAGTGGCAATCAATATATTCTTTGCCTTTACCGTTTCGATAGTGCCATCGTCTTTCTTTACCTGCACCTCGTTGGGATTAACAATGCTACCGAATCCCGTTAGCTGTGTAACTTTGTTCTTCTTAAACAATTGGGCAATGCCACCAGTTAGAGCCTTGACAGCATTTGTCTTCTGACCCATAAGCTTCTCTAGATCGAGAGTCACATTGCCACAGGAAATGCCGCGACTCTCCAAATCACCCGAATGAGCCATGTGATAATAATGAGAGTTATTTAGCAAAGCTTTCGATGGGATACAGCCTACATTGAGGCAAGTGCCACCCAAAGTAGCTTCCTTTTCCACACTGACGGTCTTCATGCCCATTTGGGCAGCCTTAATGGCAGCCACATAACCACCAGGTCCAGATCCAATTACCACAATATCAGCTTCATGTGTGCTGGAATACTTGCGGGCATTTAAAGAACCCAAAATGGCAGCATTCGTTCGGAGTGGAGTCTGCAGGAAAACAAAAAAACCAAAAAAAAAAAAAAAATAATAATTGTATATCAAATCACTTGGCTGGGCACAGCCAAACGCATGCTCGTTCCATTCATGACAAGCTATGTTATCACGATCCTATCACACGCATTGGCTCATGTTAATATATCAACGCTGTTTAATTATCAGTAAAAGTCTTCGTCGTCCATATCAGCTGATGAGCGACCTTGAATTCTTTAGAAGATTAGTAAGCCGGCGTAATACAAACTAGTTCGTGAACAGGTCGCTAATTGATTTTTATTAAATGCCTAGGGCATTGCCCGTTCAATTGTGCCGACTAGATTTAGATAATACCAACATAATTTCATTTTTATTGACCCCCCCGTTTTAAATAGGTTAAGATTGCATAACCTTCCCCTTACCTTGGCTACTGCCGTCACAACTTGTCGTAGCGTCGACTGCATTTTTGTATATATGGCTCAGTGGGACTGGTAGCAGCGAATGTTTCGTTTATTAACTAGATTTTTGTATTTAAATTAAATAAAAACAATAATTTTATTATGTCAATTTGTCAAAATACACAAACCCGAATCAATCGCACGACAGCTAACGATAAATTATCGAATGGTTGGCAATATTGCCACATCCATCAAGAAGTGTTGCCACATGAAGCAGTTTTTCGTTTTCAGTGTTGCAAATTTAAAACATTTGAACGTGAAACCGATTTATAAAAATGCTTTAAATTTTATTTTACATTAAGTAAAAACAGACTATGCATTTGTCTCATCACCAAATTCTTATGAAAAACAACTATTTTGCGGCTTTTAAAGTGTTTTAATATTATAGAAAAAACTTAAAAATAGCTGTTTGTTCATTGGCAAAGGCATTGGCAGTATTTTATCTTCTTTGGTTTTTAAGAAATTATTCTAAAGCTATTAAAGTTCGAATTCACATGGTTAACCATTTAAAGGTCGTTTGGCATAGCTCGTGGAGCGTTCTGGGTTTTTGGTGCTTTAGGCGGCTTTACATCGTCCTCCTCTTCACCCAAAAGACGACGGCGTTCTTGTTTAATAAAAGCTTTGCGTTGTGCGGGAAACAATCCACATGGCTCTCTTACAATATTAGCCTGCGATGCATATGTCTGTGGATTATAATCCGTTACAGCGGTATCATCCCAATTTTCTTCAGATTCGATTTTCTCATGTTTAGTCTCCTCATTAAGTTCAGCTGATGGGTTATATTTATAATGCATTAATATTTTACGATCATCGCATGATTTGGTATGTTGCTATAAGCAAGACACGGATCCAGAGAGCAAAATTAAGAAGAGACAGATTCAAGGAATGTTGATATTTTTGCTGTGATTGCGTATTTGCCTGTCACTTACGTGGAATTCAGGGGCTGGAATAAGATGCGCTTTATTGAAGGGGCAAACTAAAAGTTCAACTTCATCCTTATACAACTCCCGACATTTTATTATGTGCTGCTGTAGTTTCTTTCTTAGCATCGTATGCGCCTTATTATACGGACAACGAACTATTTCTTTGGGATTCATAGACTCCATGATTGTATCTTGGTATTTACGTACTGTTTATTTCAATGTTCGAAAGTAAGATTAATCAACAGTGCTACAAAATTCTAGCAGATTAGAGTTGGACAATTTTTAATGGGGCTTTTAAATATTCGTATAACATATAAACAATGCTTCACAAAATCCTAAGCTAATGAATCAAAAAATAAAAACATTTGCACAAGTCTACTACGTTTTTTTAACGCATTAAAAAAAAAAACATCTGACCAATTTTGTTATACCCCCTGCAAGGGTATTCAAATATTAAAATATTAAAAACGTGTATTGAAGCTCAGTATTTATAATTAGTCACTGTTAAATGAAACATTTAAAGTCGTGACTTGATGTGCCCATGTATTTGAACAAAATTTATTGTTTGTCAACACTAAAAAAAAAAAAATAAGGAGGAGCTGGAAAACATAAACAAGGAATTTTGACGAAAATTGTGAAATTTAGTTTAGTTTATTTAAAATAGTTGAAGAAACGGAAGCAAGATGGGCAAAGGTTTCAACAATTACATGTGCAAGAAATTCTTTCATCCCGCTTCTCGGGACAATTTAAAGAGGGTAAGCTTATTATTGCTCAGATAACCTAAAGGAAAAACCTTGATTCTACTTTTCTCTGCCCCTTTACATGGTCTGTAGGTTTGGATGGCTGAGCAGCAGGCCGAAGCTTATAAAAAGAAGCAGGAAGAGTTGCGTACACAATATGAGAAGGAGCAAAATCTTCACGAGAACAAGGCCATGTTGAGCAAAGACAGCAAAGATAAGTTAAGTGTGAATTTCATGTACGAGCCACCGCCAGGTGTACGCAAGGAGCGCGAGAAGGATGACAATGAACCTGAATACAAGTTCGAATGGCAGCGCAAATATAATGCACCCCGCGAATCATATTGTAAAGGCGACACCGAGATTCGGGATCAACCATTTGGTATCCAGGTACGCAACGTTCGTTGCCTTAAATGCCACAAATGGGGTCACATCAACACGGACAAAGAGTGCTCAATGTATAGCATATCAATGAGTGAGGCACGCAAGCTGCATGCCGAAACTGAGGCCAGCGACATCATGTCCAAAAATGTTCTTGAGGAGCAAATGAAAGAAGATGGGCTATTGATGAAGCGTTCCGCTTTGGAATTGCAAAGTATCAAAGTGATCCAACAGCAGCATCAGTTTGTCCCCACCGATGCTGTCGAAAAAGAACAGAATCCCGAACTAGTCTTTCTCAAATCGTTGAGCAAAACACAAAAACTTAAATTGCTTAAAAAGTTGGAAAAAATAGAACGAATGAAGCGCAAAGGAGTTGACCGAAAGTCATCCAAGAAGAAGTCCAAAAAGCAAAAAGAGCACAAGGAATCCACGAAGAAAAAGAAAAACTCTAAAAAGTCTAGCGATGGTGCATCTTCATCTTCATCATCATCATCTTCATCCTCGGACAGTGATTCGGATGAAAAGCATTCGCGTAGTAATAAAGATAAAGATCACCATCGCCGTTCGCAATTAGATAATGAGCATCGACGTAGAAGAGATCGTTCACATCTCGGAGATCAAGAGAAAACCAACTCACGATCTTCAGACGAAAATGAACGTCATCGTAGAAGAGATCGGTCTCGTTCAAGAGACGAAAAGGATCGCCAACGTAAAAAAGAACGTTCACGTTCAAGAGATGCAAAAGATCGTCAACGTAAAAAAGAACGTTCACGTTCTCGTGAAGGCAGAAGAGGATCTAGCGAGGAAAATCGTCGAGAACGCAATCACAGCAATCGTTCCCGACGTTAGCTTTTTTTTATTCCCTAAAAATAATGAATTTTTATAACCTTTTAATGCGTGAATTTGGATAATATATATACTAAACCCACCAGAACTACAAACTTTATTCAATTAAGATAATATTTAAGGTTGTTACATGAACTGAATCTTCAAATAGAAAGAGAGAGATATAATGATGCGCAAGTGAAATAACATGCGTTGTTAAAGGTAATAAGGTAAAGTGTTCGGTTTCCTCTAAAAGAACGCACGTGTAGAACTTTGAGAGATATTTATTATTAAATATAGAGTCCATGTTAGTAGCTTTGCTATAAGACTTTTATTATGTCGCACAATTTCGTTACAATTTGATGACAAGAGAGAGAGAGAGAGATAGAAAGAGGAAGGAAGAAGGTTAGTCGGTCGGTCGGTTGGTTGGTTGAATTAAATCCTGGCCAATTGAACAGCTGTGGTGGTAGATCCTGCCGAGACACACAATTCGGTGCCATGCTGACTTCCGCCCTCTCGCGAAACACTCTTCACATGAATATGACTCTTGAGCATGGCTGCTCTCAAGATTAGCATACGTGTATGACGTTGATATTGTTTACCCATTACCATGGCCCGTTCATAAGTGCTATTCCTTTGATCCGCCTCTTTGGCATATAGGATTTTATTATGCGAATCGATCCGTGCCTGAATCTGGCCATCCAATATTAATTGCATCACTTCGTTCTCCAAATCTCCAATCGATGAATTGAAGGCAAGGGCCATTTTACGCATATCCGCCGACATGTAGGGACTGAAGTATTGAATTAGAGCACGATTACGGATTTTTGTATACAAATTGGCAACATGTGGAGCTATATACATATCGACCAGCAGATTGTCCCGTATCTCGTCAAGCAGGGTCAGGCATGAGGCATATTTGCTCTCATAGAATTTGAATATAATATCACGCAATTGCGGCTCTAGCTCTAGAAATAATTTAAACGATGTCGATGCAATAACCAGGCGTTTCAACTCCTGACGATCAAAGGTGGCCAAGGCACAGAGGCCACCATATGTGGCCACATTGCTGGCCGAAATCATTTCGGGAAATTCACAATGATCGAAATTGGCATTGAGGAAATGCTTAGCTGCCACTTTGTATTTCTTTTGCTGTAATTCAGCCAAACCGGCGGCACACTCCAAACGGGTATGGACCTGAGCATTAGCATCCTTTGATCCCTCGGCAAAATCTGGTGTACTTTCCGCCTTTGATATATATGACATGACATGGGCCCAGTTTTGTAAATAGATTGATACCTTAATTACATTTAAACACATATTAACCACATGTTTGGGGCTGGTACAGTAATCCCTGGCACGTGAATAACATTTCAATGCATTGGTTAAATCACCACAGCTCAAATAATGATCGGCCAAATCATCGTGTCCCCTTCGTATGCTCTCCTTGATTGAATTCGATTTATAATTCTTTAAATCCGAGTCTAGTTTCTCTAGCTTTAAGGCGGCCTTCTTCATTTTGGTATCCACCCAGACGGCATCAAAGGCAAAGGCATCCTTTTCGGCATTTGGAGCATTTGGAGCGCCGGCGGCAGCACCAACTGCTGCTGGATTTGCTGGCTGATGAGCCGTTATATCGGGCAACGCCTGGGGTGGATTTGCTGGCAATGGAGCTGTTGGATCTACTGCCCCGCCAGCGGCATTTGGATTTGCGGCATTGTTTCCTGCTTGAAGATCATTAAGACGTTTGCTTAACATCTGATATAGATTAACATTGTAGGTTGTCATCACATAAGTAATGGACATTTTTAGCGCTTCCACTGCCAGGGAGGGACATACGTCGGCCACATAAATCAATCGATATAGACGTGCTATTCCTGTATATTGATTCGCATAAACTTCCAGATCAATGCTCGGATTCTCTACTATAATTTGATGCTCTTCATTGTTCTCATTGTCCTCATTTGGCGGTGCATCCACTTGCATCGGCTCCACAGCGTTCTTTTTTTGATTCAACAAAAGAAAATCGATTTATTCTCATTAGAAAAGCTAATGGCATAAAGTATTTATCACTAACCTGCATTAGGGGCGGCATGGGCAGCACAGGCATTTTCCGGTTGAATCTCTTTATTAATTACACAAAGATTTCAACAATTTGTTTTTTCTCGGTTGCAATCAAATTGTTCTTTTGGATAATTTTGGATATTTTTACAAAACCAGGGATGGCAAATTCAATATGTTGAGACAATGTTTAACACTAAGTTATACAACTAAGCAATGTTCACTAAGTTCACAAGTCACTCAGCTAAGTCACAAGTCACTAGTCACAAGTAACGAAATCGAGTCAGAATTGAATACCTGGATATTGTTTACTCGGTATTGCCATTGTCACCATGTAAAATATTGTGTGACTCGTTCGCATTTCTGTGACCCTAAGATTGCCGGTTCCAATTTTGTTTACCAACACTACGCGTTAAATGGGAAACAAACTAAAAGTAATATTGTAAACGTTTTGTTTTAATTGAGAAATTTTCGTCATTCTCATAAAGTAAACACGCAAATAAAATGTCGACCAATATTACGGCTGCGGTGATTGCCAATCGAAATAAAAAGCATTTCCTCGGTGTACCCGCTCCTTTGGGCTATGTGGCCGGTGTGGGTCGTGGGTAAGTTTAGCTTAATAATTGTGAAAAGTGACTATAATTTGAAAATAAATTAATAAATTAATGTCTGTAGTGCCACCGGCTTTACCACACGTTCGGATATTGGTCCGGCACGTGATGCAAATGATGTGTCAGATGATCGACATGCTCCCCCAGCTACCAAACGCAAGAAAAAGGATGAGGAGGAAGAGGAAGATGAGGATTTGAATGATTCCAATTATGATGAGTTTAGTGGCTACAGTGGTTCACTCTTCTCCAAAGATCCCTATGATAAAGATGATGAGGAAGCCGATGCCATATACGATTCGATTGACAAGCGTATGGATGAGAAACGTAAAGAATATCGTGATCGTCGTCTACGTGAGGACTTGGAACGTTATCGTCAGGAGCGTCCAAAGATTCAACAACAGTTTAGTGATCTAAAACGTTCCCTTGCTGGCGTCACATCGGAGGAATGGTCTACAATACCTGAAGTCGGTGATAGCCGGAATCGTAAACAAAGAAATCCACGAGCAGAGAAATTTACCCCTCTGCCAGATAGTGTATTATCTAGAAATTTGGGAGGTGACACATCAACTAGTTTAGATCCATCATCGGGTTTGGCTTCCATGATGCCGGGAGTAGCCACACCGGGTATGTTAACACCCACGGGAGATTTGGACTTGAGGAAAATTGGCCAGGCTAGGAACACATTGATGAATGTCAAACTATCACAGGTAAAATCATAGTATTCCTACGAAATGCATATATATTTAAGTAATTTCTTTTAAGGTTTCCGATTCTGTGACTGGTCAAACTGTTGTCGATCCCAAGGGCTATCTTACCGATCTACAATCCATGATTCCCACTTATGGTGGCGATATAAATGACATTAAGAAGGCACGCCTTTTACTCAAATCTGTGCGGGAGACAAATCCTAATCATCCACCAGCTTGGATAGCTTCTGCACGTCTTGAAGAGGTGACCGGCAAGGTGCAAATGGCACGGAATTTAATAATGCGCGGATGTGAAATGAATCCTCAATCGGAAGATCTTTGGCTAGAGGCAGCCCGTCTACAGCCACCAGATACAGCTAAGGCAGTTATAGCTCAGGCGGCGAGACATATACCAACCTCTGTGCGGATTTGGATTAAGGCTGCAGATTTGGAAACGGAAACAAAGGCCAAACGTCGTGTATTTCGTAAAGCCTTGGAGCATATACCCAATTCAGTGCGTCTATGGAAAGCTGCTGTTGAGTTAGAGAATCCCGATGATGCTAGAATTTTGCTCTCTCGTGCCGTCGAATGTTGTAACACCAGTGTAGAGCTGTGGCTAGCTCTAGCCCGTCTGGAGACATATGAAAATGCACGAAAAGTGTTAAACAAAGCACGTGAAAATATTCCCACAGATCGTCAGATTTGGACAACGGCTGCTAAATTGGAGGAAGCCAATGGCAATATACATATGGTGGAGAAGATTATAGATCGTTCATTGACCTCATTAACGGCAAATGGTGTAGAAATCAATAGGGATCATTGGTTCCAAGAGGCCATCGAGGCAGAGAAATCTGGAGCTGTAAATTGTTGTCAGGCCATAATAAAGGCTGTCATTGAAGTTAGTGTCGAGGAGGAAGATCGCAAGCAGACATGGATCGATGATGCTGAATTTGTAAGTTATAGAATTACCATAAAAACATTTCAATTTGGTTTAAAAATCCTTTTTTTTTCACCAGTGTGCCAAGGAGACTGCTTTCGAATGCGCTCGTGCCGTTTATGCCCATGCCCTGCAAGTGTTTCCATCGAAGAAGAGCATTTGGTTACGTGCTGCATATTTTGAAAAGAATCATGGTACTCGTGAATCCCTGGAGGCTCTTCTGCAACGGGCCGTTGCTCATTGCCCCAAATCAGAGATACTTTGGTTGATGGGTGCCAAATCTAAATGGATGGCCGGAGATGTACCAGCTGCTCGTGGCATTCTATCACTTGCCTTTCAGGCTAATCCCAATTCTGAGGACATTTGGTTGGCTGCCGTTAAATTGGAATCGGAGAATGCGGAGTATGAGCGGGCGCGTCGTTTGCTTGCCAAAGCTAGAGGATCAGCACCAACTCCACGTGTTATGATGAAATCAGCCCGTTTGGAATGGGCCCTAGAGCGTTTCAATGAAGCATTACGTCTGCTGGAAGAAGCTGTTGAAGTATTTCCCGATTTTCCCAAACTCTGGATGATGAAGGGTCAAATTGAGGAGCAACAACAGCGGACAAATGATGCAGCACAAACGTATACGCTGGGTCTAAAGAAATGTCCCACATCGATTCCATTGTGGATACTGTCATCCAATTTGGAAGAGCGGAAAGGAGTTTTAACCAAAGCTCGTTCCATATTGGAGCGCGGCCGTTTGCGTAATCCCAAAGTTCCTGTTCTCTGGCTGGAAGCCATACGGGTAGAGCTAAGAGCCGGATTGAAGGAAATTGCCAGCACCATGATGGCTAGAGCCCTACAGGAATGCCCCAATTCTGGTCAGCTTTGGGCAGAAGCCATATTCATGGAGACTAAACCACAGAGAAAGACCAAATCTGTGGATGCATTAAAGAAATGTGAGCACGATCCCCATGTCCTGCTGGCAGTATCTCAATTATTTTGGTCCGAGCATAAGTTTACCAAATGTCGAGATTGGTTCAATCGAACGGTAAGGATTTGATCTCTTTTTTTTCTATTAAGTAAAGTGGTTTAATTATTTTTTATTTTTGAACTACAGGTGAAAATTGATCCAGATCTCGGTGATGCTTGGGCCTATTTCTACAAATTTGAAGTGCTCCATGGCACCGAACAGCAGCAACAAGAGGTTCTCGAACGTTGCATTGCGGCCGAGCCAACACATGGTGAATCCTGGTGCCAAATCAGTAAAAACATTAGGAATTGGCAATTCAAGACACACGATATACTACGTTCTGTGGTCAGAGAGTTAACCATACCTACTTGAGTTGAAATTGAATATAATAAATAAATAGGACATCTACGGCTGATATTCCCAATAGCCACAGAAAATGCGATATAAGCCATAACAATGTTTTACAATAATTTCGCATAGGAAAAAGCAAAAACTGGCAGCAGCCCCATAAAGAAATATCAATAAAGCATAACGACATTCGGTTATGCCAATCGATACAAATGCACTCGAACCGCTTTCACATTTCGGTTTTTGTGGTATCCATTTGCGTTCCTCTCGATTAACCAGACTCACTTCACGCTGCCAACGTAATCTATAATGGATGGAATTGTAAAGAGTTGCAAAAATTATGGAATTTTCATTTTTAACTAACTTTTTCCCTTAATAGTGGTGTTGGTACTTACTGCCTACGGAATAGTTCCTTATAGGGGAAATTCTTTCTTGTCGGTATTGCCAACATGGGTAGCTGAAATGGTTCCAATTCCATGAGACCGCATTTCTCTGGCTCACTAAATGTATCGCTAACAATTTGATATCCTGCTTGAAATTCCACCTGATAGGCAAATAGACCTCTACGCATCCTATCCATGCCCAACATCGGTCTCATATAAACATGTTCACCTTTAGCTGCTATTTTCTTATTATATAGACTCTTTGTTATTGGATCGGTTGATTCGGTGAAATAGATCTTATTATATTGCGTATCCTGTACACCAATCTCCAATGGGGATTGACCCAAATCGGCTAAAGATTTAATAGCATCCGATGGACTCTGCAGCAATGCCACAATATTTGCCGAAAACGATGTAAAAAGAAACAGGGCAGCCACAAATGTGGTAAAGACAATAATCCTAGCCGATCTATTGCGTACCTCCACATAAAAACCCTGCTGACACATGGCACCCCATACAAAATTCAATGTATCCATATAGGACATGTCATGAGTTTGCGGTGAGAAAATTAATTCGGTGATCAATACTATTGTCGTTAATATTAATAGGACGAGAATTGATATCCAAACATCCTCCTGAAATGGTAAAGCAAAAATATTCGATACGGCGGACAGAGGCGGTTGACGAAACATAAGTCCTGCCCGTACACGAAATGTTTCAGCTACAAAATCGCATAAAGCAATCCGATCTAAACGCATAAATATTGCCAATTGAGCAAAATCCAATTCGTAACGCTGAAAACGACCCATTAGACCATCAAAAGAACCATTGGGTTGACGCCAACCATAGTTGACTGTTTGATAAGTATTGAAACTGCAAAGTAGAATTGAAAAAGAAACTCTTTTAAAAATTATATCCACGGTAATTATACAAAAATGGAAAGGATATATCTACATTTGTCTAGCGAAGTCATTTCTGACCAAAAAACTAGGGAAGAGATTTTAAAAATCGTTTATGTGGACACAGTTCTTGATTATAAAGTGTTGTAAAATTTAACAGGTAAGTTTCGCAAATTGTCTGCTAAACGATATTTCTAATAGTTTTCTTATAAGACTTCGTTACTCTGGATTCTTCTCACAGCGCTATAACTAGTTGAGAATTACAACTAACTAAAGCGAAACAAACCTCTCAATATATAAGGCTTAACTCATTTTTAAAGCTAGCCCTTAACTTTAACAATTAAGATTACAAAAATGAATATTCTAAAAATCAGATACTGAGAATATATATAGATAACTTTAAGCTTTTTAAAAGCAAACCCAAAATTATAGAAATCATTAATGGAATATGCGATTTAAAGGTTTTTAATCTAAGTTCAACAAATAGAGGGGAAAATCGATTAAAAATCTTTTAGTTACCATAATATTGAATGCTATATTATACCTCATGTTTAGACGATTTGCCAATTCAGCCATAAGTCGATGATTCACTTTGGATATTGTATCAATGTGCCTCAATGAAAGATCTTCAATATTGGTAAATAGATCCGGAAATGCTATAACTATAGCCGAATTAAAGACCATACCCTCTAAATCCTGACGATATGTAATGGCCGATCCATATTTTTGTAAAGCATGACGCATATGTTTCTCATTACGCAAATGATTGGCAACCCAATGACGTTTCAGCGGCTTGCCAGGACCAACCTTATATAGATCAATCAAACTGGCTGTATAATTTTGATACCATAAAACACGTAATTCACTATCGGGTGGTATAAAGATTTCATCATCTTCAAGCAATTCAATGTCATTCATATTTTCGGTTAAAAGTATCCAAAAACGATTTGTGGTAAAATAATTATGCTCTGATGCTGCTGACCAACGTAATAGATTGATTGCGCACGATGAATTGAAGTCAAGTAATAGTATACCCAATTTATAGTGAATGAATGGTAAATAGAATGATATATCCCAATGCGTGGAATTGTTGGCATGGAAGGTGTGCGGTGGTGGGGCAACCTTAAGTTCATCTGGTGCAGTGACATGTTGAATGTCCTTGAGGGAGCATGCTGTGTGGACTTGAATATAGAAATTGTTGAGGGTAAACTGTTGCCACAGCATCGTCAGGCGGGAATCAGCTGTCAAAGATATATACACATACATATATAGTATATATAGGTTCCTTTTTTGGGTTTTAGTGTATGGGTGGTTGGGTATTAGATGCTAGTGTTGTTTGTGTGTGGTTTGGGTTGTATGGGTCATAAATTTAACACTCTTACTGTGCATTGCATGGGGTAATTCAGCAATGTCCTTCTCCTCCGTGTGACAAACGACCAACATCAGACTGTGCACTCCATGGTGGCGATAGTAAGCGACTAGCATATCCGGCAACTGATTGCCATTGCTCTTACCCGACCAGCTGCCACTGACACGAGCCAAGTCATTGATTGCTATGCCAAGCAGAAGGACAAGAACTGTGAATATTAACGAGTTCATGTTACTAACGCTTTTGTAAAATTTCCCACTAGATCCATCGTCTTTTATAGCGTTTTCGTACAATAATTACATTTAAAGAGAATTCCATTAAAATTATGCATTGATTACACTTGACTGAATTCCTTCCTGTCTTCCTTCCTTCCTTTTCACTCCAACCAGCCAACCAACCGACTAACCAACCAACCATACTGTACCATATACCTTCCCTCAATCCTTACCTCCATCTGTCATTACGTATTGCAATTTCGTTACTGCAATTTGGTCATCGATGGCGTTTAATTGGTCTCAGCAAGTGGCGCGTTCACAAAGTGGCCATAGTTTTTCCTCCCCTTCCTCGCTTACATCCTTTTCCCCATCCCCATTCTCATCCTCATCGTTGCCGTTTCCGTGCGGACAAAGTCAATTACGTGTCATTGTGAAAATAAAAAAGAAAAATATAAAAAAAGTAAAGTTCTTCAAGAATTATTGTCAGTATGGTTGGGTTTGACCACTTGAAAGTCGAGATAAGTTAGTTCACTGTCAGAATGTAAGGAATGACAGAGAATAACAGTAAATTTGTTCTTCTCCTGAGGTAAACTTTAAACTTCTGTTCCGAATGAAGAATTTTAATGAATTTATTTGTAATTGAAAGTCAGTTAACTCTACTTAAAATGGTTCTAACGATATTCTATTTTATTTTATATAAATTATTTAGAAGTTTCATAAACAATCAATGTGAAAGTTAATGCATTTATTCTACAGTTAAGATCCAGTTAACTAGAAGGTAACAAAGAAGGTAAAAAAGGACAACCAGCTAATATATATCATTTATATTGTATAGTTTGATTTGATAGCTAAATTTTTTAAGCTAAATTACTGACTTGGAAATCGATTTGGTATATTATACTCTCTTATTCCTTGAGAATCGCAGATGGGAATCCTTTTTTTATATGGTAACTGTTGACTGTCTTTTGTTGGCATGATCGTAAGATAGTAGAACTGTTTGATGTTTGGCTAGATATATATTTTAGATATATAAACACTGATATATTTTAGGTCTAAAAAAATGATTATTTGTTAAAATGAAGTCATTTTAGGCTATGCTAAAGTTTACATAATCTTGCAAAGTGTTCTTTTGATTTATATATAAGTAACTCGAGTCATTAAGAAGTAAGTAAAAGTTGGGTCAATTGTTCCTATGGCAGCTAAAACATATTTTAGACCAATTCAAGGAGTAAATCTTATGGCAGCTGTAACATATAGTCATCCGATCGATATGGTTCCAAATAATACAATGTTTATAGCAAAAAGAAGACCAAGTGCAAAATTTTGGCCAGGAAAGATCTGGATTTTGTTGATCCAGACAGAATCACAAGGCTACCTAAGAAAATCAGCTAATTATACTAATCAAGATTATATATACTTTATAAGGTCAAAGATTCTTTCTTTTATGCGTTGTATGCATATTAATATAACCCTTTTTTTGGAAGAGTATAAAAACTCGTATAGAACTTTATGGAAAATATTTATCAATTTACTGCCAATCTTTCAGATATTTCTGATTTGTAGAATTATATATATATATCATATTTCTAATGGGTTATTAATAATCTTTGTATAAAAGAACTTCTCTTGAACACGCAAATCTTTAAAAATCAATCTGTTGATCTAATTAATAATCTCAACATAAATCTAAAAAAATTAGCTAAATTGGCAGTTCATAAAAAAATTAATATTAATTGTTTATATTTGAAATGATGATAAAGAACTTGGCTAATATATGGTAACAATATTTTTTTATGAGCTGTCAAACACCTTTATTCCATTTAAGTTAAATCGGTTTACGAAATATAATGATTTTCATACACGCACACAAAGACACACGCACGCACACACAGATACAAATTCAATAGACATTTGATTTGACTTCACTTCAGACATTGCATTGAAGAGCTTCTCTTTCTTTGAATCAAATGGCTCATATTAATAACAAAAGTGTATATGGTTGTTTGTGTGTGTGCGTGTGTTGTGGGCGTGGTGGCTATGAGATGCTTTTGATTGATAAGGCTTCCTAAGCGTGTTTGCCAAGGCAAAAACGAGGACAACATTTTGCACCTTTTCAACAGGTTTGTCCATAGAAGACAACCCCGCAAGTCCGCCCCTTCCCAAGAGGGAAAATTGAAAACGAGAGTCAATAGACAGACATGGCCTTAGGGCTAGGCCTGGACTTTTGTAGCTATATAAGTGTGTGTGTGTGTGTGTGTAATGATGGATTAAATCTATTTCAAAGGCGTGAAAGCTCAAAAGGTATGATAGTATATAAAAGGAAAAGCATATTGTGGTTACCGCCTCGGGCCACTTCAATTTAACTAAGCCAAAGGCCAAAAAGGGATACAATTTGATAATGTATATGTATGTATATATATAGAATTATATATATATGTATATATGAATTTGCTGACTAATTGTCAAAGGGCTTTGGCTCATTGTTACCTTTCCAACCTTTTGCATGTCAATGCAAATCAAAAAATCCCCCACAAGTTGTTCAGTCAAGTAAAAGATCTCTGATAATTGCGAAATGGGTTCAAAAGAAGGACATCTATAGTATACATATATATATGTATATATTCCATATTGTCCGATTCTCCCCTCATCACATAGATTTGCATTAATTTACGCTCAATAAACCAAACAAGCATCACAATGAACCGTAAGAATAAATAAAACATATAAACAAACACACACACATACACACTTATATACATAGAAATAAATATAAACAAAATAAAAGTCGAAATAGAAAAAGAATATATATATATATATATATACTTTCTCTTTGAGTTCCATCAACCAAATGAAGCGTAGACGAGAGGAAGGATATTTGGAAAAAGAGAGATGGGATGGGCAGTGGATGGCAGAGTTAGTTAGCCTGGTCTATATAAATGAAAAATTAAGTGGCCAAGAGAGTGGCAGCGTGAAAATTATAAAAGTAGTTGAACATGACAAGCAACTGTCCAAAAGCACAGGACATGATTAATGAAGATTGCTAGAAAAAAAAAAAGAAAGATTGCAAAACATTTGTAGTTAAAGCTTTAAGGAACAAAACACTTAATTTTATATGAACATTATAATGCAATTTAATCATTATTGTTTAACAGATTTGGTTACGATATAATAAACAATTAAATAAGATTTTATATATAATTGAAAAAGTTATTAAAAAGATTTCATATAAAATATTTATCATTTGCATAAAAAATTTAAACAAAAATTTTCAAGAAATTTCAAATTGGATCAACGCAATCTCCTCCGAGATCCTTAAAGCTACAGAGCTGAAATTTAGCACCTAGGCTTCTTTCTGCAGGCATTGTATATCTCGGAATCATTCCGATCGGATGACTATATCATATAGCTCCCATAGGAACGATCGGTCATGAATATGGATTTCGAGCAATAACTTGGTTGTTTTACAAGCGATTATCACTAAATTTGGTATTTATAAATTTTGTATACTTTCTAACATATCTGGCAAGGTTTTTTAGAATCGGGGCACTATATCATATAGCTCCCATTGGAACAATTTTAGATGAAAATCTTGGTTATTTTAACAGCGATTCACTCGAAATTTGGTATATGTAAGTTTGGTATATATAAAAATGTGTTTGTTGAGTTTCAACAGAATCGGCCGACTATATGATATAGCTCCTATAGAAACAATCAAAGCAATAAAATTTTCTTATTCAAAAGTTTTTTATTTTGGATAATTTTTTTATATATTTTCCTATAATTCTGGTAATTTATATGTTATTGAAAAGGACAGTTTGCAAAGGTATCCGAACTTCGGCGTGGTTGAAGTTAGCCCATCCTTCTAGTTTTCTTTTTAGCCAAAAGCTCTGTAAGGTTAAGTATCAAAAATTTGCCATTGAATAATGTTCAAGAAGATAAAGGAAGAGTATAGAAAAGATCTAATTTTCATATTTTTTATTTAAATTATAAATTTAACCTATTAAAATTACAAAGATTTTTCATCTTTTGTCATAGGATAAATATTAAAGTTTTAGTACTTTTTAGCCATCATTGATGTTTCTTAAGTGAAAACTAAAGTATCATAATTTCAACTTAGTATCCTTTATATATAATTCATTCTTTTGTTATCCTTCAGTTTTAATTTTATATAGAGTAAATTGTATCCTTGTGTCCTTTCATTTTTAACTTGCCATCATTGTATGCGCTTGAGAATTGATTATAGTTTGCAACTTTACAAAATAAGAGAGTGAAAGAGAGAGAGAGAGAGAGAGAGAGAGAGAGAGAGAGAGAGAGGGAAAGGGATAAAAAAAAAACAACAAACTCTTTACTAATTGATTTGAAAAATGTCTTTGATGAAAGTTGTTCCTTAAGTTTATTCAACTCAATTCATGAAATGAATGTCCCTCCCCCCCCCTCTTAGTTATTTACAAAAGTTGGATTGGGCAAGATGCGGGCAGCAATGCCAATGGAGATTGGTCTATGGATGGAAGCTTCCTTCTCTTTTATATAGAAAAATTTGTCTCCATCCGTTGTCCAAACGTGTGATAATCTGGTGTTGTAATCAGCGTTATCCTACGCACTAATGGCATCCACTTTGTATGGCCATTTTCCTATGCTTCTTTCACTTCTTCTGCTTGTCCTTCTTGTCGTTTTTGTTTTCCTTCTATTCTTCTTATTGTTTGTTTTGTTGCTGTTGTTGTTTTTGTTTTTTTTCTTCTTCATTTTGGCCATTTGTTTTTATTTTTTTTTTCTTTTTTGTTCTTTTCGCTTCAATAACTTTTATCACTTTTAATTGGATTTTTCTTTATAGTCAACGCATGTCTTATATAAGACTAACACATGTTCAGATTGTAATTGTGTTAATGTCGTGTGACTGAGTGTGAGTATGTGTGTGTGTTTGTGTGTGAAAAAGTTGCGGTGGGAGGCGTGTCATTGCCTTGTTTTTTGTTGCCATTTTGTGACTTCAGGCTAATACCCGTGTATGCCATTGGTCTTGTTTCTCCTTATTGTTGCATGTGTTTTACGGGTCGAAACAATTTTTGGTTTCTTCTTGTTGTTTTTACTTTCAATTTTCTTAATTGCTTCTTAATGTATGTACAAGTTTCATATCATGCAAATATATATATATATATATATATTTATCTATATCTAGTAAAAAATAGAAACTTTTTCATTTAAAACTTGGCTTTGACTTTGATTTTCTTAAGTTCAAATTAAAAGCAATAAACAACAATTTTTAAGATAGATAATTTTTATATATAAATAATAAAAGGATTTGTTTTAGTTTAACTAAGAATCATTTATTATACTTGGTATATTGATTTAATAGTTCTGAAATATGTCATTTCTTTTTTAAAGTTGCAAAAAATTCTAAATTATTATAGGAAACAATTTTGAAAAATTTTATTAAGTCTTTAATTTTTTTAGAATATTTTTTTAGAAACTTATCTTTTTATTTAGATATACTGGCCTAATTTTCAATTAGTTTGAGGTAGTTAGAAATCAATTTATAAAAATTTTTGTTGTCTTCCTTTTTTTTTAGATAATTTTTCTAAAAATTTTGTTGTCTTCTTTTTGTTTAGAATATTTTTTTACAAATTTTATATTTAAGGGGTTTTTTTTGGCTTTATTTTCAATTCAAAAATGTTGCAAATGATATTTAATCTTGAAATCTTTGAAATGAAAGCATGGCCTTATTTATAATTATTTATTTATAATCATTTTGTTAATAAACTGTCACGCCAAGTCAAGTGGTCACATTTGACCACTTCAATAAGTAATTGATAAACGCATTTAATTGAGTTATTTAATCATTAAGCAAATCATTCCATTGTTATGCCAACAATAGAATTTCATTGAGTTCCATTTACTAAATTCTTGGCCCGCTCCTCCCCCACCACCCAACCACCCTTTTCCCTTGGTCGCAATATAATATAATTTATAATCACAAGTCGTAATTAAAGCTGAGTAGAGGCATTTGATAATTCTAAAAGATGCATTGCATTAGATCCCTATTATTTATCTATTTATATCCTTGTCCCTTTCTGTCTCTCTTGCTGTTTGAATATTGAGTATTTACGTAATTAATAAACAGGCCAACGCCTGGTAAAAGTTCTATTCGTATTGGCATTCCCTTGCCCGTGTCCTTGCTCTTGTAGAAAAGAGTCATTAATCATTATCTGGCGCCATCTACTTCACATTGTTGAATTCTATTGCCTTCTTTTTGCCTTCTGCTAACTTGGGTTTAGCTCATTTATCTGTATCAAATCAATTAGCGAGTACCTTGGGGGCCACCTTTTTCCTTTCAATGGCTACCCAAAACGTCCTTTTTCTTGCTACGTGCCAATTTGGCTCGTTTTGCTCGCTCATTCGTAAATCTAAACAAATCATCAATTTTCACAAATTATACGCTCTCTCTGGCAGTAAAAAAAAAAAAAAGAAAGAAAAAAAATAAAAAATGAGAATCCTAAGGAAAATGGTCCTTTTACCCAGCCAGAGGGAGCGTTCTTGCTGTTCTTGTTGTTGTTGTTGTGTGTGTCCTTCAGCCTAATTGCTTGACTGTCTTTTTATACGTTCGTTTTCGTTTGCCGCGTTTCCTGATTTCTGTCATTTGTTTTTCATTGTTTGGTGCCGCTGTTCATTTTACATTTCATTAATTAATGTCAATGGTCGACGAACTTTGACATATTGAGCTTTGAGTTTTGTTACAAGCGTTAAGTAGGGATTAAGTTAAGAATAGCATAAACAGATGCTAATCAAATATAAACACAACAACAACAAAGACAACAAAGAAAGGTTATAGAAATTTATCAAAAAAATAAAAAAAAAAAAAAAAAAATCTCTTGTTAGAATAGTTGAAAATAGATAATTTGATGTGCATGTGTGTCTAATCAACAATAATTATCAATGATTAAAACCTCAAACTAATTTAGATCAAAAATAAACTCATTCACATTGATAACCGTCTCTTTCTCTCTCTCTCTCTCTTTCTATTCTATATATATATACTCATATTCAATTGAGATAAGCGTATACTACGCAAGCATTTGTATTAACCACTTTTAATTATTGCCAAAAACTAGAAAAAAAAAAAAATACCCTTGATATCAATTCAACAATGGTTAGAAGACTATTTAAAGATCCCGCCAGAATAGAAAAGTTGTTAAAAGTAAAATGAAGTATCTTGGTTACGTTTTACTATTGCTAGCATTGGCCGCCTCGTCTGTCTGGGGTCGTGTACCCTATCCAGATGTGGAATTGCCACCAATTGTTGTCGATGACGCTGAAGAGCTCCATCAGCGTGCCATCTATGTGAATCCTCAGATTCAAACAGAGGGTCGTGCTGCTGGTAAGAAATGGTGTAAACTGGTGTAAAATCGTGTAAAGTTATTCGTGTATAACTATTTTTGAATTCAACTGCAGCTTGCAGTGTAACCATACGCGGTGGTTTACCTCAACCTCAACCAATTTATTTGGTTACCGATTCCGAGAGCTTCTATCCCTTCAATGATGTTGGCGCCATGGAAGTGGAATCTGGTGGTACTTTGCAACTCTGGTGCCCTGGTGCTTTTCAAACACATTCTCAGACTCTATTGACTGCCAAATGTGTTAGTGGTAGTACATTCCAAGTCGATGGCACCAATTATGAATTCAAGGATCTATATTGCAAATCTTGGCCAGCATTTAAGGTAGAATTCTTGAATTGAAATGATATCATCCTATATATATATATATATGGTAAATAATCTGATTGATAGGCCTACAAAACTGGTGGCACCTGCAATGGTGGTATTGTGATTCGTGTTGGTTTCGAGATCACATCATCTCGCTTTGCCGAGGATATGCAAATCTGTTTCAATGAAGAGGAGGAAGTCACTCGTTATACTCGCCATCAATTGTTCCCGGGAAGTAACTATTATCAAACCGGTGTCGATCGTATCACCTTTACAACAGCTGGATTCTTCAATGGCAAAAATGTTGACAAATTGTATACACAGGCCACACAGTTGGAGACCATTAATAATGATTTGGGTGGAGATGCAGCTCAATATTTTGATAGCTCATCGAATGTATATTTGGCTCGTGGCCATTTGGCAGCAAAGGCTGATTTCGATTATGCCGATCAGCAGCGTTCCAGTTTCCTGTTCATCAATGCGGCTCCCCAATGGCAAACCTTCAATGCTGGCAATTGGGCACGTGTTGAGGATGGTCTACGTGCTTGGGTGTCCAAAAATAAGATGAATGTCAATTGCTATACTGGTGTCTGGGGTGTTACTACTCTACCCAATAAGAATGGTGTTGAGACTCCATTATATTTGGCCAAAGATGCCAACAACAATGGCCTAATACCAGTACCAAAAATATATTTCCGTGTGGTCATTGAACCATCGACTCATCGTGGCATTGTCTTTGTTGGTGTCAATAATCCCCATTTGACTGAAGAGCAAATTAAACGTGACTATGTTATCTGCACAGATGTCGGTGATCAGGTGACCTATATTAATTGGAAAAAGGATGATATTAAAACTGGCTACTCATATGCCTGTGAGGTTGCCGAATTCCTTAAAACTGTTAAACATTTGCCAGCCCTAACTGCCAAGGGTGGTTTGTTGGTCTAGACTTTGGACAAATAAATGCTTAATAATTTTTTTGTTTCCTTCTCAAAAATAACTCATGATTTCTTTAACTCAAAGAATGGGTACGGCAGAGTAATTTTATTTACTTTTAAAAGCTTTAATTGATAAATCATTCCAATGGAATTGGATTCCATATAAAGAAAAGAAACCCTCAATTAAAAAATAGCAAAATATGCAGGAGTTTTGTATGTTTGTTTTGAAAAATTTGATAGCAATAAATTTTAAATGGGTTGTCGTTTTGTTAACTTCAAAAAAAAAGTTACCATATCAAAATCTTTCAAAAGAAAATATCTTATTCGTTCATTCAAAATGAATTTTCGAAATTTTTTATGTTTGTTTACATATTTTTTACTTATATTTCCTATTGAAACGGAATTAAAATATCCATTGGGTTATCGAAGAAATCGTCGGGTCAAAAGGATCTCAACACCAGAATTTGATGAGCATATAACATTAGGTCTGGCCAAATATGTTGTATCAATACGATCGCGTACACCACGCAAATATTTTGGTGATAATCATTTCTGTGGTGGAGTTATAATATCCCTTTCATTCATATTAACAGCAGCCCATTGTACCATGGAGTGGGTGATCTATATATATATATTTAAAGTAATTACATTTATATCAATTAAATTTTGTTTATTTTACAGTAAACGCAAAATAATGCATCGTAGTCGAGTTCTTCTGGTTGTTGCTGGTACAGTGAATAGACTTAAATATACTAAAAATAAAACAGTGAATGCACCAGTTAAGCAAGTTTTTGTACCAGAGAATTTTACTATGTATAATACAAATAATATTGCATTAATACAATTATCAAAGGATCTGCCATCAAATAATCCCAGTATAGCTGTCATTAAGTTACCCACATCACAGCCAGTTGTTGATCAAAATTATACAGTTTTGGGTTGGGGTAGAGTATTTAAAGTGAGTGATAATTGATAACAAATATTTAAAATATATATACTTTATAATATTTCATATATATATATATATATATCCTTTAGGGTGGTCCTTTAGCCGCATCAATATTGCATGTCAAGGTCTTAATGTTAAATAATTCAAAATGTGATAGTATGCTAAATGTCTTTATGCCAGAAATGATGTGTGCCGGCAATTTATATAATACTCTCGATGAGAATCCTTGTGCCGGCGATACAGGTGATCCAATGATCCTAAATGAGACAATCTATGGTGTTGTTAGCTATCGTATTGGTTGCGGTTCAATAACCCTACCAACAGTTTATACAAATGTATATTATCATTTGACTTGGATCAATGATATTATGAAAAATACGGCCAATATATTAATCCAGTATAGGATTTGGCCTTTTTTAATGATACAGGTTGTGATTTTTGTGAATTTATTGAATAGTTTTATTTCATTTCTATTGAACAATTAAACTAGCAAACCACTCACAGAGAATTCAGGCAAATGATCAACTTTATGTCTAAAATCATCCACCGTACAGGCATAGGAATAGCCAGCACTAATGTCTGTCTTCTTCCAGCTGATCCAATTGATTTCATCGCTCACATCGTCACACAAAATGTAATCACGTTTAATTTCATCCAAACTCAAATGTGGATTATTAACACCAATAAGAACAATACCCTTTTTGGAAGATGGTTCAATTACCACACGGAAATATAATTTTGGTACTGGAATCAAACCGTTGCCATTGTGATCGTGAGACAAATATAACGGAGTCTGATGATTATCCTTATTGGGCAGGGTTGTGACACCCCACACTCCTGTCCAGCATTCAACATGTTTGCCACTCTTGCTTACCCAAGCCCTGACGCCATCCTCCACACGAGCCCAATTGCCGGCATTGAATGTTTGCCATTGGGGTGCAGCATTGATAAACAAGAAAGTGGCACGCTGTTGATCGGCATAAACAAAATCAGCCTTGGCACCCATATGGCCTCTGGCCAAAAACACATTCTTTTGGGAATCAAAGTAACGGGCAGAATCCATATCCAGTTCCTTATCGATGGTCTCCTTTTGAACGGCCTGTGTATATAGTTTGTCAACATTTTTGCCATCAAAGTAGCCACCGGTGGCAAAATTAATACGATCCACACCGGTTGCATAATAATTGTTACCAGGATCCAATCTGTGATAGACATAACGTGTCACTTCCTCATCCTCGTTAAAGCACACCTCGTATTCTGTGGCAAATCGAGAGTCGGTCAATTCAAAGCCAACATAAATTAGAGTGGTGCCACCGTTGCAGCTATGTCCAGATTTTTTGCCAACAAAAGCAGGCCATGAACTGCACTTAATCTCAGAGAGATCATGATCCTTATCATTGATTTTAAATTTAGTGCCCTCTACACATTTCGCTGTCACCGATTTACCCGACAGGGGTGAAGCCAAACTACTAGTGCAAGCAAATTCAATGGTTTTATCCTTTTCAATATCTATATGACCAATATCAGAGAATTCATAAAATTCCGATGTTCCAGGTTTTATTAGCAAGGGCTGTGGATCCTTCAATTCTGAACTTCTAATTGTGATCGAGCAGCCAGCTTAATATGATTAAAAATTAAAAAAAAAAAAAACCAGAATGTGAACTTTAATTGATTGAAATCAAAAATAATATAAATTTAAAACTAATTGGAAACAAGTCGTAAATTATTCTCAAATCAAAGTCTGGCTGCATATTTCTATAAAGTAAATATTTACCAGCTCTTGCCTGAAATTCATTGACCTCAAGTGGAACTTCTGGGGCATTGATATCCCATGAGAGATCCTCCACCTTTGGCACTTGCCTAGCATGGCTTAGAGCCAAATGTAAAGCAATTGACCCAATCAATAATAGACCCTTCATCATAAGAGAACTTACTAACTAGCTTCTGGAAAACCCAGGCGCTTATAAATGAAACTTTAAGTGTGTTTACTGATTAGATTGTCAATATTGATTGCTAAACATTGTTGACTCTCCTACAAGAGATATCATTAATTTGATAATTTCACGTTTCGCTCGTGCCGTAAACGCGTTCCATTATGATGTTTTCTTCTTCTTATCACCCATACTATCATTTAATTAATTTTGGCTAAGACGTCAGTGTTTCAATTGGTTAACAACTCACGTGACCCTCACGTTTCTTAATTCATTCTTTGATTTGCGTAGACAAATATTGCTTTTTTTTTATTCATTACGATTTGTTAAGTGTTTTTTGGCGCAACTGTACTTATGGTTGGTACTCAGTTTGTTAAACATTTTTCACAATTTCATGAAATTTAACCATATATAGTTTTGTTTATTATTGTAAATATTGTTTATCGGTTGTAATTATGGAACTTTGGATGGACGAGGATAATTTTAATAATCTTTTGATAAATTCATTGAATTTGTTAATTGATAAATTATCAATTCTGAAAAGCTTTCTTATATTAAATATATAAAATTCAAAGCCAAAAGCTCTTAACTGTTTTCTATTGTATCAAATTTTTAAAAAGTTTTTTATAAAATTATAAGTAGAATCAATGCAAATAGGAAGTAAATCAGATTGGTAGGTAGGATAATTGGTATACAAAATAGTTTCATTGCTCAAGGTTCAGGGATAGGATAAAAGCCGGACTTATAATCTATAAGAGGCATTAGGTAAGCTTAGGGCGATATTTTAACTTTTGCTGCTCATACTCAATTCTCTTAAAAGCAGTGATTATTATAGTGGACCGACTCAATGTTTTATATGGCAAAACATTTGAAGCTTAACTGCAATCTTCTTTAAAACTTTTCACATAATCAGATCAATTATAATACTGAGTGGAGCCTTACTTAATCTGAACCACTTGAGCAGAGATTTAAGAGTCTTAATATCCATAATGTCTACTAATAGATACTAAAATATAATGATTTGTCGAAACATTTTGTTTTCTTTATCATCCTTTGAAAGTTTTATAGGTTTATGTATATTTCCATTTCCACTAGACTGAAAAAAGGAAAAAAGGCATCAGAAAGTACTTAAACATATTGAAACATAAAACATATTTAAAATAATAAACAATGAATAACCGATCTATAGTATTACTATATGCTATTGTCTTACCTTTATCAAAATGTAAAGCAAATTTGGCATTCTCTTGACATTTATCAATTATTTTATTTTATTTAATTTTCTTTGTTTTTGTTTTTTATTTTTTATGTATACATTAACTCACATTTTCTTTTGCTAGGACTACAATTTTATTTATTATTTTTGTTTTTTGTTTTGGCGCAACTGTACTTTTGCTTGAACTTACTGTTTATTATTATGTACAACAACTATTTATGGGATTCTTTGACAATACACATTCTACATTATTTACAAACTAATTTTGTTTACTTTTTTTTTTGTTAATTTCATTAATTTATTTATTGTTGTTTTACATTTATAAATATATATATAATTATGTATTTTTTTGTTTTCTTGAAAGCATTGTTTAAACATTTAAAACGTTTATCTTGCATTTATTATAATTATTGTTTTGGAAAACTTGGCAATTTGATACATACATACATATATAGATACATATGTATCTGTATCTGTGCATTACTTTTAAAGCTTTCATTTTGAGTATTTATTCTTTTTTTTTTGAAAAGTGTCATAAAATGGATTCTAATTATTTATTTGTTTTTTTTTGTTATTTTATTTACGCTTTTTGTACATCTTTTTTTTGACTGGTGACAGTGGCTAAAAACCCGGAATCGATCTATCGATATCTACATATGTACATATGTTTGTTCTATCGATATTTGATATTTTTTATATCAACGAAAAGAATTTATTGTATCTTTTATTTTCTTGTTTGTTTTGTTTTTAGATACAATTTGTTTTTTCTTTTTTTTACTTGATATATCAGGGATAACTCATAACTTTCAAGTTTTTGAGTTCTGTGTCCTGTGATTCCTTTCTCTTTCTTCTCTCTCTCTTTTTGCTGACCAATTTAATTTGCTTTGCTTCTTTGGGTTTTCTTTTTATATTTATAATATTGTGATTTTTTTTTTTTTTTACAAAAATAGGGCCACTTGTGCGTAAATTTCTACGGCCACCAATAGACCCATTATAGATAGATTTACAGCGCAGTAGACGCGTCGCAATGAACGTCTGCGTTGACGCTGACCACAACATTTACTAGAGAAACGGACGATCGGCGTGCGTTTACATTCCATATGCTTGCTCGTGTCAGGATCGCCGATGTTGTCCTCGCTGTCGCTGTCGCTGTTACTGCTGTTGCTGTGGATGCTGCTACTGTCACAGGGACACCCATTTGGGTCATTTCCTGTTGCAGCACTCCCATTGGCTGTAGTTCCAAATCCAAGTTTGCATGGCGGCCAATGTCAAACCGACGCCAGCGATGAACTACTATCATAAGCAACCAACAATGAGTCATTTTCATCACTACCACTACCCGCACTACGTTCCGATTCATTAATGACCTCCAGTTGAGTTTGTGGACGAGCGATTTTATATTTATTATGCCGCTTATTGATTAAAACACTGCGTATATTATTATTAGTACGCCGACCACCCCCATCCCGACGTTGCCCCTTCACTCGTGGCCGTGATCTTGAACGTGTCTTTGTTGGTACACTTGAGCCAAGTATTCTACAATCGGCATCATCATTCTGTTCCTGCTGTTCAATTTCCAACTGCTGTTGATGCTGCTCGGTCATTTCCTCATCATCATAGTAATCATAATAGTCATCATAGTCATAGCCAACCACATCATCCTCGGTCTCATTGCCATCGCCATATGCCGCCTCATCGTCGTCATCATCATCATCATCATCGTCATCATCATTGTAGTCAAAGTCAAAGTCGAAAATGGCGCAACAGCCGCTGTTCTCCATATCGGCATTATAACGGTGCCTGGAACGGCGTTTGGAATGCGAACGGGACGTGCTAACACTCTTGTACATGGGTGCAAATATGGCGGTCTTGGCCTATATTGAATAACAAAAAAACAAAACAAAAAAAATGAAATGAAAATTGAATAACAAACAGCAAATGGCGTTAGTGGAATGCAGAACAAATGAACAAGTGAAAAAACTTGTTAATATAAAATGATATATCATATTTATAAAGTCTGTTTAATTGAAAGAAAACTTTCTCCTTATTGCATTTAGTTTTACAAATTGAAGAACAAATTGTTCTTCTCATTTAGTTCTCTCATTTCATATAAATAATGTTGTAAATAACAATTTAAGACTTACCTCCGGTCCACGCCAAGTGATGCCAGATCTTACTAGATTATAGAAACGTAAAACTCCCCACATGGCTAGCACCTGTTTGATTTAATAACATAAAAAAAGAAAGAAAGAAAGAAAGAGAGAGAGATTTATAGATAAAGAATTATTGAGTAGCAACATAAATCCTAATTATTTGTACTTGCACTTTCCCTGCAACTTTTTGGATACTTTAAATTTAATTCATTTAATGGGAGAACATTTGCCCATTTGCTAGCTTTATTTTTCTCTTTTGTTTTCTAACACAGACGTTAATGGATTTAGCTTGTAATTAAATTATTTATTATATATTTATTGATGTCACACAATGGAAAATGGGGACTGGCATTCAAGGACATTCAATGTTTAGTCATGTGTTTTATCAGATGTGTCACATACATACAATCATATCGTATTTTAGACTAGAAAATGCACTAAAATATATTCTAACCGAAACCGAATCTACTTGATACAGAAGTTTATATGGTTTAGTGCAATTCTTTTACTAACAATTTCTATAACTTGTTCCATTTTATGTTTTTATTTTATTTAAACAAATCAATTCATACTTACATTAATGAAAGCTCGAGCTATAAAAAATGCCACTTCTGCCTTGCACAAGGCATCAAATTGCTGTAAATAAAGAAAGAGAAAGGGAGAAAGAGAGAGAGAGAGGGAAAGGGAAAGCATACGGAATAGATTTAAAAGTTAATATTTAATTAAAAAATTATGCCATATTTAATTTGCAATTATGAACAGCTGCCAAAAACACAAAACGAAAACTAAAAACAAAAAAAAAGAAAGAAAAAAAAACTTTTGGGTAAATTTCCCACCCTTTTACCTTCTATTTAAAATAGAAGTGGATGATGCCCTTGCTTTCCATAAATTTGAAAACACTTTTGATACCCTACAATTATTGAACTTATGGCTATAGAAAACTAAGTAAAGTTTATTATTTTTAGTTTTTAATTTAAATATTATTCATTGAATAAAAGCAAAATTTATGTATTTTTTGCAAAAATTTTCCAGAATTCAAATTTTCTATTAATCATACGCCATGTTGCCATTTCAACTAAAATGAAAGTATTCATTCATTTAATTCATTTTACTGTTTGAATTTGTTTATCTAAATGTAATTTTAGTTTCTAAAATCAAGGGTATTACAAGGTCGTCTCAAGTGTACTTGAAATCAGTAACTTTTCCGTGTTTTTTTTTTTTTTTTTTTGTTGGCTTTGGCATGCAAATGAAAAGTTAAACCATAAACTAAGAACAGGAGCGGAATAGACTAAAATGATGCTTATCAATAGAAGATTAAAATTAAATATAAGATTCTGTTTAAGTAAGTTAAGTAATCCCTTCTATTGGCACTTTCATTTAATTGTGTTTAATTTCTATTGTTTTGTTTAGATTGCAATTCAAAGGAATGGAGAGGAGGGGGTAAGTGAGAAAACTAATTTGTTACAACTTAATAATACTTTTTCTTTTATTATGATATGATCTCTTTTTATGAATATGCGAATGGTAATATTTCGCAAGAGCTTCCCTTCTTCGATTTAGTTCTTAAATAAAATGAATTTTAACAAATTATGAATAGATATTTATCATTTGAAATGATTGATCAGCTTTCTATATAGAATTTTTTTAGTTTTATCTATAAATAAAAGAAAAATGATCTTATTTGCTATAATTTTCTTCTACTTTTCCGAGTAGCAAATCTTAAAATAAGTTTCTTACTTAATCGTACTACAAATTCCTTTATATTTAGCTGTTTGTCTTTGCACATTTTAGTTTTTTTTTTTTGTTGTTTTTATTATTGGCAATTAGGATTCCTTTTAAAAAGCTACTCCTGGCCTGTGTTAAACAAATTTTTCACAACACCACAAAAAAAAAAAAAGAAAAAAAAAAGAAGAGAAAACTTTTCGAAGCAACAAAAACATGAATTTTTACCTTTACAATTGCAATAAATTATGCATGAGGTGACAATTTTGTAAAATTTTCTTCTCTCTTTCTTGTTGTTTTTGGTTTTCTTTGTTTTTTGGGTGAGAAACCAAAAGTAGGGGGGCGGGTATAGGTAGAGGTAAATAAAAACAGAACACGTTCGGTAATAGAAAAATCCGCAAAAAAACAACGAGAAAGAAAAACAAATGTCATAGACATAGACAAACAAGAAAGAAGAACAAAATGGTGCAGAAAAATGCCCAACTCATTGCATATGTGAAAATGTAAACGGGTCACTGTCTCTGACAGTATCTCAGTCAGTCTGTCTCTGTCTCTGTCTCTGTCTCTCTCTCTCTCTCTGAGTGTGTGTGTGTGTGTATACATATATACTATATCCTTCCTGCCTGTCTGCCCGCCTATTCTATTCCATTTCATGTGCTCTGTTCTTCTCTCCCCTATTCTGTCCTGTTGATGTCGAAAGCTTTGTCCCGCTTTGACTTTGTCGCTTGTTTTAAGTGCGTGTGTAGTGGCCTCTTGTGTGTTTTCTTTCGCATTCTTCCGTTGTTTTTTTTGTTTTTTTTTTTTTATCCTTTCTACTTTCTGTTTCATTTTTTGTTTTCCTTTTGCTTTTCGTTTCCTTTTTGCCCTCGAGTTTTTGTACGCTTCATTGGGCATTGTGTGAAAGGCACTTTGGTTGTGATTAGATTATGTAGAAAAGAGGGAGAGTCATAAAATGAGTAAGACAAGAGCTTTCATGTTAAGACTAGAATATCGACTAGCTCCCTAAGCAATGTTTGAATAGTTGAATACTTAACTAGAAACTCATACTTTGAAATTTCTAGCTATCTCTCTCCCTCCCTCTCTCTCTCTCTTTCTTTTATGGATTCTTAGTATAATTGGTAAATTGTTATTACCTACTGTATTTAATTTACACTTTCAATTTAGTTCTTTTGATTAAAATTTATAGAATTTTTTAATCTTATATTTATGATTATTAGATCAAAATTGGAATTAAACAGAAAAAATTTTTAGTTAAATAAAAAAAGTGCAATTTTTTAAAAAACTTCTTCTAATTAGCAATGGATTAAAAAAAATATTTAGCCATTTGTTTAATTTAGTTTTAAAATCATAAAAATAAAGCTGGAAAGCTGATACTTGATCATATTGTAGTTATTAAATGATGAGATAAAATTACTATATATATATATGTATATACGATATTTTAGAGCAGAACAAATGAAAGAAAGGTCTTCCTAACAAAATCATTAATATTTGAAACTTATAAAGAGAAGAAAGGGCAAGGTTTTTACATTCTTTACTTAATTCTCTCATCCCAACCAAAATTACAGCTTTTAAGAGCTAATATATGATGAATAAAATGAAATAAAATGCCTAAATAGAATTTCTATTGCCTTTGTTTTCTACTTTCTTTTAGTCTTATAGATCATATTCCATGATCACTTAATTAAATTTCCCTTAAATCTATTTAAGAAAACCAAAAAAGTTAAATAACTCAAATATTGCAACGAAAGTCAATTATTTTATATTAAATTTCATTGTATTTTAATTTCATTTGTGGTTTTTTTTAAATTTATAAATTTTAATTCCTTTTTTTAAGTTACATTTGCTAGCCTGTTGCATCTATGCATATATTACATTTATGTAAACTTTTCCGACTTTCATATCCTGTAGACTATCCCTCCGTCATTCTCTAACCAAACAATGTTATGCTGTAAATGCATTTAACTGTTGTCAACTTCCGTTCATAACCTCACATATTGGTACAAGCTTTTGTTCGATAGACCAAGAGGAGGGCGAACAATAGCAACAACAACAACAACAAAAAGGAGAAGAAGAAGCAGAAGTAGATATAGAAGTGAAACAGAACCCATGACGTTTTACATATGTAACAGATACCACCGAGACTGTTGTTATTTTTCTAGCTTGTCGACATGGTCGTTCGTTGAGGCCTTTTGTAATTTATTTGTTTGCTTTGTGGCGCATTGCTTCCATTGATTTATGCCACCGAATGCCTACTACCTATAACCATCCTCTAACGCACTCCTCTAACTAAAGTTTGTTCCCCCCATTGTCTCAACTATTCAATATCTGTTTTCTATTCAATGGGGAATCCTTTTGTGTGAAATGCTTTTCTTTTTTTTTTTTTTTTTTTGTTTTGCCATTAAATAAATGGTTTTACCTTTTAAATATGCATTAAAAATGCTCTGACTCCCTGGCGAGATGTGAATACACTCACCTTATTTACATGATCACGCAATACATTTGAGTAAACCATGGCGACAGCTTCCAAGGCCATGAATGTTATATAACCAATTATCCAGGGTACAATTAGGCCGGGGTTTTCCTATGGGGTGAATGTAAGAAGGTTAATATATAGAACATACTTATATATACATATATATAGATATAGACTTTATATTTAATTAGAGTTATTGATTACGTTTTGTAACTATAGAGGGAAAGAGAGCGACAGAGAGTGGGAGTGAGTATTGTGTCGAGAAGTTTATGCTGTTATTTATCTCCCATTAGAGGTTTTTACCTTTGATTGAATTTCTGCCGCTTTGGTGCGTGCCTTTATAATATTTTGCGGGCTGCAATTTTTAGCACACTCCCACACGCACTCCCCCTTCTTTTTTCACTTCTCTTGCTCTCTCTCTCTGTCTTTTCTCTATTATGGTTTGGCTGTCGTTGACAGTTTTTGCTTCATGAAATTTATTTATTTTATTATATTTTTTTTATACTCGTTTTAAAACTGACAAAATTGGTCTACTTTGAGTGGCGCAGGAATATCATTTATGTACCCCCCTCTCCCCCACACCCCCAATATTTTATGGATATATTTTAAAATTCACTTTCAACCTGTTCAACTTGGGGTACATAATACACACACACACACACATACAAATAGACTTAATTAAATGTGTATGCGCTTTCATGTGTATACTTATAAGATACATTTTTGCATTAGTTTACGCGTGTTTGAGCATTAGCTTCATCCACAATATATATTTTTATCTTTTATACTCTGATGCAATTTAGAATTAATGTTCTATGCCTTAACTAAGCTCATCAGATGCATGTCCCCAGATACTTTGGCAACTGTAATTAATTTGCCCAAATGTATAGCATACATTTTGGGGCCAGTTCGCGGGTTCTATTTTGAAATTAAAAAATTCCACACAAAACGCAGACTAACACGACGACAAAAAACCAAATGTAACCCAACACAAAAAAAAAAAAAATACTCATGTGTAATCTTTGTCATGTGTCGTCGACAGTCAGTCAGTCAGGCAGTCAGTCGGCGCGGGAGGGAGAGAGCGAGTAAGCAAGCGAACGAGCAAAAGGCATCTCCTTCTGATGGGAGACCCATTTCGCTCTGGATCCCAATTGTGTGACAAATTGTCTACATTTTACAAGGGACTGTCAATGGCATTTCTCTTATTTCATTTTTCTTCTTATTTTTAACCATTTTTTTTTTTTTTTTTTTTGTGTTTGGTTGGCCCCAAGCCATTTTGGCATGGTAATACTGTTACTCTTTAAGTTCAGATGACTATATATGTATATATAGATGTTTGTGTTTATATACAAGTAAAGGCTAAATGAATGTTAACTTTTTTACATTAAAGAGTTTTATTATTAGGAATCTTAAATTCCAAGAAAAATTGATTGAATTTCCTTTGGAAAATAGTTCATGAAAAGTTTGTTATTTTTTATGTTAGATATTTTCTAAATGGCAGAGTGACTTTTTTGCTTCATATATTAAAGAAAGTTTATACCAAAAAGTTTATTTAATTTATTTTATAATTAATAATCTTGCTTTGGCCCCCTTGTTAACCAGTGGCTTTTACCCTTTACAGAATTTTGTTTGAATGAAAACTTTTTTGTATAAGTGTGTAGACTCTTCGTTATCAGTAGGAAAACACTTTTCCATTGGCCTCAATTGTATTGAGTATTGGGCGTGTTATACGCAAACTTTTTATTTTTATTTCTTTCTTTTTTCATTGTGGACGAATTGCGTAATTTACATTTGAATGGTCTTTGTTTGCGCTTTGCTCCCTGGTAAACATTTCCGTTACAAAATTCGCATAATTTGTGTAATATTTGACTTGGAAGTTATTTGATTTACCTCAATCAGAGTGCGAGTACATAAGAATATATATATATATATATATATACTGTTTGCCAATTGTATGTATGTATAGAGTATGTAAGTCGACAGCATATAGATGTATATACATATATATTGTAAAATGCCCAAAAGCCTTTAATCAAATATCATCAAACAACAGAGGGAAAGAGTGAGAGAGTAGAACTTACCCGACATATGCCAAATATCAATACAATGCTCAGCAATATCATGGACATTTGTGTGCCAATTATGGCAAAATATGCAATTTGTACACCTGTAAATATATATATGTATATATATGTATATAAATTTATTCAACAAAAAAGGATTAAACTAAAATGCGTACAATCAAAGTTAAAGAGTTTAATTAAAAGACTTATGTAGCTACTAAATAAATGCCAAAAACAGATTTATTTAAATATTTTAAATTCTTTTTTTGCTTTTGTTTTTTCTCTTTCCATTTAATTTGTTTGCTCTTTTGTCTTTATGTTCTTTTTTGTTGTGCTTTTTTGGTTTACTATTTTCTATTTGTTTTCTGTTTTTAAATGAATTGAAAAAAAAACAAATAATTGAAAGAATTGAATCAAAATTTAATACTAAATTTTTAATATACTTTATTAAATGAGCTTATGTGTCCGTTTGTTAGTTATCAAATGACAAAAATCATAAATATATAAATAAATTTTAACAAAGTGTTTGTATGTAAATATATTAAGTTTCAAATTGCATTATATTTTGTAAATAATTTCTTTATTGAAACTGTAACAAAATTATTCCTTAAAGTCCTTGAAGCTGATTGTAAGCAGATTTAAATTTTTCATTTATAATTTCAATTCTTTGGCTCATAATCTTGTTTAATTATGAATAATAATAGACTTTGTCTTGGCTCAATAATTAATTGATTCTTTTTTATAGTCTGATAGGAGGTAGAAAAAACTTCCCCAAGGAAATGTTTGATATTTTTTGATTAATTAATATATTATTATATTCTATATAAAGATCTTGAACTATTAATGAAGTATACAATATTTATTTTTGTATTTAAAACTTTTTTTCCTTATGTGGAATTTGAATTTTTCTATTCTGTCTATCAATTAAGGTACTAAAATATTATAATTAAGATTTATGCTACATAAAGTTGAGCCCATTTTTATTGTACTCTTCTTTATATAAAATCGAAAAAGTATTCAATTAAAACCGATATCAATAATAGGTGTGATTGGTCTTAAGTAACCATCAAAATGACTATGTACAATAAATATATTATTTAAATTATTTCATTTTATATATAGGAGTGCGTTTTGTATCACCAATTGACAGTCACTTAAATCTTCTGCCAGTTACTATAAATTTTCTAAAAGTTTCTAATATCTTCTGGACGTTGAAGTGTACAATGCGAAGTACGTTCAAGTGGTCCAAGCGACACCAGGACAATGCCTGTTACGCGCGAATCCTATCAGACAGTTTGCAAAAGACGAAATTACGTGGACAACGGACGACAATTACAATAATAATTAAAATTAACTACGAGCTAGATAGTTAGGAATATAAGTTTTGAGTTGAGAAATAGAAAGCTCTGATCTGATTACAGGATTAAGGCGGTTTTAATCGGAACAAAGAACTTGAAAAGGTTCATGTAAAGTATAGTTAGTAGTGCAGCGAGTTGAAATTAGAGGAATATAATTTCTAGTTAGTCTACAAGGTAGAGATCTATTTGTCCATTCACAAACAAAGTAACCAGCATTACTCTACGTTTAAGTAAGGAGGAAAGATTAATTAGAAGGAGTCTATCAGAATATGAGGATAGGTTAACACTTCTATTCCAGCTTAAGCCACGAATTTAATTTCAAAACAGATTATATTTATATATATCTATAGTTAATATTGAAAATCATTACTTAAATATATCTCTATATATCTCTTAAAGATACAAATCCTTTACCTTAAATAGGTTCTTCTTTATAATCAATTAAATTGCTAAAAATATCAAAAAGATATCAGTTTTGTTTCTACCTAATAACATTATGACAATTTTCAATTTATTTGGTTTAAACTAACTTTGTGAGTTTACTAAATTGTATTTAGTTAAATATTTTTGTCTTGACTTTTAAGCATTTATTATCTTAACGTCATAATGTAATCTCGTGATGTTGCAACATTCTGTTCTGTACGTCACACACAAAGGCAATCACTTGTTTATTATGCCTCAGTGTGTTGTGGGGGGTCTAACACCTCCCTTTTGTCCCCTTCCGCCTTTCTCTCTACATTTAATTTATTTATTAAAATGGCTTGGTTTATTATGTGTATGTGTGTTTGTACGTGTTGGTGTGTTAGAGGGATGTATATGGGGTTTTATTTATATATTTTTTTGCTTTTTTCTTTTTTTTGTAAGGTTTATTATCGCCTTGGGTGCCTTGCTTAGAATGCTTAATTGCTGAAAATGTTGAAACTTTGGAAACTTACCATAGTAGACATCCTGTAGGTCGGCAGATTTATGCATGTTGACATTGATGCGCCACGAGTAGATCAGGACAATTAAGAGTGATATATTCTGTAGAGAAGAAGTAAAACATAGGCATTAGCACCCGCATATATATATGTATATATATATATAAAATGGGTTATCAAACGGGGAATCATTTCTCTCTAACTCTCCCACTCGTTCTTGTTGTTTTTGTTTTGCTTTATTTGCTTTTTGTTTTTTTGGCTAAAACACGTTTTTACTTTTACTCTGAACTCAATTTGTTGCTTCTGCTTGTTGTTGTTTCAATTTATTTTGTTGTTGTTTTTGAGAGGGCGGTGCGGGAGGAGGGGGGATATGAAGAATGTTAAAGCAGGTTGAGTTAATTAATCCGTAAAATGCTTTCGTGTTGGGGAAATACATGTAATTAAGTGAGTGTGTGTGTGTGTGTTGGTTTGCATGAGAAACAATGTTCTGAAATGCGAATTCCCATTGAACTATGTAGCGTTGATTAAAAAGCAAAACAAAATACAACAACAACAACAAGAACCACAAAAACAAAATGCAAAATAAAAATCTTGCTCCGAAATAGAAAAAGATACATTACGTATACGTAACGTAGCACATTTCATGTTCATTTTGCTTAACCCTTTCTTCTTTGTATTTCTTGCTCTTTATTAAATACTCATAAAATCTTTAAATTTATGTTTTATTATTTTTCTCTTTTTACTTTTGTGAAATGAAAAATTCCATTATAAAATTTTTAACAAAATTGATTCGGTTTTTTTTATACAAAGTAAACCTGGCCAATGTGATTTTAAGATGAAGGATATTGTAGAATTTGTAAAACAAATGATTAAAATTATTAAAATAGAAAGTGTCTTAAAGTATATTGACTTTGAAGACCTTTAAAGAGATCTTCGATTTGCTAAAAAAAAAAATAAAAAGAAAATTAGAATATATTTAAACTAAAAAGAAGTTTAATTGTTAACTAAAAAACTTTCAGATATTTAAATTAAAAAACAATATAGTTTAAATTTTAACTAAAAATTGCTGAATAGACTTAAAAATAGATTCATTTTTTATAACTATTCAAATATAAAAGTAAATAAAACTGGCTTATGATTATGATTAATCAATATTCCTCTCATATAATAATAGTTCCTCTTATATCAAAAAAATTTGCTTACCAAGCAGTTAATTATTTCTTTAGTTCGCTTAACTTCTTTCCATTGGCATTGGCAAGAGACAGCTTAATATGAATATAGCCAGTATTTTGTTAGGGTAACAAAAGGGAACAACACTAAAGATAAATAAATACAAAATGGCGTGCTTTTAAGCCACATTCATTATGTGCTCTGACTGCGCCTTAGTCACCCTCTTCACGTTCCTTACAATGGTTTGTGGGGGGGTAAGAACTTTCCCTTTCCTTCTCTTCCCATCTCATCTCTCTCTCTCTTGTTATTCTGTTTCTTACCCAACGGACCTGTCAGGCTTTATGCTAAACACGTAACATTAACTTGGCTGAGCTTGCTCTTAACTACAAGAATTATAGTTAAAATAAGGCACTAATTGCTGGCGTTCCAAAAACTTAAGCTTTTAACTTGAGTTTTGCCATTGCAATGGGAGCCAAAGTGCATATACTGTATTTTGTTGTTGTTTATTGTCTTTGGCATTGTGCATTGTTTGGCAAAACGAATGGATATTATATCCGTGGCATAAAAAAACCCGAGCACGATTTGGCCATTAACATAAATTAAAAGCCATAACGAGCATCATGTAATTGTAATTTATATGGCACAAAATGAAGATGGCGAATAAGAATAATGCAGAGTGAGTCTGAGTGCGGTAGGGGGTAACAATAACTGGAACTAGAAGATGAAGTTATGCCCATTTTGTCTTGCCATTTTGCCAAGAATATATTCAGAGAGGGTGGTTACAAGAGATTTTGATAAGACCATTTAAAAGTCATCGAAAGACAAGAAAAATAAATATTCCTTTTATTATGTTAATCCCTTGGTGATGGATTTAGGCTATATATTATATATATAATATGTATATGTATGTAAAAGCCATGTTAAATAAATAACTTTTATGACAAATGTGGAAAAAATTTGTTAAATTAATAACAGAAAGTAATTATGAAACTAAAAAACTTGAATAAACAAATTTAGTTATTTTTACAATTTTTTCTCTTTAATGAAAATTTTGTAAATGCAAATTAATTTTTTTATAAAATGTAAATATTTATATTTTTAATGAAATAGAAAATTTCTTTTAAATATAAATATATTTTTCTTGGATTTTTGCCAAAAATAATTAAATCAAATTAAAGGAATTTGATAAGTAATGTTTTTCTACATCTCTCTCTTTATTTATTGATCTTTTATTTGCATTAACTTTCTAGTTTATATATCTAAACAATTATTTTTGGCAAATAATTTGGTTTATTTTGTATATGTTCTTTTTATTTATATATGTATATATATATACTCCCTGTTAGATCTTTACTCTCTAAGCAATTACTATTTTTCTATATTCATTTTGTTTTATAAGTATTTTTTTGTTGTAAACTTAAAAAGCTTTTGAATTAGGAATTCCTAAGCATCAATAGAATATTTAAAAAATTTTTCAAATATTTAAAAGGTTGAAAATCTTTTTAGAACTATAACAAAAGTTTAAATTTTCAAGTAAAGAAATTTATATAAAATAAAAGTCCTTTTAAAACTGTCAAACCAAACCACAAAAGTTGTATATATACTTAGCTACCCTCTCTCTCTCTCTCTTTCTCTCTCTGTTTATATAGTTAACTATTTTCATTTGTTATTTGCTTCATAACAATAATGAGACCTTCCATGGCCTATATAACAGAAAACTGGTTATAAAACAGAATGACACTTGTACCGCATAATTATGCCACAATTAACAAGCGAACATAATAGGGGAAAATTACTTTTTATGCTGTAATGAGTATAAAATTATACACTATTTGCCACAAAGTTGTTTTTTTTTTTTGTTTTTTTTTTTTTGGTTTAGTTCCCCTTTGCACCCCTCGCTGTAACCCTGTAACCACTTACTATAGTGTAAATTGCACTTGTTATGGCCAAATTTTTGGCATGCAACATGCGACAGCAGCGTGTACCGCCAGTTAACGGTCCATAAGGATATAGAATGACAGACTTCATTTTGATGCTTGTTGTTTTAGCTGCAGTTGTTGTTGTTGTTGCTGTTGTTGCAGTTGGTATACTTGTTGTTGCTATTACAGTTGTGTTGCTTGTTGTTGCAATTTTGTGTTTCGTTTTCATTACGTTGATAACATGATGATCATGTTGTTGGAATTGCAGTTGTTGCCGCTGCTGTTGCTGCCTTTCGTTGCGACTTTTCCACTTTTCTGTAAAAAGAAATTGAAAACAAGAGAGAGAGAGAGAGAGAGAGAGAGAGAGGGAGAGAAAAAAAAGAAAACAATTTTCATGAAATTGGGATATATGCAATATTTTTTAAATTTTTTTTAAATTCAATTTTCGGGCTCAAATTCAATAAATTGCTAAATATTTTCACATGTGCCGCACATTCTTTTCATATGCATATACAAAATAAAAATATATACAGTTAAGTTCTATATAGCCCGATGCTGAAACGGACTTTGTTTTTATATTCACTCTCAGCCTTTTCCTCCCCTTATTGTCAGTCTCTCTATTTTTGTTTTTTTTTCTTGCTGATTTCATAGTAAATGTTTTTTTTTGTTTTATTTTCTGTCGCGGCATTTTATGCATGAATCGTAAAGTCGGAATAACATATTCAATTTTTATTTATTTTTACACAACAAAAACTATGTACATGTATAATATATATATATATATATTTATATATGCCTGTATATTGCTGACTCTTAATGGTTGAGTTAATTGCGATTAAAGGAAAAGTTTTTTATATATTCTGTAAAAGATGTTGTTTAAATTTAAACAATTACAATTATTATATATTTTTTTAATTTTAAGACTTTAAGTTTTCAGGCTTAAAAATTTGGCCATATTTATTTGTTATATTGATTTGTTATATTCAATACGATTCTTTATTAAATTTAAGTGGGTTTGAATTACTAATTATATATGTTAAATATTTTGCATTTGATTATGAATACTGTTGGAATTATACAATTAACCTTTGAAGATATTTCAAGGAAGACAAATTGCAAATTGAGTATATATATATATATATATATAAGTTTATTTAATATCAGTTAGTTTAACCGCTTTTAAAAGTATCTAATGTATTCTAAATAGAAGCAAAGCTGTTGAACCGATTACAGGTTCATATTCAAATTTGTATTGAACACAAAAATCTCAAACAAAAGTATTATATAATCAAGAGATTTGATTAAAGTTTTCTATCTTTTAAATACCAGAAAATAAAAAGCAATTCTAGTGACCTTTGCACCGGTAAAAGTCACACGGAAAATTCGGAGATAAAAAAATTAGTCACCGAATTCATTGTTTTAAATTTGTTTATTTATTTTCGTATTTACAAACGAAGATTGCTTTAAGGTTTTAAGCAAATTTGAAATTGGAATTGCTTTTCAGTAAATCAGACAAATCAATACAAATATTCTAAAACAAATTTCTAAAAAATTATTTTCCTTCAACTGATATAAATGATTTACTTGAAAGTTTATTTAAATGGTGGAAATTTTATAAATTTTTTATATTTTCTTATAAATCTTAGTGCTATAAAATGTTTCTCTAAATTCAAGTTAAGGTTAGGTATGTAAAATAGTAATCATGCTCTCCTCCTCGATTCTCATATATAGTACCTAAGAGTGCATATGCTCAATGTAAAACCCAATCACTACTGTCCTCCTCACTTCTCACATATAGTACATAGGAACACGTATGGGTTTTTATTGAAAATACGTGCTCTTATGTACTAAATATGAGAATCGAGGAGGAGAGCATGCTTGCTATTTTACATACCTATAAAATTTACAAATACCGGTTTTTGTGATATTTCATTGGAAAACAACAAAGTTATTGAGGTTAAAGCTTATTCACGACCAATCGTTCCTATGGCTGCTTTATGATATAGTCATCCGATCGGGATGATTCCGACTTAATATACCTTTTTTGCAAAGGTATAAAAATATATACATTTACAGGAACCAAATAGATTAGGAAGAAGTATCAAAAGTTTAAAACAATCATCCATTCCCACTAGTTACAGATCTTTAAACGAGAAAAAATATTTACGAAAACAAATAAAAACTTTCTTTTCTTGTTTTGTTGTATTTTTAAGTAAATAAATTTATTGGCTTTAAGGCAATCTTTTGCAATCTTTTTAATATCGATTTTCATGCATTTACTTTCAATGGCCCACAATAGCACTTAAGTTGCCTTTTTACATTGGCTTGGAACTTATTTTTTTTTTTTTTGACAACAATTCAACAAATGCTTTTTATGTTATTCTTTCTTTTTTTCTGGCTTTCGCACTATTCCCCTAACTTTTCCATCCCCCCTTCCTCCTTTCTTTAACATTTGTTCCACTATTTGCCCCACATATATTCGGACAGATTTGCCATCAATTGGCCAATTCAGAGTGACAGGCTAACTAACATCAGCCGGCAAATGGAAATATCTAACCCTATGCGTAATTAATGATGCTCATGTCAATATTCTTTGTTTTTGGCCAAATATCTCTTGATGGCCTAATGGCCTGTCTATCTAACTCCAAAAATAAAATAATAAAAAAAAAAAACGAAGTTTACTTAATTAACGCCGCAGAACCAAAATCACTAGGATACTTTCAATTAGTTGGCGCTTAAGTAATTATGTCTTTTGCATGTGCAGAAGGGGAGGCTTGACATGCGGGAGAGAGAGAGAGAAAGAGGGATATATAGGATATATAGTAAGGCAGCTCATTTTAATTGACCCAAAAAAAAAAAAAAAACACATGAGAAACAACACCGAAATGAAAGAAATGTTTGCCTTTGCCCGCATAGATAGTGTTTGTGTGGGTGTGTATGTGTATGCACAAGGACTCACAAGGACACGCTCTGCTGAGCATATTGAAAGGATACAAGCCAACATTGCAAAAATTGTAGAAACTCGCATTGTAAAATGTTTACAGTGTCATAAAATATCAGTAACAAATGTGAAACCAGAAAGCACACACACACACAAATAGAGAGAGAGAGAGAGAGAGAGAGAGAGAGAGAGAGAGAGAGAGAGAGAGAGAGAGAGAGAGAGAGAGAGAGAGAGAGAGAGAGAGAGAGAGAGAGAGAGAGAAAGAAAAGAAAGTGGCTTACACAGAGAAGCTAAAAAAGTCAAAAGGGGCAAAAAGCAAAATGCTAAAATAAAAAAATAAAATGAAGGGAAAGAATGAAAGAATTGCTAGACAAATAAGAAAATGATGGAAATGACTTTGCTTTGCTGGTGGAATAATAAATGGGTTTGAGGACAGAAGATATAAAATTGTTTATGTAGATGATAGAGACGAGGTGATACTCAAAGGACTACAATTCCACAACACATTGCAAGATTTTTTCCAAAAAATAACAACAGATTTTGGATCAAATCATAAGGCTAATATTATGTTATAGACTCAAATTTGGATTATAAATTGAACTCTTCTTGTTTAGATTTCATGAATTGATAGTTCTTTTTTTCTTTTAGGAATTTATGAAACGATTTGTAAGTAGTTTTTATTTTCCAATTGATTTAATAATTATTGTGCACTAGTTGAAAGAAAGTGCTATGTAAAAAGTGTGTGTGTTGTGTGGTTGTTGTTGCAGTTGATTCTGAACTTAAAGTGGTTACGCATATTGCAAACATCAAGTACTTTTCATATATGTATGTTTGTATGTATGTACATATCTGGCAAAGTGGACTAAAAATACAAAAAGCCTCTCACTCTTTCCACCACAATAATAAAAATCAATAAAAAATATCGCATTACTACACGTTCTTTGTTTTTATGTATAGTGTATGTCGGTGTGTGTGTGTGTGTGTGTGCCTGTCTGTATGTGGGTGTGCTTTCGCTTATATTTTTTTTTTGACGATTTTGGCGTATGATTGATTTTGGGTACACGCAACGTCCTTCTAGGCACGAAAATGTTGCATAACTACAGGCGCACATAGCATTGCAGCGTTGACATGTGTGTGGCAGCAGCTGTCACATAAGCAGCGGGCCAAAAGTATGTAGCAGTAGCGGTGACAGACCAAAGGGGGATAGATGAATGGAGGGGATGGGTCGCTGGTGTTTTTCGATGGCCGTGTGAAGTGGGCGTGCCGCTTTTACAAAATGCTAGTCAACAAATTCAATTCAATAAGCGTCTCCCATGACTTTTTTCCTTATATTTCTTCTTTTTTTTTTGGTTCTCTCAACCCAAACCAATTCTGAAAAGGCAATTTTTTTCTTTTTTTTTTGGCCTGACTATGTTTTGGTATGCACACATAAGCCTCTCAACAGCACCAACAGTAGAAGATTCACGGGGTGGCATACAGAAAGATGGTAAATTGAATGGAAATGGGTAAGACAGAGAGCGAGAGCGTGAGATAGAGAGAGAGAGTAAGAGAGAGGGGGTAGGGGTTAGAGGAAAGCCTATGGAAATGATTCTGTCAGACTGTTGGCTTGTTTCTAAGCGTATTAGACCGTGGAGAGGATTTCTTTACCCCCCTCACCCAAAAAAAAAAAAAATAGTCATGAAAATAAAATACACATTGAGAGTGTTGGAATTTATATCAAAATTTTTGTGTACATTGGGTAAGAAGATTTTTATTTTTTGGGTTGTTATTTTTTTTGCTTTCGAATTTCCATTTAAAACATAAATTGTATTCATGTCAGATAAACATTTAATACAATAAATATATTGACTATTTATTAATATGAAAGAAGCCTCAATCGAATAATTCTAAATAACATTGATTAGTAGCTATTAGTAGGAGATATTTTCTACCTTAAACATTAAAAGTTAAAGGAAAATTAATTGTTCATATAATAAGGAATTATCTTAGCAATAATTTGGACTAAGTAGTAGAATTAATTTCAATTTGCAAATGCAAAATTTCGATTCAAGATTATATGGCTTATATTTTATTGCTCTTCTCTCTCCCTAATTCTGCATTTATTAAGAAAATCATTTAAATTTTATTAAAGAATAAAAAAAAATTAATCTAAAACTTAATCTAAGTCCTAAACCACTTTCATTTGGCTTAAATAAGAATTTAAGAAAAACTTTATAAAACAATATTAAAATACACAAACAAAGTGGCCAACTTTAATAATGTAATTGAAAGACATTATAAGATATTATTTAGATAAATTATTCACATCATTTGTTGTCGAAACATTTTCATAATATTATTGGAATTTCAATGAAAGTTTTTTCACGCTCTATAAGCTCATTTACTTATATTTTATTGCAAACTTATTATTATACGTTTGTTTTTCTTTGCTTGTGTCTCTCTTTGGGGGCTTTTTTTTCTTTCTTTACTCATTTTCCCTCTGGCCTCTAACAACAAAAAAAAAAGGGAGAGAGAAAGGGAGAGAGAGAGAGAGAAAAAAGAAAGCAAAAAGTAACAGCCTTTTCCATATGGATTCGGTCGTAAATCTCTGGGCTGCTACATAACATTTTATGTCATAATTTCTGGCCTCAGAGAGGAAGTTACGCCCACATGAAAACGGAAACCGCAAGTTAATTGCACATTCAGGCTCGGGTTATGTTCAGATAATCGCACACATAAAGACATTTCATTATTTGTCCCTTTTGTTTTCTTCGTGTATCATTTTTACAACAGCTCAGGCTTCAGGCAGGCATACGGTATACGGCACACGGCAGAGGGAACCAGAAACCATGAATTGGCAACTGGGAACTCGGTAACTGGTTAATGGAACTGGCAACTGGTAGAAAGAAAGGCGAAACTTATTTTTTGGCCTTAGGCCGAGATATAAATATTTGCCTAACAAACATTAAAGTTGTTTTATTTGGCTAATTTATGCTACGAATTTCATTTCTGCTTACTCTGTCGACACGCCATAAATGCTTAACAGGAGATTTTGGCCAAGTCAACAACATGGCGTATGAGTGTTTGAGTGCCCTTTCTGTTTTAGGTGAGCACTCTCTCATTCTCTCTGTCTTGCTCATTATGAATCATTTGGGCGGAGAGAGCAGAGCCAAAAGGTGGGCCAACTCAAAAAAAGATTTATTAGCCAGAGCCTATAATGAAGTTCATTTGAGAAGCAAGTTAATGTTTTTTCTGCCAACTCGGCAATATTCCAAGGGTGAGCATGAGCCGCCATATATCAAAAGAAAAGAAAAGAAGAAAAAAAAACCTGTTATAACTAGAAATGGAATGAAGAAAACTGATTAGAAATGGCAAAATATATTCATCTAGGGAATCTTAATAAACCTAATACAATTAAGATAAATTATCATTTAGTTATATGAAATCAAATAAAAAAAAAAAAAATGAATACAACGACACGACATTGAAATGTAATTAATTTTTCTCTCATTTTGCTAATTTTATTCACAACTTTTTGACCCTCATTCTACACAGATGCTATATATATATAAAGTATATTTGATGTCAGTTTCTGTAATTTCAGTTTCATTTCAAGTTTGTTTTTGTTGTTTGGCCTCTTTGCCTTGCCATAAGAGAAGCAACCGAGCGACCAATGACCCTCTGGCCCTAAAGTTGATTATTACTTATAGACAGCAAAGCACTGTAATCACTCGGACACTGAAAGAGAAGAGCTGCAAATTACTATTTGAAAGCCAAAGGCAAACCAAAAAATGGTTTTTACCAGTAAGAGGGAAAAATGGTAAAGGAAGTAAGGGTGGGATTAAGATGAGAAGGCAAAGGAAGAAGAGGAGACTTTAGATAGATATGAGAGCGGAAAAGCAAATGTGCAAAATCTCATTTACAGTTGGCAGCTCTAAAATGGCAAACACAAAACCCGGTGGCACCCAGAAGGCACCAATGCCACAATGGCCAAAATCCGAGAAGTTCTATGGACACAGTTACAACTAGTTGGCTACAAAAATAAAAAAAAAAAAAAAGAAAAAAAAGAAAAAGAATATATGTAAAAAAAAAAAAAAAACAAACAAAAACAGTTTGGCCCACAGTCAGGACATAACGTTGATGTTGTTGTTTGCCAGACTATTTCCTTCTTGGACTTGACATTGATGTTATTAACTTTTTCCCATTCTCAATCTCTCCCTCTCTATCTCTCTTCATCTCATTCCCGTTATATGTATGAAATAATTTTTAGAAAAGCGAGATGAACAAAAAAAAAAAAAAAATTAAATTAGTGAAAGAGCAAAATAAAATGAAATGACTGGCAAGGATAAGAATAATATGAGAGAGAGAGGGGAATAGCTTTAGGGCTTTAGATTAAATAAGTTCAAGGAAAATAGAAATGAAATTTCACTTTAAACGAAAAAAAACAACCATTCAACTATACGGAAATTACTATACCCTAGTGAATAAACATATGTAGCAGAATCATATTGTGGCATATGGAAAAATGCAAATGAGAATAGAAAAACAGACTTTAATTTTTTAGCTATAAAAGATTTGGTTTGAGATATGAAAACTATAACAAATTTCAATTGTGATGTGTCTTTTAGCTTAGACAACTCATTCTCTCTATTCTCGTTCTTTGGTTTTTATTCTACTACTCGTTACTTTTTGACTCGTTTTTCTATTCGCTAATTTTGCTAGTTATAAAAGTATTTCTTTATTTTGTTCTAGTTTGATTTCTCTTCTTATCTTTTAAATAGTTTATTAGGAATTATCTATAACTTAGGTATGAAATAATATCTATGTGGTGACGATTTATACACTTATTCTCTCTACTCTCGTTCTTTGGTTTTTATTCTACTACTCGTTACTTTTTAACTCGTTCTATTAGTTTTTCTATTCGCTAAATTTGATAATTGTTTAAATATTTCTTTATTTTGTTGTAGTTTAATTTCTCTTCCTATCTTTTAAATAGTTTATTAGATATTCTACATAATATCTATGTGGTGCCAATTTATATACTTATTATTCAGTTAACACTCGTGAACTAAAATTATTCATTTTTGCTTTTGATCAGCTTGAATATACCCCTACAATAAGAAGGTATTACCTTGTACTTATGTATTAAATAAAAGAATCTTTTGACATGATGGGAAAATCATTTCATCAATCTGAACTAATCAGACTGCTTTGTTTTATAATTAATTTATATATAAGGGAAAAAAACACCATGGATAATTAAACTGAAAATCTAAGAATTTCAAATTACAAAAAAGGGAGAGAAATCAGCTTTATTGCGCTGATTTATGTCAACCACAGGAACGGGCTTCCTTCATTCCTTTATAAGCCAAAAGGAAAGTACAAAGTTTATCAGCCTTAACCTCAGATCAGCTCAACTTGGAACTTCTTGCGGCTGCCGACTTAGATAAACATGGAGAAAATGTATGGGGAATGAGGTCTAAAATTCAGCGTGTGGTTACATAAAGGACTTTTGATTAAATGAAACCATTTATTAAACGGCAAGGTAAAGACAATGTCGTGACACCTTTCCGCAAGGTTTTCAACTTGAAGAAGTTGGCAAAAACAATTTCTTTAAAAGTCGCCGTCTCATACGAGACAGTGAAACATAAAGATTGAGAGGTAGAGAAAAGAGTGAGAAACAGAGAGGAAAAGAGAGGGAGAGAGTTATGACGTGGTACGTTAAATGCCAACCAAAACCCCCAGACAGAATCTACACATCCTTACAACTAACCGTCACTTTCTACTCATACCCACTCTCTCGCTCTCTCTCCCTCCTTCCCGTGTCACTTTTCGCCCTTTTCCTGTACAAGGGCAAGTAAACACAAACAAATTTTTAAATTTGTAAACACGGCAAACGAGTGAAAGTTAACAAAATGAAGCCAACAACGCGAAACGAAACCACTTGGCAATGTCGACACAGACGACGCCATCGCCATTCACCATTGCCGTCTCACGCACACTCGATTACTGGATGGGCATAAAGGAAGAGAAGGGTAAGAGTGTGGAATAGGGAAGTGGAATATAGAGGAGGGTAAAATGGGAGAATATACAGGAGCCAGTTAACTGAGAAAAATATATACATATATACATATATAAATGCGACTGTTTGAGCGTGTGTGTGTGTATGTTGGTAACAGGAAATCCGACAATTTTTGGAAATTTTTCGCATGAGCAAAACAAAATAAACAACAACAGACAACCATCATCATCATCAGCAACAACAACAACAACAACATAAAGTACGATTACATATAGTTTGTTAGTTCAAATCATAGTAATCAGATTTTGAAATCAAATTGCACTTTGACTTTTCGCTGTTTTTCAATTAAAATGAACAAAAACTTTAGCTAAAAAATTTTCAATAAATAATCTTTTTAATTGTCTTCAATCATCAATGTTAAAAAGTTAGTTTAGCAGCAAATTTGTTAACATTTTAATTCAACTTAAAAGTAATTATAATCATTAATTTTCCATAGATAAAAGTAAATAGTTAATGATTTACTAACCCAACAAGGACATAAAACAAAAGGATTAAGAATCTTTAACAACTTTTATAACTAACATTTTGGCTTGGCATCATTAATCTATTTTTCTCTACCTCTCTCTGCTTTTTTTTTTCTTCCTTTACCACTTTTTGTAATTATGTCAACTCATTACCAATTTGACCAAATGCCTTTTAAAAAAAGCAATTACTTTGCCAAATTTGTCTAATATGCCAACTAATTACTATATAAAAAATACTTGTCCTTTTGTTACTCTATAAAAAAAACTGATCCTTTCCTTATACATATAAATTTCAGTGTTTACAAGTTTGCATTAATATTAAGGATTTTTCAAGTAGTTTAAAATATAGTGAAAAAACTTTTAAATTTTTTTAACTTAAAAAAAATACTAAGAGGCTGAGAATTTTATATTATTATATATTTATATATTATAAAAAACAAATTCAAGCACAGAAATTAGATTATTATTTAGTTAAGGAAACATTTGCTTATTAAATTTCTAATTTTTTTAATAGATTTTTCCAATTTCTATAAAAGAAAACCCTGTGGAAATTGAGGTGAAAATGTTTTTTGGCATCTCTATTTAATGTTTTCTTTTCTACATCTTTTACAAAAGTGTTAAAAAAAATGTTCTTCCGTATATCACAACAGTCATAATAAAAATAAGGGGCGGGGAGGGGGTAGACAAATCATAAAAAAAAAACAAAGAATGAAAAAATGAAAAATGCTAATAAAAAACAAAGAAAGACAAAAAAAAAAAAAAAACGGGAATATATGTGCAATTTGCTTAGAGCACTTGTGATTAGGCACGCCTCTTGCTGCTGCCGTCTACCATGGCCGTTTAATGGCACACACATGGCGTATGTGTAATATTCCTTGCTCATATGCCACATTTGCATAATTTGTCTGAAGGAACCAAGCACATTGCTATCATTTAGCCCAGCCAGGCTGTCTGAGTTAGTAAATTGCGCGTACGCCATATAAGCCGCAGCCACGTTTTGGGTTTAGAGGAAACACAGTAGCAACAACAACAACAACAAGAACACCGCAAAAAAAAAAACAGACGAAGAGAGAAAAGAAAAAACAAGAAAAACGTTCGGTAACAGCAGCAGCAAGAGCCATATAGAAGAGCTATGTAAGCCAGGTCAGAAGGCTTGTTGACAAATTGATCCTGATGGGGGTCTAAAGTGAAACGAATGGTAGCTGAGTTAGCCTGAGTGGGTTAATAGCAACAGGTACTTACGCCCTGATTTGATAAAGGCAAATAAACTGTGATCTAACGATGAAACTGCATAATAACTGAAAGTAGGCCTATAGGTGAGTGGTTGAATATAAGGTGGCAGTTAGCCATAAGGGAATTTGGTCTATTTTTAAGACATTTTCACTTTGGTAGTAGCTTAAATAATGGTACCATATACATACATAGATGGATTTTTCACTCTTGGATGAAAGTAAATCAATACGTTTTTTTGGCAGCTGCTGTCCATTTCCATTAGTATACGCATGAAGAGATTTTTAGCCTTCTGCTTCTACTAACCGTATCGAATGGCGGCTCGTAAAACTTGCTTCATTGCTTGGGCAAGGTCATCAAATCACAAAGAGAAAGAAAGAAAAAAAAAAAAAGGAAATACATTGAACCCGCCAATTGTTTCACGGCAACATCAAAAGACACGACGTCACAATACACAGAATGTCTTTAGCAGCAGTTTGGCAAAACAAAATAAAGAACGTTAAGAAGAGTAAAGTAAGGTTAAGTAAAGTGAGGGAGAGAGAGAGAGAGAGAGAAATGTAACAACAATAAAAGCAACGATGCTAAAACAGCAAAGTGAACACCACGTGGCCTACATAAAAACAACAAACAGTGAAGCAAGAAACTTTTCGTCTTTTCTTATTTTATTCTTTTTTGGGGTAGACGAAAATTGCCTGCAGCTGCAATGGCTGGATAATATGTATCCAAAAGGACACACAGAGGGAAAGAGAGAGAGAGAGAAAGAGTAATGGGCTGTTGGTAAGTTCCCTTCACCAATTCCCCACTTTTTGACTTCCTCGCGGCACTTAATCAGTCAAATTTTATGCAGACTTACTCTCAGTGTTAGCAGCTGCCGACAAGCGACTTTAATTGCTTTTAGTTCGTCTTAAAGCTGACACTAAGGATATCTAAATTTGTATGTGTGTGTGTGTGTGTTTTTTTTCTTTCTCCAAAACCCCTTCCCCTTCCCCCCTCTCCTTACTCTCTCTTACTTGTATTTTGCAATTAGTCTAAGTGGACTTTAATATGTCAGTTCTTAGTGTGCGCATTGCAAAAAGCGCTTCAAGTCATTTTGTGGCTTTCCCGCAAAAAAAAAAAAAAAGTTCCCACTGAACACAACTCAACTCAACTGAACTGAACTGAACAAAATAGAACAAAACTGAATAGAATAAGAAGAACAAAAACAGAAATTAACTTTGCATTTTAGGCCAGAAAAGTTACAGAGCCATTTTGCCTTAGCCCTTGTCAGTTGACAGTTTCTCTTGCCTTGGCAAAAATTTTGATTTTCTACTGTGTTGGGATGGTCTCAGTTTAGGCTCAGGCTGAGACTCGGGCTCGGGCTCAGGTTCAGTTAAAATGACTAACTTTTTGTATGTTGTCTCAAAGTTTTTAGTTTTACTTGCCCTTGCTAAAAATTGTTGGTTTTTGTTTTGCTTGGCATGTTACATGAAATGTGTGTGTGTGTTTGTGTGTGTGTCTAAGTGTGTGTGAGTTTTTTTTTACAGTCTTTTCAGTTTAGGAACATAAATTTTGTGGTTTCAGTTCGAGATCGAGAAAAGGCAAATTTGATTTCATGATGAGGCATAAAATAGGCAACTGTAAAATTTAATTAATCCCTGAAAAACTGTTGGCCAAATGGTTTTTCGAGAATTGGTCAAAAAAGAGTCATTTCCAATTGATGTGCAAGGATATATAAACATCTGAACAGTAAAATGCTTTTACATTTCAAAATAAAACTCAAGACTATAAACTAACTTTTCATTAGACTAAGGAAATGGACAAGTTGAAGAACATTTCTATTCATTCATTCATTTCGATTTTTAGATTTATTCCGTTTGACTAATTTAACAATTAGTTTTACTTTGAACTTGATTTTTAATTAATTCCTTTTTTTGGGATTTTATGGCACTTTCATTTGGTACTTTTATTACCACCCCCTTACTCCGCACTCCTTCCTAAATTTGACAACTCAATCACTAGCCAAAACTGTTCTTCCTAGTAAAGGTTCATTTTGGTCTTTCCAATTGAATGCGGAGTACCCAAAAAAAAAAAAAAAAATATATAGAGAGGGATAGGGAGGAAAAAAAAAAACAAAATTTACATATTTTATTAAATTCCCGCACAAATATCCAATCAATAATGTAGTATGCCATTCGCCATATCCGGGCTCTGTTCCATCTTCAACTGTCGTCTCCTCCTGGACCATCAGCCACCGCTTATTTGAGTGTGGACCAAAGGCAAAGCCGTCGCAAATTAAGTATGCATACGTATTCAAATGGCTCACAAGGCAAAGGCAAATATATACACACACACACACACACACACACACACACACACACACACACAGAAAGAAAGTAAGCCAAGAGAGGGAAGGGTATGGTGTATGCCCAAGAGAGAGATTTTTGGTTCTTTTTTTTTTTTTTTGTTCCTTCCCCAGCTTCTTTTATGGGTAAGGGCAAATCATTAAGCACATCGAATTCTTTCTTTTTTTTTTTTTTTTTGGTTTTACACCCTTCACTCTTGCCACAAAAAAGGGGTATATTGAGATCATCAAATTGTATTTAACAGACACAAAAAGATAACAAAGCGTTTCTATAATGGAATAAAGATATATATATATATATTCTTTGGAGTCTATTAATATGAGTTTTGGCCATTTTAAGTTCTGGAAGTTGTTAGATATTGGGATAATTATATAAATATATACGTGACATTCAGTGATTTCATTTGCAGGGCATCTAAATGTCGGTGATTTTTGCAACATTTGTCTGCGTGTCTGGTTTTGGCTTTTGTTTTTGTATTGTCGCCACACTATCAAGTAGTAATTGGTAGAATGGGAAATTGTGGTAGGTTTGGGGGGAGTGAGGGTAGTAGACATTTGGAGGTGGCATGCAAATGAATACCGCAAAAAAAAAAATAAAAGATTATGCCAGGCATAAAAATAAATTAATAGCCCTGGCGTGTGTGTTTGCTTTTATATATATAAATAAATATATATATATATATATACACAGTATATGGAGAGCAAGGACAAAGTAACGCTTAATAGTCCTAGAAGTTGGAGAGTTAAGGAGTATGAGAAACAGAGTACTGAATTGAGTTTGGGGTTGGGGTTGGGGTTGTGGTTAGGGTTGCGGAGGAGGGTATTCACTTTAATAAGCTGGACCCCCATACTCATACTGTCTGCCCTAAGGGGCCAGTTTTCTTCTTTATAATTTACTATGCGTAATTTCCTCGTCTTCTGCTTTCATACGTAAATATTTAATTTCCTATTCGCAGGACTTTGTTTTCACTATTAATTTTGATATAAGAAAAGGGTATATGCACTTATCAAGTCCATTGAATTTATATATAGAAAGTGGAACAATAAAGTTTTTAGATATATATTTAAATTAGTTAATAGTTTTTTCTATATATAGTAAACTTTATAAATAGTCATAGTATTAATCATATAAGCTATGTATATATTATATTTATATGTTCTTATCTTTTTTGTAATTTTTATTTTGCAGCACATCAGAAAAAGCAGATGAATGGACCAGATCTTGGCTTATCTGAGTAAGTGCAAACTATTTTATTATCTAATATATATACCTATATATAAATATTGATCAAATTTAACTTAACTTAAGTTTTGTTTTAAAAGGTAATTGAATTGGAAACATTACAATATTGAACATTAAGAATGAATATAAAGTATATATCCATGAATTAGGGACATAAAATGCCAAATCTGTCTTTGAAATAACGAAATATTTCTTTACTTGGTTTGTTTTTCAATTATTTTCTAATAACTTTCAAAAGGAGAAGTAAACAAAATTCTCAAAAATCAAACAAAAATTTCTTATTTATCTTTTCATGCTTTTAAGTAGTATATAAAATAGATAAATATCTGATCTAAGAATGACTATATATATATATATTTTTCCCTTTTATATTTTCTTTATTATTTTTTAAGCGTTTCTTCCATTAAATTGATTTAATTTAATAGAGTGACTAAAAGTCGGCTATATAAATTTGTTATTTTACTTGTTGTGCGTTGTTTTTTCCTCTTTGTTTGTTGCTTTCTCTTGTGTTTTTTTTTTTTTTTTTTTTGGCTAGCATTTTTATTTTATTATTTATTGTTTTGCATTTCATCGCCAAGGCTTTTATGTTTATTGCCTTTTGTGCCAAGTTCTGTTCCACTAATATCACTTGAGTGGAGATTTAGCAGACGGCGCATGTTGTAAAGAGCTGTCAAAAACTTCAAATGTCGCCACAATGGAGCCAAACTGAGCGTGAAAATATATCCTTGGCACATTGTTTGACCAATAAGTGGAATTTCCCATAAACGATTGCCTTTAGATGTTAAAATTTTTACAGTTTCTTAATAATACTTTGTGAATGCAATGCATTTCAAGCTTTAGTTTAAATTCAATATTGACCTAGACAGAATTTACGGTAGTTTTTTTACTCCAAAGTTTTTCTTTCATTTTCAATTTCCCAGACGATGACAATTTCTTTTTCTCTTCTCATTGATATCCATGTTTATTTATTTATTTTTATTTGTTTGAAGTGAGTTTCTTTACACTTTTTATTTGGGAGTTGTAGTGCAATAGAAGAAAGTTTGCTATTTCTTTTTATTAGTGAAAGAAAAAGAGAAGCGTGAAAGTATTTTTCTTGATTTTAATTTTTTTGCAGTTTTCCTTTTTATTTGATTTTTTTGGGCCACCAAAGTAAACTTTAACGCAATGCATCGTAAAGCGGTTTATGCCCCAAAAGAGCTCCAAAGAATGATAGAATAAGAGAAAGAGAGAGAGAGAGAGAGCGAGAGAGAGCGAGAGGAAGCAAGGGATAAGGAAAGAAATAAAGGGAAAGAAGATGCAAGCAAGCAACAAAAAAAAAAAAAGGGTAAAAAAATGGAAAAAAACTTAAATAAAGTGGAATTACTTGTCGAAGGTTGAGTGAGAGTTCCTTTACCATCTTAGGAGCATTCTGCATATTCATTTTGCTCTACTTTCTGTGTGGCCACTTGAACGTTTCCAGCTGCCTGTTTGAGTTGTCAACGCGAACAACTCTCGAGTGGGATGAATGAAAAGTTTCCCTATTCTCCTCCACAAGTCTTCAGTTGGGCCAACATTTATTGCTTTTTACTCACTCGTTGGCTTTAATCTAAAGTCTCTTTTACGCTAGCCTCAATATTTCTGTTCTTCTTTCGCTTCTCCCTTTCTCATTCCTACTCTCTTTTAAATGTTTCATATTTGAAATTGAAATATCTGCAGTATTAAAGTCTTGATCTAAATAATTAAAATAAATGTCTTCATTTCGAATGATGCGAGGATTTTCGTCAACCATTAAATTTAACTGGATACAGTAGTGTTTGGGGGGGGGGTGAGAAAGTGAATGAGGATTGGCCCCATCTTCATTTATATATAGTATAGTCTCCATTCTCTTTCTTGTCAGCCATTTACAAGTTAATTGGCGGCCAAGTTGCTGGCGAAAAACAAAAATATTATTTTATATGCCTTTGGAAATTAAGAAAAGTTTGCTTCATTTTGGCCCCCAAAGACGAGGGTTGCTTTGGTTTGGTTTGGTTTGGCAGTGGGTGTGGCATGTATATCTAAGGTGGCGGCTGGTTGCCACTAATGAGCGTATTGTTTGGTAGATAAAAAGAAGAGAAATGGAATAAGGGGGCGTACAACAACCAAGGGGCTATGCAGGAAACAGGAAATAGCCATTGTTGTTGGCATTGCCAAAGGTAAAGGGGTAGGCGAGAAGAGAAAAGGTCTTATATACATACATATATATATATATATATATACTTATATAGAGGTATGTAATTACCTAGTATAAAGAGGGTTAGAAATTTTTGCTTTATCCATGGGTCATTATAAAAATTCATTTAGGGAATTATATTCATTGGACTACAAAGAAGCTTTCATAATTATATTATGACCTCAAATATCGATTGTTCAATATTATCTTATCATATCTATAGCCAATACCAATACCAAAATATTTGAACCTTAATTGCATACTAATCGATTTCCAATGAATTGAACTGCTTTATTTAATAACTAAATTGTTTATGATATAGACACTAAAATGATATATATTCAACATGGAATATATATTAACTCTATTATTATATCGATCTTTTGCTATGTTATCTATTTCTGTCTATCTTTCTATATTAATGTCATTCAAATTCTGAGATAAGAATTTGAAGGGATAAGATAAGAAGGGAAGGGACATTACCTTTAATACTAAGCTTTATCTATTGTAATCTCTTCTATAGCCTAGTATTTCTTGATCTCTCAAATGTTGAAACTGAATCATTCTGAATTTTTAATTAAGTTAGCCTTCTATCACATACCAAAAGAAAAAAAAATAAAAGGGTAGCTGAGTTAATTGTTTTTCATTTCAAATGTATATTAGTTTTTCTATAAACTTTGCTGCTACTGCAGCAGCTGTTGAAAACAGATTCTAGATTTTTACTCTCTGTTTTTTGTTTTGCTTTTTTGGTTTTCGCATTCAATATTTCCTTTAAAATAAAACTGAAATGTAATTAAATTTTTTGGCAATTCGTTTAATTGAGTTTTAAGCCGTAACTTTTGGCTGGGCCCTCGAAATTGAAAGTTGCTTCGTTTCACTTGCTTGCCCCATCATCATCATCATCATCTTTTTCTCTACTCCTCCTCTTTACCTTCTTCTACTAGTCCCCTCTTCAACTGTAGCTTGCCATGTCGCTTTTTCTCTCTCTCTCTCTCTCTCTTTCACCATCTCCCTTCCTACAGTTTGTATCATAAAGCAAATGTCTGCTTGGAATCTATTTTTTAATTTCTGCGGTTAGCCTGCAAAAAAAAAAAGACCCCTCTGGCTTTTCTTCCCCATCACCCTTCACCCCCAGCGACGACTGTTTGCTCTGTAATTAAGTGCGTCTAATTTGTGTTAAGCGCTGTGCCACTTGAGCATCGTTGCTCCTACCTCTCATCCTTCTCCTTTTTGCCTCTCCTCCGTTTTTTTTTTTCCTGTCTTATTCGGTGTGTGCTTAACATAAGCCCAGACTTTCCAGTTAAGGGTTTTAAAGGTTTCTACCAATATATATATATATATGTACATACATATATAAAAAAAAAAAAGAAATTGTAACTGCCGTAAAATTGCCACCTTCAGCCTTGGGAATTTTGTTAAACAGAAACATTTTGTTTATTTTTTTTCTTCCTTTTTTTTTCTGTTTCTCCTGTTTTTTTGAGTGATTTCTCTGTGCGAGATTTAAGGAAAGGGCTTTACTTGTGCAGCGATACGTGTGATATGCATGAGTGGAACAGTTTCCAGAATGATAAAATGTATCCATCCGCACTTAACATTTAACACTTAACTTAACTTAACATTCAAATTTAGACAATCTAAAGACTAATAGTAACCATATTTATATATCTCTTTATCTTTAGATAGAATCCTGAACAACATTACAAAGTTAGATAAATGATTGCTAGCCTATTTGTTGTTGCTTTTAGATAAGAGACTTGATTCTTTTTTATGATCAAAAATATACTCAAATTGTCCCGATCTTTTAATTGCTAAGATTCCAAACTTCTATACAGTTTTTGTGCTCTGATTCAGTTTTAGTTTTTTTTTTGTCTATATCTTAAGACAAAATTGTTTTCATTTATAAACAAATATTTTAAAGTAAACAAAATTAAAGAATCTCATTAAGAAATGAAGACCATTTTGCAAACATTTTAGTACCAATATTTTGGCGCCATTTATTGGACAATAAATCTATCAAATTTAAATGTTTTTCAAAATATCAATAATGGTTTCTATAAATTTTTTCTTTATGACCAAAAGAAAAGAAGATGGTTGCAGTTTTTTTGATTTTATTTAAATTAAATAAAAGAATTTTTTTGTTTGACAGATACAAGCCAATTAATTAAACTGAATATTAACTAAAGAGAATATTTTTAAGACGCAATTTATTGTTTACTACAAGAGTATTAAAATTGAAACGCAAAAGCTTAAATGGATACTTTTAATTAAGAAACCAAATATAGAAAACCAATTCATGCTCTGCATAAAATCAGCAAAAAGTAAAAATAAATAAAAGAGTAAAAAAAACCAAAGGTGGATATTTTATTTATTATAAAAAACCAAGCAAATAAAAGAGATATCTTTGTATATATATATATATATAGAAATGAGTAAAATAAACTTGATTGATTTGTTTCGGATATGCAAACCAAAAGCAATATTTTAATTAATACAATAAGAAAAATTAACAGTTTTAGGAATGAACTGAAAAAAGCAATTGAAACGTTAATGGAATTGATTATAAGTGGACTTAAACGTATTCTAGAAAACTGGTATTCGTATAGGAATAATATTGAAAACTAAAATGCCTTTTGAGTACTATTGAAACTAGTTTCTGAGCAGTCAAATTTGTATGTTTATAATAATAATTATAACAATTATTTTTTAAGTAATTTAAATATTTAAAAATACGCATAAATACTACATAATTTTAGCTTGAAATGGCAAAACACATTAAGCTAAATTATAGAATTTTTTATAAGCAAAATAATTAATAGAGATGATTTATAAAATTTCAATAAAACAATCGAAACTTAAACACTTTGTAGGGGAAACAACTTTTCGAATAGGAGAAATATTGTTAATTCTTTTTAGAAATATGATTGTAATTAATTTAACTACTCAACATTTGTTTGATTAAAATCTTATTTGCATTCTCTTTGGTTCATAAACTTGCCAAATCCAAATATATTTTATATATACCATAAAAAATGAAGAGGAAACCAAAACTCACTGAGTAATTTATATTCATCATTTTACTGATATTATCTTGAAGCAATTATTTTGGCTCGTGTTCACATTTTTATGTATTGCACAAATTTCCCTAAGGGGCCGTTAACTATTCAAGTGTGCAACTAATTACAGTTTATGTCAAACACAAACTCACCCAAGTTTCAATTTTAATTTCAGTTTCAGTTTTTCAACAATAATTATTTCATGTATTAATATTGTTAAAATTTTTTTTTATTTTTTAATTTTTCAAAATTTTTTATTAATAATTGTGTGAGTTTTATAATTTGTTCTCTTTTGCACTGTTTCACTTACTTGACACAGTCAAAAAAAAGGGAAAAGAAAATCAAAAAATTTCAAAAACAAACAGACAATGTAACCGGCAATTTGCCGTTAGACTTTCGTCGATTTGATGCCTAAAAGCGGGCTATGATTTATTTATGATTTTGTTTCGTTAAATATATTTCGCTTTCGTTTCCGGCTTTTGGTTTTTAGCTGCTTTTGGTTACGCATACGAAACGGCAACTGTTTTGTATTTTATCAAACACCGAGTTTATATAGGCGCCCCAATCGAAAGCTTTTCCCACACGAAAGCTTTCAACACTGAGAGACCGAACGAGCAAGCGTGTGAAAGAGAAAGCAGGAGAGATCTGGCTTTCGACCAGCTTTGCCTTTCGACCAATTTACCACCAATTGTTTTGAGTGCAACAAATCGAAGCAGCAGCAATTGCCAAAGGCAAATATTCTTTCATTTTTCTTCTTTCCAGACACTCGCACATACTTCTTTCCCCTTTATCAACACATCTCCTCTCGATTGGTGTAGTTTTCTTTCTATTTTTTTTTGTTGTTGTTTTTTGGTTTGTTTGCCGAGCTGTGCACATGGCTAGTAAAAGGAATCAAGTGCAAAAGCTGCATGCAAATCATTTGCCGCTCATAAATTATGGCCCACGCATAAGGCCAAACTGTCGGCAGCTAGTTTTCAGGCAGCAAAGCAACAAAGAAAAGAAAAAAAAAAAATCAAAATAGGAAAAAGAATGAACAAAACTTCAATGCATCCTAAAATGAGATTGTTGGGTTTTTACCGCTTGGATAGTTATTCGATTCGATTGTTCAAGACTGAATGACTTTGAGTTAAAATCTGCTTAGTTTTTAACTCTTTGCTTCTACTTCTCGAATGTGTTGTACTTCTTATATTTAAAACAAAAACTAAACTAAACCAATATAAATCGAATGGATTAAAGCAATTTCAATTTCATTCAATATAATACGATTTTGTACTCAAGTTTTGTTTTCTGCTAGAATAAGTCTGGAGATCTTATTGATAGAGAACTAATAACAATAACTATATAATCTGAGAATCTTTAGAATCTTTCCATCCAATTTACTTATTTAACTGATTTAAATTGTTAAGATTCATTTATTTACCAGCTATTTTCGTCCATTGTCTGGCTTATTGATTTAACACCTTTAAAAAGTCGACAAAATAGTTTTTCTTTGCATAATTGACGGCATTTCTTATAAATTTGAATTTTTGTTGAACTTTTGAACTATTAGAAGCCGGAGATAAAACTGATTTCAATGCATTTTGAATTCAAAAGTAAAATAATTTATTATAAACTAGAAATTGTGAAGATTTCTTATTGAAAGTTGAAAAGCTTAAGTATGAACATTGCAAATACTTATACCAAGAGAAGTAGCTGCAGGAATCTCTTAGTAAAAAGCAATATATTAGTTAGCTAAGCGTAGAATACATACTAAACAAATGAAATATCTCAATAAACTATGCATCTGTTAATATAACGTATAAAGCTCACTCTAAACTCTAGTTTTTTTTTATTACAAGATTAGACATTAAATTTCAAAATCATTCAACAACTTAAAATTTCGTTACGGGAAAATTTTGGTGTATCTGGTGTATTGTTTTTTCCGTAAGAATTGGACATTCTTTTGCAGTAAATGCTATCTTAAATGTTGATCAGAATATTTACTTTATGCTATCGCTCTAGTTAATACAATGATAAAGGAGAAAGGATAAGATCTTAATAGAGAAGTTACATATAAAAGCAGGTTTTAAAATCTTTATCAAGAGAAATCATATATTTTCTGTCTTTATGTATCTCTTATACTTAAAATTTTACACTTTTCTTTTTCCCAAATTAAGCGAAACCTGTACACCATGTCGTATGAGTTATAATATATTAATATTAAGTGGTTTACTACTTACAGAATCAATTAAAGTCACTTAAATTGTCGATTAAAACTAACAGCTTGAGTTTTTCAATTCAAATGAATATAAAGCATTTTAAGCTGTCAACAACTAAAATGAAATGTGGTGCTAACAGGGCGTATGAGTTACTGAGAGGGGAACATTTTGAAATCATCTTATAAGTGTTTTTACATTGACATTTCGCTGATGTAGTTTGCCATTTGTTTTGAACTATTTTTAACTATAAATAATTGTATGATGACAGGGTTGAGGTTTGAAATATTTTTGCTCGCGTCGCTAACCATGATGATGCTCAGTTGCTTGCACTTCCCTAGATTCTGTGTTTGTCTGCACACATGTCTATACACACACACACACACACATATATCTATTTTTTTGGTTGTGCGTTTCAAGCGGAAGCGGAAATGCCACCAGTCACAGTGGCAGAGTCAACTACTAACTGTTTGTATGCTTGTTTTGGTCCTGGGTTATAACATGTTCTTGCTAGCTTTTCTATCTCGTCTTTGTTTTTCCGTTCGTTTTGTTTTAGGTTTTTATTGTTATTTTCTTGTTCGTTTTTGCTTGCCATATGCAAATTTGATACTCAACTGGCAATATATAAATATCGATTAGTTAATATCAAGCTACCTGACAGTCTGACAAGGACCTTAAGGCGGCATTGAACTTGTCTAGCCATAAGAGAGCACCTAACGAATGAGTGGAGCTAACCTTTGCCTGATTTAATTATTTGTAGCATACTTTTGTGACCGACCAAAAACTTCACACCTGAATGCCCACAATGGGAGCAGAGCAGAGTATAGCCAAAGGATGGTTCCAAGAGAAAGAGAGAGGAGGAGAGAGAGAGAGAGAGAGAGAGGGAGAACAAGATGAGTGCAAAAAAGTTTTATGCATTCAAAAAGTTGTAAGTACCAAGACCCCGACACCGACACCGACCCCGAGTCCGACCCGGACCCAGACCGAGAACCGAAACCCGTTTCCAGATCCTTAACCAAACCCATACTCGTAGCCTTTCTGTGGTTCTTCTACTATGGCAAACGAAATGAATGTCTCAATTCATTTTACGCTACACCGCATCTCAAGTGGAGCATAGTGGAGTGGAGCACCATGCAAAAAAGGGCTGCGGGTTTTTCACTTTTTCTTTTTTTTTTTTTTTTGGGTTTGGGACATTCCCCAAGGCATGAACGGACAGACACAGAACGAATGAAGGGGGTTGGAAAAAAAAAAGTGCAAGCAAAGGGACTTTTGGCTTCATTACAATTTGTTGATTTGCTTCGTTAAACAGCAAACAACGGATAAGAAGAAGAAAAACAAAAATAAAGCTGAAATTGAAACAAGAATCAAGATGAAATGAAGTTGTCGACATCTTAGAAGCTCTCATTTCGTTCGTTTCCCCCCCGGCTCTCTATGGTTTGTTTTCTCCTTTTCTTTTCTTCTTTGTTTGGTTTCTTACTTTGCCATATTTAAATGGCGGTTGCAGCAAAACGAAAAGCGGTAAAAAGAAACAACAAAACAGAAAAATAAAAAAAATTATATATACATAAGGCGAAATAAAAACCGACAAGGGCCTGGCAAGGCGTTGATGGGCGGGCTGGCGTATGTCTTCAAAGGCAACGCCTCAAGCGACAAAATCTGCGTGCGTTTGTCTCGCCCCGTTCTTCCCTTCTCTTTTTTACTCTCTCCATCACTCAAGACTGTTTTTTTTTCTCTCTTTTTTTTTGGTTTGCTTTGGTTTGGTTCAAAGCAATGGAAGTTGATGATGGTAGCCGCTGGCTGAGAGGAGTCAGTGAAGCTTGTAGGTGGCAAGCAATTTTGACTGACAGCCAAAGAAGCAACCAGCCATCTAACCGACAGCCATGGAAATAAAAGGAGCAACAGCACAACATAGCAACAAATATGCCATTTTTTCTTAAAGTAATAAAATTTAATACACAACATAAATTTCAAATTTCATATAACATATTCATAGAAATGTATGCCAAACAGTTTACTCTTAGTTTAATCTATTGAAACATTGCTAATACTAAATAGACTATTCTCTTCTCTTTATTAAAAAGAAAAAAGTTTGTATAAAAACTTTCGCTTTTTGTGACCTTTCTTTCTCTTTCTTCTCTTATCTTTTAGCCAACCCTCAAACACACACACACACAATTAGATTTATTTGCGAATTATAACTTAAATTGCCAACTTCTTCTTTTTTTATATTGTCCCCTTCTCATTTTTGTGTTATCATTTTTTATATTCTCATAATTTTGTTTTTTTTTTTTTTTTTTGGTATTTTCTGTTGGCTGGGGCCCTTTTGGCCGCAGTTTATGCCATAAAAACGCTTAAACTTGGCAGTTTTCATTTTGGTCATAATTCATTGCATACTTTTCTGCTGGGCTGGCCCCAAAAAATCAGCCACTTGTATAATTACCATTTAATTTTAGATTGTTTACGATGATACTGCACAACAAAAACAACCACAAGAGGGGCACAAAAAAAAAAAAAAAAAAAGGGTTCATTGGGCGTCTCATTAAATTAGTAAGCGGATGTCCAATAGATTAAAAATTTTTGATGGTTTTTATGTTTTTTTTTTGCTTCTCTTATTTGTCGTTTTTTTTTTTGTTTTTTTTCGGTGTTTGGAGTTTGTGAGGGTTAAAATGTCGGTGGTTTTAATGACTTGTAATGAGCTTTAATTTGAATAACAAATTATTCTACTTTTACCTACATAATAACAGATATATATATATATTTCATATATAAAAGTATTTACTATGTATATATATATATATATATACATATATGCTCGTGCTTTGTTGATTGATGTGTAATTAGAAATCACATTGTAATTTACATTTTAACTGTCAGTGAGATACAAAGATATTTCTTTAAATTATAGCTAATTTCAATTTCTAAATTGAACAATATAATTGACTTTTGTAAGTTGATTTTTGTTAATTTTATTGAATCGAAATGGCTAACATTTCCTTAAATTTGTATAAAATAAATATAGAAAATTCCTTTTTTAACCCTCTAGAATTTCTGCTACCGTTAATGTTTAAATTGTAAACAAGTAATAAGACACAGACAAGTAGCTTATCTCTGTCCTTTGCTTTAGCTATCCTTGTTCAAATTGTTCACTGTAAAAGGAATGTTAAAAATGTATGAAGAAAATGCTACTTCTCTTAATTATTATCACATTTTTAAAGTTCAATGAACAAGCGTAGAAAAGTTTCTCCAGATATAGGTTACATTTACACTAATTACAAAACGCTTGAGAAACGCTTTTTCGAAACTACCATGGGAATTTCTCTCATTTTCATTCAAGTGTTAAAGTGTCTCCAGAAAAGACCTACCAACAATGGAGAGACAACAAAGTTTTAACAACTAAAATACTTGCTAAACTTCCCTTCTCCCTTTACCAATCAACATTGAATTTGTGTTTTACATGATTTAATAATGTTTTGAATGAAAACATAAATGATTTCAGGCGTTAATTTAAATGTTTTCACAAGTGAATATAAAAATGTAAAATAAATTTACAAATATTTTTAGTGTAAACTGAATATTATTCATGGTCAATTGCATAAAGATTTTATATATATAATAATTGTATTAATTAGCTCGTTCCAAACTATTTGCTAGTTATTTGTTTACAATTTAATCAAAATGGCAAACTATTTATGTCATTTAACTTTTCATTTGATGGCTATAAAAATTAAAAAAAAAAGTATCTTAATTGCTTGGAATTTTTTGTGACTCTTTGTAAATTCTTTATGAAATATTTGCAGAAAAGTTAATGAGCAGTCAACTTTGGTATGAGGATTTTCCCTTTAGAATAAAGACAGAACAAGTTTGTTCATCCTTCTTTGCAATTTCCACCCACTATGGCAATTTGCATAATATTAAACAAGTTTCATAATTGTGTTTTTGTTTAACACACACATACACACACACACACATATACATTGTATATAAAGTGTCTTTAGCTAGTTGATGGCATACTTTAAGCAAAAAAAAGGGGATAAAATTCACATGGGAAATAAATAGTTGGCGGTTTTTCTTGTCAATTAACAGAATAGTTTAAACCATCTTGGTTGTTGCCAAGAATCAATATTTCATTTATTTAATAGTTCAATTTCTAAGATATTCTTTACCTTTGCTAATGAAAATGATTCATATATTTTAACAACCTTCGGAATGTAATTTATCTGTTTTTGATATAAGAAACTTGTTGTTTCAATTATTAATGAAATTTCCTTTTCGAAAATTAAACTTGTAATTTTTGATGTTTATTTTTTTTTTTTTTTTTGGGGTTTTTCACTTAAATATTTGATAAGATAATAGAAGCTTTCAATAATTGTCTTTTAACCACATCACGTAGAACAAATATCTTTAACAATTAAAAACTCTGTAATTAAGTTTAGTTATACTCTTTAATTTAAGAGTCTACGATTTTCTTAAAAGATACAAAATAATAGAACTAGAGCAGAGGAAAAACCTATATCCCAACCCTATTGAATGCCTATCCCCTAACAACCCTAACATCATAACCATCACTAAACTTTTGAAAAAGATCAACCTATATCATCTTATTTAATTTATGTTATATATGTACATATGTAAATATAGCATAAGTTTAGATATATAACTATTTTACAACAACTAAACCTAGCTTAAGACCCAAGTTGTTATAGTAAGTTCTCTGATTAAAGGTAATTTCATAATTATTTATCAATCAATTAATAAATAAATAGCACTAAATATATATATAAATTTGAATTCTATATCATCAGCTTAGTTAATTTGTTTGCCATATAACAAAATATATAGATTCACGTTTACAAAATTTATATAATAGCATTATGTACTAACAAAAACTATTATTACAATCTTCAATTATATGGCATTGTTAACAAATTCAAGTCAAGACTTTCCGAGAAATATTGTGAATAGTTTTCTGCATTAAATTTCAAGACAAAATATATTTCTTTATAAAATGTTCATCTTTTTTCACTAGATATATGTATACAAGAAGAAGAAATTGAGTACATATATTTCTTAACTTCCGTCTTTTTGTTGATCGCTCATTCAAACAGTGAAAAAAAAATATTTTCTCAGCCATCATTGGGAGAGACATGAGATTGAGTATTAGCTTGATACTGAGACAGAGACTGAGACAGAGACTGAGACAGAGACTGTGGAGTGTTGTGACTACATTGAAATCGCCGACTGACTATTAGCACATCGTGCAACGTCAGTCTGTGTGTGTGTGATTGTTGTTATTGGTGCTGTTGTTGTTGTTGTTGTTGTGTTGTGTTGCTATTTACAGTTGTTGTTTCTGGTGTTTTGGCCACAGCAGTCTATAGCGAGACGTTGAATGAGTTGGTTGCTTTTGCTTCGTGATCGTAATTTTAGTTTTTAAATTAAACGCGCCCCGAACATTCAAACAACAGCAAAAACATTACAAAATACAACAATAGCAACAACAAATGTAAAAAAGAAACGTGCCAAATTATGCAAAATTACATACATATATATCTATACAAAGTTCGTTGATAGTACAAAGTTTTTTTTTGTTTTGTTTTTGTTTTTTGTTCTATTGATGTTTGTTCTCGTGATCAATTGATTGGATTCACACGTAACTATTACATCTAGTCAAACCGAATTGTTTAAATATATGAAACAGTTGACCCTTTTAACACTTGTCAATCAAATTGAAATGAAATGTTTATCTAACTTTTAATTTATTGAGACAATTGAAAATTTTAAATGATATAAACTAAATTGTGTGTGTGTGAAATCAATTCTATCAGAAGATTGATAAACAATTCTAAAGCAAAATGAAAAAATTCTCTGTCACATTTCATTCAATTTTTAGAATTTCATTTACCTCAAGTATTTCATGCTTAACTTGAACTTGAACTGTTTGTGAATTACAAGGTCAGCTGTGGGTAACCAAATGAAATTATTTTTAATGTGCAGCAATTATACAACATTTTTATGAAACTTTGTTAAACTATTTTATTTGCTTCAAACGGTTAACAAATAATGTTAAAAAAAGAAAACAAAGCAAATGATTTCAACTGATCAAGTTAACAATTTTATTAACCATCTGCTAAATCTTGCAAATTCTTTAGTCCATATATATTTTAAAATTCACAAAATTTGCCTTGACCATAACTTTTAGCATTTTTGTTTCTTCTGATACACTGATTTCCTTTATAGTTTGACTCTTTCTTTGTGCTAAAAACATTATTTATATCGCATTTAGTTTTGCATTACGAAAGGTCGTGTCTTGCCAATGGGGTATTTTTTTTTTCTTTCGTTTTGGCCATCTTCTTTCATTTTCAATGTATTTATGCCGTTTCTCTTGTCTCTTTAAACATTTGTTAACCGCAAAAAGACGTAGACAAGTGCGATGACTGTGAAGAAGCAAAAAAACCCAAAAAAATGGTGTCTGCCACATTTATGTGATAAAGTCACAGAAAAAGATGTCAACAGTTATATATATATATATATATATATATATATAATTTGGCTACTTATATACATATATATAAAGTTAATAGCATTACTTTTTAAATAAATAAATTGGGACTCAAAAGTTTCACCAATTGAGCTAATATTTAATTTTATTTTTAGTTTTGTAATATTTTTGATTGGCTTAGCAATTTGCTTAGAGAGTTAGTTATAAACAAATTAAAACATTAATAATTTATTTATACTAATGCTAATATAAACAATATTTATGTTTTTTAACTACTTAATCGTTTGCTCTTCTAAAAATATTTTATTGTAAACAAATTGCAATAAATAATTAGATATTTCTCAGTATATAAATTGAAATTATTTGGCATGCATATATATATATATCCTGTACGTCATTAAATATACATTTAAATAGGTTGTGTGTGTGTGTGAGTGTGTCTTTTTTTTTTTTTAATTTTTTATTTATGTTCTCGCTAACTTTTGGCACGTTTTCTCTCTCACCTGTCTGGGCTTCTCATTTCTATCATTTCTTTAATTATTTTACCTATTTCATATACCCATCATATAAATGATAAACTGAGCATGTTAGAATATAAGAAAAATTTGGAAGAATTTATCTCTTTAACATTTCAATCTTTCTTTTAAGTTCGAGTATCATTTATAGGGTATCTTTAAGTCATCTATTTGGAATATATATAAAAGAATTTATTTGTCGGCTCTTATTTCGTGCTCTGGCCATTTGCAAGCTGTCAATAAAAAGGGGGGAAAAAATTGATATTAATAATAAAGAAGATTTCAATTTTTGACGGCATTTAGTCATATTTTTTACGCTTCGTTTTACGCAATTTAAAATGTGCTAAATACAAGAAATGTATCTTTTGCAAATTCTATGCTAATTAATAATAAAATGATTAAATGGAAATTTTGTAGATACAATTTAAATGAAATTTTTACACACTCTGATGAAATAAAAACAATGATTGAACAAAATAACTGATTGACAATCAATCGTATGACATTGTTTTTTCAATATTTCAACAGATAAGACCAGAAGCTGTTCAGATTCAATATATATATATATATATTTATGTACATATATAAAGGTCGTTCATTGACATGATTTCAACTGTTTGTTGAAGGTCGACAAGATGCAAAGTAAATCAAGTATTTTTTGGTTGGTTGGTACTTTCAACAATTTTCAATTTTATAATCAACTTGCACCTTATTTTGGTTTGCTTGTCTTTTTTTTTTTTTGTTGTTGTTGCTGTTGTTGTTGTTGGTTTCACTATAATTAACTGAACAACCGGTTTTGGGGAAATGGACAATCACAACAAAAGACGAGAGCTCTCTTACATAACCCAATGTGTGCAATGAGGAGGCACAAAACAAAATTATTTTGCTTTTGATACCCTATAAAATTATATCAGTGTATATATAAAATAACAATATTTTCGATTTCATAGTTTATATATAGATAGATATATATTTACTTCCAACAAATTAGAAATCTTTTTAGCTTTAAAATAATTTCACTTTATTTTATTAATGGCTTTTAAATTTCATTTTACTTTTAATACATAAAAATATTTTTAAATATTGTATCAATTTTAATTTATATGTAGGGTATTTATAGGTCAATAGTTAAGACTTGTTTTATACCTCTGTTTTTTTTTCTTTCTTTAGTATGGCCGGTTGGTCGTTGGGAAACGAGTTTTTGCCTTTGAGTAAGGCTTGGGGTCTTTCTCTTCCGAGTTGTGTGTTGTGTTGGCTGGCTCTCTCTTCGATTGCCCTAGGTCCAAGTCACGTGTCTTCGTCCGGCTTTTATTTCGGCTTTTTGGTGGGTGAATCTTGTTAAGGCCGTTAAACAACTTTAGTTCCAGTTGGTGATTTAAATATTTTGGCAAACCAAATATAATAAAAGAAAGAAAAAAAAAAAAAGCCTCACACAAAAAGATTACTTATATTTTGAGTTGGGTTAAGAAATTCGTAACCTAAATGGAGCAAGACTACTATGAAACGATTAACTTTTATTTTGCCATAAAAAAAAAACTTTAATTGGCTAAGGCCAAAATTTTGTAAATTTAAGTAAGACTTTACCACTAATAGAGGAAGATCTTGAAATCATTGGAAAAGCAAAAAATCCATTTATCCTTACTTAGGTATATAATGAGTATTTCTTTGGTCGTTTATAGCTATTTGTTGTTTTTTTTTTTTGTCTATCTTTTTTTTGGTTGTCCACTTCTTTCATGCGTCTTCTCGTTATGAATAATTCATGGCTTATAGATCGTCTAATCGCTGTCTGCTTTGGTGTCTGTTTGTGCCAGTCTCATTTCAATTCAAATCCAATGAATACTTGTGTATATGTAATAAATAATATTATGGGCCACAACATAGGGCAAAGATAGATAGAAAGAGAGGGGGTAGAGCATAAGGGTAATATCACGTGATAAATTCATACAAAAACAAACGAAAAGACATGTTGGCATCTCAGTCGCTTAAATAAAGTCAATAGAAACACAACCAACATTAAAAGGATAAAAAATTTAAAAAATAAAAAGGATGACATTCTAAAATTTGTCTTTAGATAGAGAAATATATATATATATATATATGGATTTATATGGACCTGTCTCAATGGTAAACTAAATTAATAATCTAGATAATTGACTTTTCTTTCTCATTGCAATTTCAATCTACCTTAGGTCATCGTGCTCCAAGGGTATAATCGTTTCGTCTAGACTTTTAGTTAGCATCTCTTATTTAGCTTAAAAATGAATTATTCATTTCAAAGAAAACCAGACGCACCAGATTAAAACTTGTCACGTGCATTTATATTGTTGACCAGATGTTTACTGAATGTATATATATATATATATATATATATCTATAGTATTTTGTGAGCACTTTCACTAAGCTCTTCTTGTTCTCTATCTCTCACTCTCCGTCTCTTAATCTCTATTAATATTTTTGTTTTTTCTCTTTTGCATTTTGTAGCACCCCCAACAACAAGTATCTAACGAATAATGCAAACTTCAAGATACATTTATAAACGCTAATAAATAGCTTAGCAAACTCAACTGTGTTGGCCAACTATACACAATGTCTACAATGATAAAAATGTGAAGCAAAAACTCACAAAAAAAGAAAGAAAGAAAAAAATTAATAATAGCAAACAATAATTTCTTAACAACAACAAGAAAGTCTCGCCGTATTAGCTTGCCCTAAATATTTGAATTTATCATATCATAGAAACAATTAAGATATATCTATATATACATAATGAATGCCAGCGAAGATTGGGATCAACTGCAGATTATGCAAAAGGAGGAGAAGCAACAGCAACTACAAATGGAACTAAATGCAATAGATGATATAAATAAGACAATAAGTATTCGTACGCATCCAACTGTAGCAGAGTATTATACAAGTAAGTTTTAAAAGAAAACCTAATCTCTGTCATAGGAAACAAATGAAAATAATATATATTAATTCTTTTTTTTTCAGATATGAATGCGTTTCTAACATTAGCCATTTTTGTGGCCACCTTGCTTACCATTCTCAACATTTCCATATATTCCACAACAGTATCACGATTACGTCGTCATCTAAATAAACCATTACGTACACCATCGATTGCAATGGTCAGTCTTTATCCAATTATATCATTGGCTGCTTTGGTAACCATATTGATACCATATTCATGGTTCATCTGTCACACAGTGATGCATATTATGTTTATGATCGGTGGTCCCATATTTCGTATATTATTATTTCGTTATGTGGGATCGGAGCAAAACTATGTCAAAGAGAATTCTGGCGAAGCTGTACAAATAAATACACCACCATTTTGTTGCTGTTGTGTGTGTCTACCCATGATTGTGCCAACGAAAGCGAAATTATGTATCTCCAGATATATGGTCTGGCAAATGCCCTTCTGGCAGGGCTCCATAATGCTAGTTATGAATATACTCTACTATCGTGATCGTCAATTATATTTGCAAGTGATGATGTTCTTCATACCTTTTATCATTTCATCCATTATACTTGGAGTCTGGTCATTGCAAATTACTGTAAGGATGATAACAAAACTACGTCCCGATTATCAATTGAGAAAGAAAATGTTTTGTCTACAATTGGTTGTAATGCTATGTAAATTACAATATTTAATATTATATGATCAACTTGATGGCATCAAAATGGGTGGAGAATATCCCATTAATCATACGGTCTATAAGCAAAGTGAGTTTATATCAATTAATTAATTTATTACTCTTCTATTACCATTTTATATATATTTATTGGTATATTTTGTATTGTTTTTTTTTTTTTTGAAGCTGTCATCAATATTCTAATACTTGTTGAAATGGTATTGGTTTCTATGATGGTACAGAGTGCCTATCGTGTACCAAGTCAAGTTCAAATCGATGAAATACAAAAGGATCATCAAATCACACGCATCTGAGTGTGAAAATATTCATCGTTTTGGTTTCTTCTCTCTCTCTCTCTTTTTATTTTTTTTTTTTCGTGTGTGTGTTTTCAAATCAAAGTTATTAGATGCAAAAATAGTGATAATTGAACTAATAATAAAAAAAAAATAATAATAATAATAATAATAAAATAGTAAATTTAAATAGAAAATCTTTAGCTTCGCTTCAAAGAGATTTTTGTATAATTTTTTTTTTTTATGCTCTTGTCTCGTTCTTTGGCCAGAGATTAGGGCACTTGGCATAGTCTACCACAAATCATAAACAGGGAGAATGTGGTCAAGTTTTCTTTGGTTAGGACTATACTATGTGAAACACGCCCACTTCTGTACACCCTAAAGGCATGCGTGTCGCGTTTAACTCATAATTCTTTTGGGTTGGCCTCACACCCCTTGGCTACGCCTCATCATACCCCTGAGGGGGCGTTTTACATTTTTCAAACAAAATGTTTCAAGGCTTAGCCCAAAAGTGCCATAAAAATACAATAAATTTTTATACAAGTATATATAGTACATATATCTGGTTAGATAGCCTTTTCCTTTCCTCTTTTCTCTTTCCTCTTTCCTCTTTTTTTTTTTTTTTTTGTTCCTTGTCTTGGATAACTCAATTTCTGTCGCCATCCGGCCATAGGCCACACCAAAAGAAGGCTCAAGCTTAAAACCAGGAAAAACAAACGTTGAAGAAGACGGAGACAAAGTAGCGGACAAGAAGAAGCAGACCAGCAAACAACAGTGCGTTGAAATTTATGATTTATTTGAAAAGAAAGTACATTGTGCTATGCCAAAATAAATCACACTAAAGAAATGTCGAGCAACAACAGCAGGAGCAGCATGAAGAACAGGACATGGAAGTGAAGAAAAAAAAAAAAAAAAGAAGAAAAGTAAGCTGAATGGCTCTTCCTATACATACGTAAGAAAGTATAAGTGTACGGAAAAGCAGCAGCAAAAATCAAATATGTATATAATAAGCAGTAATTGTATAAAGTTCATACCAAAGTCTGTATACTCTTCACTAATGAAGAAGTCAAATCAAATATTAATAAAAGCCTTTTAATATTTGCACATTTGTTTTAATTTGAAATAAAAAGAAGTTGATCAATTGCTGAACTACTATAATTTAAGAGATCTTCTTTTAACTGTGGCTTAAGTAGATCGACTTTGGATTAGTAACAATCAAATGAGATTAAAATACATCAAATTTTCCAAAATTTTCTAAATTAAATTTCAAATTCTTATTTTTTACATATCACGAAATCGTTTTTCAGAATATTTGTTTTAATAAAGTAAAGTTTAACCATAAGAACTTTATGGATAGTTTTGCAAAGATTCGATGATACCCGATTTTATTTTGATTAACAATATATAATAGATAAATAAACATTAAGAAATCATATAATATTCTGATCAAAAACTTTGCATTTAATTTGTTGAGATATTCACTTAATTCTTAGAGTATTAAAAGCGTATGTGGTCGGTCGGGTATGAGAAAGAAAATTCGAAACTCGAACCTAAACCCTCCAGACAGTCGAGCTGTTATCTTATCGTTCTTTTATGATGTACACAAACGCCGCAAAACGAAGCTATGAGAAGCCCGTGGCAGCCACAACAACAATAACAACAACAACAAGAAGAAAGGCAAGCCAACATTTACGCCCGACTCTGGCCTCATCCTTCTCCCTGTTGGCCATCTACTGGCAGAACTGTCGCTTTTTATGAAGACGCTTGTTTACTTCGGTCTACCGAAGGAGTCCAACGTGGCTCGACTCTTATCCTGGGCAAAGGAAAGTAAATCAGATTAAGTACCCGCTGCTCATTTTGATGAGTTGTGAGTGCCAAGACACGCTGGTTATTTTTTTTTTTCCTTCCTCCCGTTGAAGAAGGAGTGAGAGAAAGAGATGGAGCAATTCTGTGAACCTTTCTGATTTGAAATTTGATTTTTGCCATGGATATATCTGCCACTTATTCGCACATACATATGTGGAATACATATGTATATATATATATATATATAAAAAAGAGCAAAAAAAATAAAACAAAATTCAATTGGAATCAAAAATTTTGTTATAGTTTAAGAAATAAATTTCACAAGGCATAAAAATTTGAAGTCGAAGCAACCAAAAGTATGTTACATACAAAATGAATTTATCAAATCATTTGCCTTAAGTTGAGCTGTATGTTTGTTGCTTTTTTTTTTATTTATTTCTTTTTGCACATGTTTTTTTTTTTTTTTTTGTTGGTTTCTTAATTTTTGCTTTTATATATTAAATCGAACTTTGCCATTTTGATTTTATCATCAATTTCATGTGGCATATTTTTAAGCTGGCATAAAAAATGTATAAAGCTTTTAAGAGAAAAGAAAATTTAAAGCACAATATTTATACGCACTTTTCTTGTTGTTGCTTCAGTCATGCTGGTATTTCTCTTTTATTTTTTATCAGTTTGCTCCCATTCCATCGTGTGTTTTCATTGTCTACGCTTTTTAGCCATGTCTAAACACGTTAGTAACAAGACAGGCCAAGACAGGACTGTCACTGTCCATTAAACTGCCATTTCACAGGATTTAAGTTTGCAATTGTTAACTTTAAGTTGAGCCCAAAAGGGAGAACAAGTCAGCAGGACACTTAGATAAATGAAATAATGCGCATACGCAATGTTGTGCGACTGCTTAATTTTGTTAATCGAAATTATAACACAATATTTGTCATTCACAGACAATTTAACAAAGATTTCTTGTCGTACCATTCTGCTAACCTCCCGCTTCCTCTCTCTTACTCTATCTCTCTCTTTCGCTCTGTCTCCTACGTATTCCCTGCTCTTTCTCTTTTAGTCCGCTGGGCCTTTTTATGATTATTGACTTGACTTGTCTTTTCTTGCCTTGGATTTGCTTTCTTTTGTTTTGCTTGGCCGCATTATTTATGTCTGGCTTTTTGTTTAAGACCTCTTCTTCTTCATTTCCCTCACCACCCCTCTTTTTATATGAAACTCCCTCTCAGTGCTAAGTAAATAAGTTTTATGACATTTTTTTGCGCCTCGTAAAAATGGCAAACGTCTTCGCCTTGCTTGATACTTGATTGATTTCAGGAAGTGTCAACGGACTGTGTTTGAGATATCAAAAGGGAAGAGAAAATAAAAATAATATAAAAAAAAAAATAACACAAAGTATCTACAAGTTTTTCATGTCATATCGGAAAATATTGATTTTTAGTTTGACATATATAAATTATAAAAATAGTTTATCTACTTCTTAGTACATCAATTATTTAACTAAAGAAAAAGTATTTTAAGTAAAAGTTAAAATTTTTTTAAAGTCTTTAGAAATTGTTTGTTTAGATATTTTATATAAAAAAAAGTTTGTTAAATTAAAGAAAATTCAAAGTTAGTGAAAATATAAATAATATAATTGCATTTCAAAATGCTGTTTAAAATATTTGATATATGCTTATTTTATTTCATATATTAACTAAATTGTTTGGAATTCGTTTATATATCATATTATTATTGGAAATCCTTTAAATTCAGTGTATCATAAGTTAACAAGACTCTTAAGTAGTTTGTTATTATATTTACTGAGAAAAATGAATGGAAGGATTATGGAAAATATTCAGACAGACAAACAGATAAGAGAAACTAAACTTGGATCTCCAACAGGTAGACTGTTAGATATAGAGATATACGATTTACCCTTGAAATACGTGTGTTATAATTAACAACTTTTGATATATACAACAGTTTTATTTAAATGAGAATTATGATAAATATTTATAATCGTTATAAGCCATCAGAGAGAGATTTAATTGTCAATTCTCTTTTATAGAATAAGAATAAGAATAAGAATTTTTTTTTGTTTTCTGATTTTGAAGAAGAGACTTTCTTGTTTACCAAATAAGTTTACCAAATAGCTACTTGTTCCTTTGTGATAAGTTGTTTAAATTGAAATGATCTACCAATATTTTTATCATCTTAGAAATTGTCAGTTTTTATAAAGATATTTTTAAAGTATTTGTAAGCTTTAACAAATTTGTTTGTGTACAGTTTGCATTTGATTATAAAAGCTTGGTCTAAGACACTGGATCAGTTGGCTTATCTCCCACTGGAGATGTCTCAATTGAAGTGCACTTTGGTAATAAAAAATCCATTCAAATTCTAAGATGTTAAAAAAATTTGTAGATTATGTTAATTTTATAACTTATCACATAACAAAAGAAACTGCTTGGTAAACTTATTTGTAAAATAAAATAAGATTCACAATCAGAAAACGATTAAAAACAGAGACGGGCTTTCACTTATGGCCACCACTGTATATGTATTTATATAGAATATATATCCAAGATTTATATATATATATATATTTACATACATTTATAATTTGCATTTCATAAGCTTACCCACATACAATTTTAGTACCAAATAAGGCCAAATCTCTTTTTACCAAATTTGTCAAAATTTGATGGATTCTAAAAAAAAAAAAAAAAAGAGAGAAAGAAAAATATAAAGAGGGAGAAAATCGATTTACTTTGAATAAGTTCCATGACAAACTTTTCGGTTGTGAAATCTTTGGTTTTATTCTGTTGCTTATGAATTTCATTTTTCTTTTCTTTCCTTTTTTTTTTTTTTGTTGTTTGCGGGGGCAAACACGCTTTTGTATAATTTAATTAAAAACTTTTTCAACGCCAAACGTTGACTTTTCCGGCCACACACACACACACACACACACACACACATACACACACTTAAAATCCCTGATCCGCATTCGCGATGGCGCCTTAAATTAATTAATGGGAAAAAAGTAAAACCGGCATAAGAAAATATTTGCACATGTTCAGGCATAATTAAAAGGATTAAAACCAAAATGGAACAAGAAAAAAAAAGAGAACACAGCTATGCCTAAACACTTTTCATTTGAATACACTCACTTGTGGTGCTTGAATAGTACTTGAATCTGTTGCATTTGACATTCAATTATCTATTGATTCCAATTGATTGGCATGCTGAATGATCCTTGAGATACATATTGAGGTTATTAACTAGTTTATTGATTCATTAATCAAATGAAAAAGCAATTAATTGTTAAGAATATTGAAATATTCTCTAATATTATGATAAAACAGCAAAGTTATTAACTTTTATAATACAAAAATGGAAAAGCCATATAATAAATGTAGTTCCATCTGTTTTGATTCGAATATATAATATCTGGGAATGAATTAGTCAATTGACTTTATATATACTTTTAAAGTTTCCAATAGAGTTTTCTAGTTGAGTTTCAATTTTTAAATTTTACATTTCTATTAATCCTTTAAAGATCTTTATTGAATTTCTATCTTCTTCTTTTAGATTAATGAAAATGGAATAACAAGTTACATTTGCTCTCTCTCTCTCTCTTTTTAAATGCTAATCATTTCCTTAATATTCAATAAACAAAAGCTTATGCAAAGATTTATTTAAATAAATACCAATTCAGACAGATAAAATCTTCTTGTAGCTTAAAAGAACATGTTTCTTAAATCAAAATTTACAGCATAGGGTATAAATTGTTCAGTTTTCATCGTTGAGAGCACACTCACAGCTTGAAGAGTCAGCAGAAGACCAAATGGGCCAACCAGTCAGAGATTTGAAGAGCCAGGGATCTGAGGGTGTTTGGCCCTATGCTGAGCACTCAGTTTAACAATGGCAAACAAGTAAAACGTTACCCAAATCCGCTTAAAGAGCATTTGTATGTAATGGCAAAACCAAAAAAAAAAAAAAAAAGAAAAGAAAAGAAAAAAAAAAAACAACGAAAAAAAAAAAAATAACGGCAAAAGAATTCCAGCTTCTGGTCCTTGTTCTGGTCCTGGTTATGGTATTGGTGCTGTTGCTGTTGCTGCATTGCTTTAGTCTTGTTTTTCTTACACCTTGCTGTGCCTCCATTTAGGGGATTTTGCATAAGTGACAAGGCAAGCAGAGGCAAGCAACATCACCATGTGTGTGAGTGCCTTGTCTAAAGCCCAGGCTAATGCAGCGTACAGACAAGGATAAGCGCCAGGATGTAGCACGGTACAGGGAATGAAGGTGGATGGAATAGGGGGTAGGGGAGGTGGGTTGGACAGCAGGACATAAGGCTACCGTAACATGAAATGCCAGTCAAATGCTCCCCTCAACTAAAGATGCTGCTAGTCCGCTGCATTAAAGTCGCCGCATCAGCTAAAACTAATTCAATTTGATTGGAAATTCTTCTATACTAATATAAATATATTTCTTTTAACTAGTAAAGTAAATATAAATAATAGAAATCAACCAAAACTTGTCAATAATTTGGCTTAAACTAAACTCTGATGAACCAAAAGTCAAGGTTTTCTATACTAGATATATAGGTATATAGCATATTGAATGATTCACAGCCATTAAGTTGTAATTGCTTTTGGATTCAAATTGTATCTCCGAATTGAATGTATATATACATTATATGGAATGAGTGTATCCAAAAATATTCAATTCTCTATTGGCTATAAATAGTTTTTCGCAATAAGAATTAGACTTAATTCTAATCCTTAATCTTCTTACAATTTATTTATATATAATTTATATATACATACATATATATTCCAATATATATATATGTACTTTGCTCATTGTATATCTTTGCCATGGTCCATATGTGTTTGTGTTCCATAAGGTTGTTGGCCTTGCCGCCGCCTCATCGTTTCGTATTGTAATAAATTGCTTTTGTGAAATTAAATTGATTAGCTTTGATCAGCTGTGCACAGAGCGCAAGCTAACAAAAAGGAAGAAGGAGGGACGGATTGAAGGGTAGAAGAACGATTGAGGGTTAAGCAACACCTAGTCAATGGCTTTGGCCATAGCTGTTGCTGTTGCTGTTACTGGTTTTCGTTTTGGTTCTGGCCAATTGCCTTCCTTCTATTTATTTATTCCTTGTATGTGAGGACTTTGGCTCAGTCCGTTGACTGATTGTTTATTAGTCTGTCTGCCTGATTTGTTACACCGCTGTGGTCAGGCAATTTCATTGCTTTTCTTTTCGGGGTGTGGCCAATTTTGTTAATAGTATAAGTAATCGTCTATTCAGTACAATGGCTGCCGGCTGCCTTCATTCTATATAATTTGCCAAATGTATATCTTTCATTTTTAGTTTATAACATTTGTTGCCTTGGTTAGGAAGCTTAAAGTTTTTATCCTTCAGTGTTGATATTGTTAAGTGAAAGAAATATAAAACAATATTTAAAAAGTTGAACAAATTTATGTGAAATTAAAGTAGAAAGATGTGGTGTAAGTGTATCAAATGATATATAAGATCTGAATGGAAATGAAGGATAACTATTTGGAAATTGAACTGAAGGCTCTTTATCATTTGAGGCGATCTTCAATGAATCATTTCTTATCTTCATCTTTGCATAATCTTAATTTGATATCAATTTCAATCAAAGTTTTATGTTTTGAAAAGTTAAATTTTGTAACCTTAATTTATATTTTAATTAAATATTTAGTTCTCCCAATATGTGACAATTTTTAAATCTAAATTTATGTTAAAATTTCTTTTTATCTAAGTTGATCTAAGATATTTTTGACTTAAAAACTATTCATTGATTCATTGTGCATTTTTTGGATACATTCATCTTTTATCTCTTTTCCTTTCTTTCCTTTGTTGCCTGTGAATAGAGTATGTATATATATATATATATAATTTGTTTATCCCTAAGAATTGCAACAATTTGCAAGCGAATAAAGACCCATTGAATTTCATGTGACCACAAAACTTTGGTTTTGTTGGTTTTGGACAACAACGACACAATTGCCACTTGAAGTACACAACATGGCCATAAAATTTTTAAACACTTCAACCGCACTCACATACATAGAAAGTAGAAGGAGCCAGTAAGAGTATGTTGGTGCAAATGAGATAGATATAGATGAAAACAGAGAGAAAGAGAGAGAGAGAGAGTGGGAAATGCCATTAAAGCACTTGAAGCTTGTGGCGCGTGTGCTTCAGAGATCAGCATCATTAACACTATTTTCCCTAGGCGGTGCTTCAAAATGATGACTGGGGGGACACTGATATCTGGGACAAAAGGGGTATGTGGGGTATACGATGGTAGGACGATGTTGATGATGATGATGATGACGATGACGACACTGACAACTGCCAGCGAGTTGAGTTGAGTTTAGTTTAGTTTAGTTTGCCACAATCATTACGAACACTTAAGAAAAAAGAAAAAAAAACCTCCCCATCCTGCTGACAGAGCTGTGTGTCTGACATGGCAATGGGACTTTGGGAGAAGCACTCCAACAAAAAAAAAAAAAAATATATATATATATATATATATATAATGCGTTAGTAGCAAGGAGACTGAGATGAGAATGAGGATGAGGACATTGCCATCTACGCGATGGGGGTAGGACATCAAGTAGTTTGCCTGCCTGCCTGCCTGCCAGTGAAGTCAAATAGAAATCCATTTAATTTTCAAATAGTAAAATGTTTGTTCACGCACACACCCACTAACACACACATACGCACTGTGTATAAGTGCAAATGTGTGTCTACATATGTATGTATGTATGTATGCATATATGTACTGACAGAAATATCCCTAATAGACAATGCAAAGCTTATCAAAGTTTACTCGTTTTCTCAGGACAAAGCTTATCTCATTACCATGATCATCATTTAACATAGAAAGCCAGAATTAAGGTGTTCATATTTATATAATTCCAACTAAACTTTAAGCTAATGTGAAATCCAGTTTAAACATAATCATAATCAATCTGTTATCAAAATTATATATTAATCTTATTTTTAACTTTTGCAGATCTAATAGAAACACAATCAATCGCTATCATCTGTTCGGTGCCACATAGCTCTCTCTTTCTTATTGATGTAATCTAAATATGATCATTATATTGGTATATATCTATTGAAAGACTTATAAAAGTAAGTTTCAATTCACTTTTATATAATATTTTCCTTGTATTAAGTTGGATTTTTGCAGGTCCCAAACAACAAAGGTTAAAAAAGCAACATAAAACATAAGATCACTGAAGAAATGACTTTGATTTGAAAGAATTTAAAATGAAGATATTCTGATTGTGATATTGAAAGAGTTTGCAGCAGGATATATGTCCACTAAGTCATCCAATTGTAAGTGAAATTTAAATCCAATTCCTCTATTTTCTTTACAAATTTGAACATAAAACCTGTCGCAAGACAAGAAACAAATTTCATGGTATGGTAGAAGATTATAAAAGAAATATTGAAGTTTTAAATTTGAAATGGGTTCCAATCTCATACTAAACAGCTTGCCGTTTAAATAGGCGATCATATACCTATGATAAGGGCTCTTTCTTTCTCCCATAAGTCGTCCGAAATGTAGATTATAGTCCAGAAGATTAAGTGTAAAAGTCTCAAGCAGTAAGCAGTTGCTGAGTGTTTTTGTATCATCGACTTTATGGAGATTATTTGTAGGTGTCTATATATATCCTACAACTTTATTATAAAATCTTTAGAGAATCTCAATAATGGAGTTAGATGATGTTCTCGTAGATAAATTCCTTAGTGAAAAATATATCGTTTTTTATTTAAAAACTGTATGTAGCAAAGCTCATTTAGTTCACTTCTTGTAGATTAGTGTAGTCTTTCATATATATATTAAATCAGTCTGAAACATTGTTACTTTAAATGCATTTATTATACTTAATAGTTTATTTAACACTTTAAGTAAATTTCCAAATTGTGTGTAAAGGTTTTAAATCTGCATTAATTATGCATCCTTAATTTGTATGATGAATCGCAGTGGCCTTGTGATAAGTTCAATTTTCCAACTGCATTGAAATCGAATCTTAAATTTCGTTGCCTTTGTAGCCTGTTAACGTGGTCTATTTTGTGAATTATACGTACGTGTATTGATGTGCTCATTTTGCATAATTGAGTGTTAATGAGAAAGCCAATGTGTGGATAAGGGGCGGAAGATTGGATAGGTGAAGTCCGGGTTTTAGCGTTCATTGCTGGCATTGCGGTAATGTAGATACCATACAGATATGAGAGACGGGCTCGTTTATACGCTCACATGGCGTATGTGTAATGTTTTGTGAGGTTTTAAGCAGCACTAATTACATGCCAAACTTGGGCCACACAATGAATGAATGTAGGTAGTATAATTTAGGCAAAGGGGTTAAACAACAAGGCAAGGGGATTGCGTGTCATATTCATGAATACATACAGAGCACATTAGCAAACAAGTTGGCGAATGGCCACCGACATAGAAAGCAAATCCTAATGTCAAATGAAATCACATTAAAACTAGACAACAAAATATTTTGTAAATTGAAATATAATTATAAAAATAGATTTAAAACTATATGTATTCTTGTTTAGTAATATAAAAAACGCAAAAGAAATTGAATGTAAACATGAAAAATAAATCTATTTATGGTTTTACTTTCTTTAAACTGATAGATAACATTAGACAGATAATCAATAAAATAATGCAAAGATTTGGAATTTACGATATAAGAATTATATATATTTATATATTTAGATTATATGCATAGACTTGAACTATATTATATATAGATCTAAACTATAGGTTTTGGGTTAAATTTGTAGTTTGTGCATTCCATTCTTAAGTTGTAAGAATCAGTATATATTATATTCTATATAGCTTTCATATCATATTATTTGGCCAGTGTTAACAGGATCAAAAGTCAAAGGACTTAAAGTATCCGGTTTGTTGGTTATAGTGAAACTACTTTATCCGGTTCAAGTTCAAATGTTATCGTTATAATAATTTCCCATTTCTGGTTGTTTAGTGCAATTTGAGTTCACCAAAGTAAACACAAACAGATGACAAATGGTATGCTTATATGTGTGTGTGGATTTGGGATGTTGTTGGGTGTATGTGTGTGCGTGCAAATTCCTTACAATTCCCTTTTTTCACCCAATAACACAGCACGCCCAATCTCAATCCCAATTCCATTCCACAACTTCTTCCACGCCTCCATCATCTTGGTCCTAAAGGTCAGAATTGTGATAATGGTAGTGTTGTTGTTGTTGTTGTTGTTCCAGCTACTGTTGAAAGGGAACGAAAAGAAGGAAGGATGTATGTAGAAGGAGAGTTTCCTTTTTTTCTTTTTTGGTTTTAGTGCGCCTTTGGTGTCAATGTTGGCCTGTAGTAAAGGGCGGGGGGCGTGGCGCACACGCATTTCGTACGTGTCGGCCTGATTGCACATAAATTTTTCGTATGTGCTCGCCTAGAGTTTTTGGAAAGCAAAAGAAAGAAAGAATGAAACAGAGGAAGCTTTTCTTCGCGTTGTCCCATTCAATAGGATAAACATACACACTCAAAGAGAGGGAGGAATGGAGAATTGAAATGGAAATGGTAGAAGGAGACGTTAATACAACGCATTTTGTTTACAACTTTTCACTTTCTGATTTCTGGCTTTCAGTCTTTATTTGCTTTTCAGCTTGGCGTTGAAAATTTTGTTGTCGCACGTTTTGCCAGTTGCGATTGCGACTCGTCATTTGTTTATTTATTTGTTCGCTTTCGTTGTATGTGTTGGCATTTATTTGTTAAGTTATTTGATTATTCATTTGACAACCTTTTTTTTTTTTTTTGCTGTTTTTTTTGTTTCTTATTTGTTGCTCCATTCAATCCTTTGGTAAAATGTCTTATAATAGCCATTAAAGGCCAGATGTGGCCAAAATATAAGTTTCAGTTTTCACTGCCACTATCTCTCACTTATGTGTTAACTTTGCTCTAAAGACCTACTTTAATGGCAATTAGTTTTCAACATAAATTTGAAAATTTCACACCATTTATGTCACCCATTTTGCTTAGCCCATCGATTCTAATACTAATTCCAAATGATTTATTATGACACAAAAATTTAATTACGTGGCAACGAGACCTTCAAACCATACATCAACAGAATGTTCATTGCAATTAATTTATGCCAAACGGCATGAAAAGTAATTGCAAACCAAAATTGACATGACCGCAAAATGTGAGTAGTGGTGAAGAGGTTTTAAAGGTGAAGAGAGTTAGTGTATAGAGGCTAAAATATCAAGAGCATTTCTAACTAGATTCTGGTCCTGTTTCTTCATTTTGAACTGGGCGCATGTTAAGCAGGCAATGCATCAATATTGAAATAGAGTCAGCTGGGTCATAGCCATTAGAGTGCTGTTTGAGGCACGTGCTTCAGCACAAGGATAGCTGAATGACTGGATGACTGAAGGATAGCTGAATGGCAGCCCGGATCACATGGCAAGTTGATGTGCATGTGCATGTGCAAGTGCATGTGCATTCCTGCCAGTCGCACATCAATGTCCTTAGCTAAGTTGAATTACAAATGAGCCCAACTTGTATATACTATGTAGTACTATACTATCTCTCCTTCCCCTATTCCACCTTCTCTATACACTTGACATCCCATCACGAACGTAAAGCTTCTGAGGTTTATCATTGTTTGGGTACCAACAGAAGACGACAGATAGAGTTCTGTCTTAATGGCAAACTTCTTGACAGTGCACAACTTAAACTAACACACACACACACACAGATATACAACAGCCAAATTGTAAAACATTTGAAAGTGAGTTCAAGCAAAAGTTTTTGTCACAACTTTTTGTCTGGCTTTGTATTGCCTTTTATCAACATTCAGCAGACAAGTCAGGTAAATATGCATAATTAATAATTTTAAAATACCATCATCGTTGCAATGTTTCATTTTTCATTCAACACAGTTACCCCATTACCCTGCCATGTTCACACACATATATAAAACTGTTGTATAACGCCTCAATGTATGCTATGCAATTCTTTTGTGCACTGAAATTGTGTCTTTTGTTCGCGCGGGTTTTTAAGTATGGCAATCAATGTGAGTGAATGTTTTAAGCCCATCCAGTCACTTCCCAATAATATTTACATCTAAATTTCACTTGATTACAAATATATACTAAACCAAGCAGATCATTCTCTAAACCAATTTCAACTGAATTTTAAAGGTTTAATAGCAATGGAAAAGAAAGTGCAGAGTCTTAAAATTGAAACTAAATATCACTCTGTATTTAATTTAGAATTTGATCAAGTTTAGTTCTGAAACATATGATTCCTATATATATTTCATGTATATAGTTAAGTTTTTTTTCAAATTGGTGAATTCATTTTTGAGAACAGCTTTTCATTGACCATTAAAAAATATATTTATATATATAGTATATATGTACATATACATATATATATATCTGTGTATGTATTGTCAACTGACAACAATGCCGTTGTCCGTGCCCCATATGGTAAGTGCTCTTTGACCACGCCTCCGCCTACACCATGCATTTCCTGCTCTCACAATTTTTCAATAAAACCAAAAAAGAAAACACAGGACGAAAGAATGAAAGAAAGCATGAAAAATAAGAGCAGGAACAAAAATTTGCATATTTATTTGAGTTGCCTTCAGTTCAACGTTCAACGCGTAACTCAAGACGGAAAAACCAAATTAAAAAGTAATTTGAAAACCTTTAAACGCAAACGCAAGTAAATTATGCAAACATTATGGTTGCTCCCCCCTTCAACCAAAAAAAAAAAAAAAAAAAAAAAAAAAAAAACAAATAAAATAAAATAAAAAAGGACAACTGGGTCTGGGCCCCAGGACGCGATGCTGCTGAGATGTTGAAAGAGAGAGAGAGAGAGACAGAAAAAAAGAAACCAACCAACGAAAAAAAAAAACTTAGTCAAGGTCATATGCGATGGTTGCCATGGTTCATTTCGTCCTGTCTCTGTGCCCTGTGTCACCTTCCCTTACCAGTTCCCTTTACCTAAATGCCATTTTATGAGAATTTAACAATTTCGCTTCTTTTTTTTTTTTTTGTAATTTTCTTCTCTTTTTTTTTTTTTTGTTTCAGGACCCTATCGTGCGCTTTTTTTTCGCTTGTTTGTTTGCTTTGAACTGAAGGTGGAGACGCAGACGCCTACAAATGACACTAATAATTTCCATTTAAATGGAGCCATGAATAAAAAGCAAGTGTAAGTATTTGTTTTTTCATCATTTGGTTATTTGATAAAAAGTGAAATGAATTTCATATTGTTCTCTCTTCTAGCTGATGGACTTGACAGTTCGCTAGACCAATGGACTAGACCAGACCAAAGGAAAAGAAAGGAAAGGCAAGAAAGAGGAAACAAAAGGAAAGCTTTTTCTTTTTTTTTTAACAATGAAGAAGAAAGAAAGTCTATGTCTGACTTTGAGAAGTCCTGCATCGAAATGATTCTGGTAAGTGCAAATGTCATTGTTGTCTTTAATAGTTATATACATTCTCAATCAGCAAAATCTTTGCTTGAATTTTTGTCTTTGTCTTAAATTGCTTAGTTAGACTGTAGAAGGAGCTATCTTATAGCTAAATATATCATAGTTACAATCACTTGAAATGGTTTCAGAAGTTAAAAGGTTCTCTTGCTTGAGTTTACTTTAAGTATCTGAGATGACATTGCAGAACTTTATCAATATGCTCGAATATATATTCAAATCTTACTCTGTCTTGAAAATCTAACAGATATTTACATTATATACTGTTTATGTATATATATATATATCTTACTATCATTCCGACTCATTAGAAGTACGTTTTAATTAAAGTAATTGAGACTTTAGTCTTGTGAGTTGTAAGTCTTAAATATTTCTATATACTTAAGACTATTTCTATATACTTGAAATTGCTTTTAAGCTCAAAACTAATTTTGAAATAGATTTTCAATAAAACTTAATGATTTTCATTCTATATAAACATGCTATATAGGAAATATATAGACCTTAAACTAAAATGCTTTTCCTAATAGCTGAAATTTATACAAAGAAAGTTAATTTTAAGTACAAAATTTATATAATGAAATCAGTAAGAAATGATATTAGGAATTATTTTTTGAAAAGAAAGTTAGTAGAAACAAATTTTTAGCATAATAGAATTGATTACTTTCGATTCGGAAGAAGATATTAAAAATGCAAATGCAGATCAGAAGGCATCATTCACTAAAGAACGATAACCAACAACATATTCCCACAAGGCATTTTTTGGCTAAGTGAAAACAGCAAAAAGCACACACACACGAACACACTCACATATATATATAGATGTCAATGTTGTGTTCTTTAGATATGCAATCAGAGAGGAGCAGCCATCAGGTATAAAGGTATATATATAATATATATATATATATATATGTATTAGTATATGAGTATGTGGATGGATATATGTATGTAGGTAGTTAGATGGATACTAACAACAACCAAACGCCAGGGGCCTAACATGTTCTAGAAAATACATACACACACACACACATACATACACCTAGTCTCAAACACATCAAGATGGAGCTGATGCCGACAGAGAAAGCAGCAAAACCAAAATGTGTCAACATGTCGAGGTCTAAGCAAGGTGTCGAGACATACATAGCTTAGATTCACAACGCCCTTTCCCCCTCCCCCCGTGCCCCACCCCACAAAACTCAACCCCAACGCAAAATTTAAATATGCAACTAAATTTGCTAGCGTAACATGACAGAACCTTCACTAACTATTAACACGTTATGACACCAAAGGAAGTGAACGACACAAAGATAGATAGATAAATAGAAAGAGATGGAGGGGTTGGAGGGAGGAAAGAGTGAAACTGTAGGTCGAATTGAAGGTGATGTGGTAGATGTGATAAAACAAGTGACTATGCATTCCATAGAATTGACAACTAAATGTCAATTTATTTTACATCAAACCAGAGACAAGGCATCAGGCTAGTTGCCACAACCTTTGGCATTCTTGAATACAAGTTTCCTTACCACAGACTTACATAAATAGAAATATATATACACACACGCACACATCCTGATACATATATATATATATATACATTCAAGTTTTGACTTTCAATTTTGCAAATGAGCTGACGGAGACATGTGCAGAAAACTTTTTGTGATAAGAAAGTTCAGGTGTGTGTGCTTTGTTTACAAGTTAACTGATTTATGTTCGTGATTTTGGTTTAGAGAAAAACTTTACATTTAACACGTTTGAACACAACACACAACAACATATATATGTATATATATTTATATATACACTGACACACACAATGTGTTTGTAAAAGAAAATCAACAATTTTCAGTGGTTTGTTTTGATTTTAACCAATCAGCTGATTCTTAACATTTATTAAAGATCTCTGACATAAAGATTTGGCTTTTTAGAAAAAGTTAATACAAATTTTGAAGATTTGCTTAATTTGAAATTTGAAACAGAAACTAAAAGGAAACTTTTATAATTTATAGAAATTTATAGAATTAAAAAGTAATTTAAAGTAATTTATTAGTGATCAATGGGAATTCCTAGTAATTTATAGTAATTTTCATAAATTTTTCCAGAAATTTTTAGTAATTTATTTTGAGTTTTTTGTAATTTAGTAAAACAAAACCAATCAATAGTTATTTCCTAACTGTTTTTGAATTAAGATTAAAGAGATTTATTTTAAAATCTTCCTAAAAGTATTTCTGTTTTGATCATTTTTGATATTACTTTATTAAGAATTTATTTTGAGTTCTGTTTTTCTATTAATTTTAAACTTTATTTATTTCATAATTATTTGTAATATTTAAATTTATATTTTTGCATATCCACCTAAATCCCTTCTCAATGTAAATTTTTAAAGCTTAATTGTTTATTTGTTTAAGCAATTGAATTCTGTTTCTTATTTTCTGGTTAACATTTTGTATATTTATAATGTTGTTAGTTGTATTTTATAATTCTTCGAGACTTTCAACTTGATTAGTCCAACCAGATGGCAAGTAAATCCAATTAAAAAGGATGCCAATTAGTCTAGTTTTGTATACATATTTTCTCTTCATCAAGTTAATTGACAGCTTGGTGCATCGTGTTTCATATTTTGTAAAGGTTGTCTTTTTAATTCAATTATGAAAAGACTGCAAGTTTGTTGCTTTAACCCTTTAAGGCCTGCATAGACTCTGTTCATATTGCCTTGCTTCTGTTGGTTGTAGTGATTCTAACATTTTAGCACCTAACTAAAATCTTTTTGGCCCACACCCAGGCTAATTCATATATATATGTGTGTGTGTGGGTGTGTGTGTATATGTGGTGTGTGTTGTGTTTAACATAAAAAGTAAAAGCGTTGCCACCTTAACCTCTCTAAACCATTAGACAGCATCAAAGTGCAGGCATATAGAGCACTTAGCATAATCGAGATGTTGGGAAACTGGTCGAAAATTTCAAAGTAAAAGCTTTTGCCACAAAAGCTTTCACTCTGACACTCTCTATCTCACACTCTCTCTCTCTCTGTCTGTCTGTCTATCTGTTTTGCTTTCTCTCTCTCTTTAGTTTTTGCTAGGATATGCAACAGGCCGTCGAAATGTTACTGGTCGTTGTGTTTTGAAAAATGTGTTTTGATTTCCATCTAAAGTAAGTTGGAAAGGAAAACAAGCAAAGAAAAAAAAAAAAAACAAAAGAAAAAGACCAAAGAAAATGAAACAAAACGTTTGCTTTGTCCCCTCTCCTTGTTTCTAATGCTGATATAGTGCTAAAGAGAAACTGAAATTAACTTTAATGCGACAACAATTCAAACAGAACGAAAATTTACGATAATTGCTACAATTACATTTTGCAAATGATGCTGCAAACAACAAGAAATGGGAGACAAAAAGTAGACAAATAGTTTATTCCCACCCCTATACCCTGGCTACCCTAACCATATTTGCTCTACATTATCTACCCTTCTCTATGGCTTGCCGCCTAGTTGTCTCATAAAAGCAAATTGAAGCCATTGACTTGAGCAAATCCTGTCGCTTGCCATTACATTCTTAGTTGAGAAGAAGAATGTTTGGTCCTGGTGCTGCTTCTCTATCTTTTTTACCTCTCTTTTTCTCTTTATCTTGTTCTTCTTGGGTTGTTCTCAAGGTTCATTTCTATTATAAATTTCAATTTGTTAAATGTGTAGCATACTTTGGGGAGTTGTGTAAAACTTGACGATTCTTTACAGGAGCTGGTAATCAGTGTCAGCGTCATTACCTTGTTTCTTTTTTCTCTCTCATTCTCACTCTCCCATTATCTATCTTTCTCTTTTTAATGTAAACGTGAATGTGAAAATGAATATATTAGTGAATGTGTCCTTCAAACTAATTAGATTAGTATGAGAAAATTATACACTGAAATTTATGTATTTATGTATGTATATCTGTACAGTATATATATATATATATATGTAAGAGAAGTGAAAACTATAAGAACAGGCTCATTTCTGCCATGCCGTAATATGTATATCTTTGCAAACTGTCTTTTACAATTATATTTTACAATTGGTAGGATCACTATTCAACTTGGATATAGCAAGGAGTAGACAGAACTGAGTAATATCTAATTCAATGGAAAAACAAGAAAGCTCGAATATATTTTCTAACGATTGTTTCTATGGAAACTATAAGCTATAGTCATCTGATTGGGATGCATTCGAGATGCAGCAAAAAGAATGAGCCAATGAGCAAAATTATTACTCTATAGCCTTAAGGGTCTCAAAGGAAATTACGTTGATTCAGATAGGCGAACAAGGCTAAAGGCTTTGTTATGGAGGCTTCTTTTTTCCCTCCCTCTTTTCATCTTAATCTTTTGAGCAAACTAAATATACCCTTTCTATAAGGGTATATCAAAAAAAAAAGCTTTATATTTTAGCAATTTGTCTAAATTTATAATTTAAGATAATTTCATTATTATATAGCAGACTCATATTCAATTTATTTTTCACAATTTCACCTTAATTTGTATAGTTTTTTGCATTTGCTTTTTATTTCCTGTGAATTTAATTGGAATTTAATATAATTTGCCAACATAGGCAGACTCCTTCAATTAATGTCTAAATCCCTGGCACGAAATTCATCTAAATTCGTATGCGATTACAGGATATTTGCATTTTCACATCATAGCATAGTTATGCTAATTCATTATCATCATATTCATTATTATGCTCATCAATGATGGTAAATTCAATTAGCGTTCTCTAACACAAAACCCAGACTCACACTATTCCATCTACTCCCTTTGCACCACCCCCCTCCTTTGCCAATGTTAGTTATACAGAGAAATATGTATAATTCAATTCATGCGTGTCAATTTTATTGCTAATACGCCATGTTGTCATCGTGCTATTCGGGGAAATGCAAAAATATTGGCATATTTATAATGAATATTCAATTTGGCACATTGACTTGGCGCTAATTGATAAACATGAGTGGGTTCCATTATAATTATAATTATAATTATCATTATATTAATTTCAATCTTATTGTCAGTCCCAAAAACAAAATCAAAGTATTGGAAATGAACATAAAATTTAAGTGTTGACGATGTTTAAAAAAAATATATATACCTATATATTGTATATATATATATATAAATGACAATCGGAATTAATTACGAAACCCCAAAAATGCTACGAAAATGAAATTGTTTTATTTTTGGCTCTCCATCTCATTCTCACTTACAGTATGTCCCTCTATGTGTCCTTTGGCCCTTTCTCTCTCTGTCTCTGTGTATTTTTGCTTATTTTGTTGTATTTTTATTTGCGGTTTTGTTCTGCAAATTGTCAAACCACAGCAATTTATCAGCAATCCCGACAATTGCATTATTAATGGCAAGCGCTTAGAGACCACACATGCTGTGTGTGTGTATGCGTGTGTGTGTATGCGTGTGTGTGTGGACATGAGGACAATGTAGTTTCTGGTCCCTGGTCCTTGCCTAGAACTGGTACCCAATACGAGGTTCAGTTGGTGCTTTAAGGGCTTAACAGTCGTTGCTCAGCATGCTTGCTCTCTCTCTCCCTTTCTCACACTCTCTAAGGAGCCGCAAAAGGGACAATGGCCGAACAAGAAGAGGAAATGGTTGGTCAATGTGACGCCCCAACAATAAACCAATTTAAAGAAACCTTATGTAAACAGTTTTATAATAGATTAAATATGTATGCATGTCCTCTTCGTTTCCATGTGTGTGTGTGTCTATGTGAAAAGATAGAGAAATTACAAGAAGAAAATAAAAAGGACTAAAAGAGACAGTGGTAAAGCTACTTGTCATACATTTGACAATTTCATTTAACAATTTTAGCCAAGCTCAGTAAAAAAATGAAATTAGATAAATTGTTAAGCTATAAATTTAACAAATCTTTCTTTTCATCTTATAAAAGATAATTGAAAAATGAAATTTTATATATATTTCTATATACTTCAAACTGTTTTTTAAGTAATAGAAAACTGTCATTGTGCTCATTGATAAGAAAATGAGATATCTCTTGCAAAATACTCTACAAAAAAAAATGTTATTATGCAAGAAAATGTCCTTTACCAAATAGTCGTCTCAAATTTTAATTTACCGCAAAACGAAACTTACCTTTATTTCTTTTGCTCAATTTGATGGACCACCAAACCTAATCTGTTACCATGGTATGCCCACACACACACACACACACACACACACATACTTACACTGAGAGAGACAGACAGACAGGCAGGCAGACATATTGCACACATACATGTGTATTTGGTAGAGTAGGCGGAATCAGTGGGCGGAAAATGTTCAATGTACTACTACTAACTACAAGGGAAAATGTTAGCAAATGCCATTTGTTTGTCATGCCAGAGGAAAAGCAAAAATGGTAGAAGTGAGCCTTCTGCTTAGGCATAATCATCATCATCATCATCATCATCATCATTGGAATCATCGTATGCATCTCGGTTAAATGGGGAATGAGCTAGCATCGTTGTACAAATATACCAATAGACTCCAACTGCAGCTGGGTTTACCATTTTGTACTTGAATATGCTTTAGACCCGCATCCCACATGGATGCTTTGGACGAAATAAACTGCTCTACAATTTCGTCTGTGGTTAGTGGTCAGTGCTGCTGTTGCTGCTGCTTTTACTGTTCCTTTTTCTTTTGCTACAATTGGCTGGCATTGTCAACGGAATTGTAGCCTAGGCGCCACCAACCACACAACCACCCATCACCACCCATTATTTATACAGAGACACACACATACAGCAAGTCGTTTGTCAGAGTTGGGGTTTTGGTCTGGTCAGAATTTGCATGCTCTACACACACACACATACACACAGAAAAACCCAATAAATAGAAGAAAAATTAGACGAATTATAAAAGGTTAAGCATTAAAATATTCTATTTAACCTCCTTAAGCAACTTGACTTAGTTAAAATATATACAATATTTTAGTGCTTAAAACTAAAAATTGAAAAGTAAAAACTTTTTGATTTCGATTATTGATACAATAGTGAAGCGATCAACTTTGTTAAAACTTTTATATGCCTCAAGTCTTTATAAATTTGTTGAGTAAAAGCAAAACTATAGTTTGTGCCGGGCTCTGGTCAGAGACTGAAAAGCACTTAAGTTGCTGCCATAGTTGCCTCTCTGTCTCTCTCTCTCTCTCTCTCTCTCTCTCTTTCTCTGTACTGATTGTTATTCCAATTTATAAAAGATTTGCCACAAGTGGCCAACACCCTGGCTACAACAATTTCCACTTAACTTGATGAATTTCAAGTCAGAAAAAGAAATTTCTGTTTAATTATTTTTTTTTTTTACTCTTGCCTTAGCAGAAAATTTATGCCTAAAGCTTTTTTTTTAATATTTGCATAAAATTTGCATACAAAATTTGAGACAAAATTTCGTCAACCATTGCTATAATGACTATATTAGTTTCATTTAAAGTTTAAACTACAGATTTTTGACTTTATAAAGAATAATTATATATATATAATGGTATATAAGTTGAGTTGCCATAGCTGATATGCCTATCTATAGGAATCAAAGCCATCTCTTCCATAGGTAATACAGGACTAATAGTTTCGTATAATTTCCTTTTTACTGCAGATTCTATTTTAGATTTATGTCTCTGAACCAACCTGATCAAAAAACTATATCTTTAAGCTTCCTTTATTATTCTTTCTGAAGGGAAATGCGTGTTTTATATAAATACTTTCATAAAGTTTTATTACAACTGTACAACTATATCATATATTTGCCATAGATCAATCCAAAAAACGTTTCAATATTGGAAAAAACTTTTCAGTACTTAAACCACTAGGAATAAACTGATTTTTCTTAATTGAATATCCTTTTCAGTTCATTTTAAACCCATAAAGTTTCCTTTTAACTCGCAGCAGTTGGCATTTCAATCTAAAAAAAAACTAATTTTATATTCGTTTCTGGCAATTTTCAACCACTTTTGAAGAAAAATTTCAAAAGTATTTGTACAAAAAGTTGAATTAAAATATTTATAACCAAAAAAGGGAAGACAAGAGAAGTTCAATAGAATTTTAATTGGTGTGATATACAAATACTTTTGGTCGAGAAAAAGATACAAAAGTATTTTGACAAAAATTTAAGTGGTTAAAATACTTTTGCAAAAGGATTTCCTTTCAAAATTAAACTCTTATTCTGTATAAAGACTTTCAGGCGAAAGAAAGACTAAATCAAGCAAGTAAAAGTTCATTTATAACGAAAAAAAAAGTTTATAATTTTTAAAGAAAAGTTTTCCAATTATTGAAATCTAAAAAATAAAATTGTTGAACTTGATTTTGTACTAAAGTTGATTCGTATTCAAAAGCAAAAGATTTAAATTCCTATAAGCTGGTCTTGTAAGGCAAAAGTCAAAGCAAATTTAAAAGGATAAGGACAAGCTAAACTTAACTTGATCTTTTAGTTTTTGTTTATGTAACTTGTTGATATATAGAAATATCCTTGGCTAGTGTACTTATTATTACTAAAAATTAAATGCTTTTGCTTTATTCTCTTCAAAAATATATATTTCCCAAATGTTTTTAAATGTTTAATCAACTTATAAGTAAATTTTTTTATCATATCATTTATATCACATATTTTGCTAGAAGAAAAGCTTAAAAATAATTTAAAAATTTTCTTGTTGAAAATATTACGTGTTTATCTATAGGCCCCAAAGGTTGACTTTTCGATGCGTTGGGCATAATAAATGTTGGCTACGTAATGAAATTATGTCTAGGCAAATGCCGGGCACAGTAAGTAAAATATTATGCAAATCACGCATACGCCGCGTGTGCATATCAATTTGACAATTTCTTTTTTTTTTTTACTTTTCTCTTCAGCCATTTCTTATTGTTCCATCCAGCTGTCGATGATGGATAGATGGATGGATGTATGTATGTATGTTTGCCTCAGTGTATATCAATGAATATTGTTTTCCGTAATTATGCAATTGTGCTACAGGCAAATCAATTAAAACTGAAAGATTTCGTTGCCAAGTTGCCTTAAGTAGATGAGTTTCAATAGTGACAAGCTCTTACACGCACTTTCGCTTATTCGCTCGTTTGCTTTATCTTCATTTCCTTCATTTTGCGGTGATAAAATCTTTGCATTTGGCAAACAAACACAATTGTGATTGGTTTTGGTTTGTTGGTTGGATGACAGAATGAATGGCAGAGGGCGAAGGCGATGATATTGTATAGGGTCGCTGTGTGTGTGTGAGGAGGGGTAGGGTGTAATGTGCCAAGGGTAGATAATGTCGCGTTTAACGAATGCATTGTTTGCCTGGATTTTACAGGTGCCAACTGTATTAATGTTGATGCTGCAGTCGTTTCAGAAGAATGAAGAAGAAAAGAAGTTCAGAGAATGAGACAGACAGACGTCGACCAGCTTACACGCAATGCGCATTTTAAGTGGATTTTTCAAACACACACACACAGAGAAAGAGAGAGAGAGATAAGCATAAATTTGTAAAAAGAACAAAAGAATGAAAGTAAAATGTATGAGGTAAGGAGAAGCTCTCATAATATAAACAAAGGCAAACTTTAAATGTTAAACATTTTAAATTTGTTTTTAAAACTTTAAAGATTAACTAAATTGAAATAGAAATTGAAATCATAAGCGGAATTCCAATCAGTAACAGTATCACAATCACAGCAATCAGTCTCTCAAGTGGCGGGTAAAGCATTTTCCTTGATTTTCCTTTTTCTTTATGCAGATATATTTCCTTATATATATAAATAAATTTACGTGTGTGTGTGTGTAACCCAAGCATTTCCGTATGCTTTTCCGACCCTTTTGCCTAAAGAGGCAGAAATTTACAACAATTTTTCAATGGTTTTCTGTTGCTCGATGGCAACGTTGACTTTGCCTCAATTAATTTACGCTTTATGTTTTTATATGAGCAACTTTCTTGTATATTTCTTCTTTTATTTTTGTCTTGTTAAATTTACATATATAAGTAGGCATGTGTGTGTGTGTGTGTGTGTGTGTGCGTGTGCAATAAATCATGACTGGGTAGCAAGGATATATCTAAGTAGATATATACACACACAGACAATATTTTCACTAATGAAGTCATTTCACAGTTCAATGCCACAAGAGAAGCAGCAACTTGTCTTGTATCTTTAGCTTATACTTATTTATCTTCATCTTTGCTGGCCACGCATAGAAATAGAGCTACCAATGGATGATGGCTATGGCGTTGGCGATGGCTTCGTGCCTTATTGGCAAAACTGATTTAGTCACGTTTCCGTTGCCTTTATCGTGATTACTTTTTTTTTTTTTTTGTTGCTCTTGCCTCCCTGTTGCCGCTACTTTGGCTGCCACACCATTTTTATCTTCGTTCTTAACTTTAGCCAAGCTCACACATACGCACACACACACACACACACACTAAGCTAACAAGTTGCCATAAGAAAAAATTTTACTCCATTTTAGTTTCACTCATTTTGTATACCCTCAGAGAGAGTTTAAACTATAAAAAGGTTAAGATATGGCTACATTATCTATCAGATATTTGCTTAGAATCATCTATTAGATTTTTGTTTAGCCTTTATATAGAAATCTCTTCATGAATTTGTCTTATTAGTTGAATGGATTAGCTAAAAAATATAGAATAAATTGTTAAAAAACTTAAATAATAATCTCTATATATAAGCAAGCCATGCCAATCCATTTTAGATATATATTTTTTTATTGGAAGAAATATTTTTAATATTATTATTTATATTTTATAATAGAACTAGAATTAATTTTTATTTAAATTATATTTAAATAATTGTTTAACTAAAGTTAAATGACTAATTAGAGTATACAAAATTCTATGACTTGAAATTAGCTTACATCTTAGAATTTTGTTTCCCCCCCCTCCCCCTTCTTTTTTTTTAATTAAAGCCAAGACTGGTAGACTTTATGCATTTCTTTTATATTTTATGCATAAATGTAAACATAAAAGTTGGCGCATAGAAAATGCTGACAGCAATTTTTTTTTTTTTAAATGCCAGCAAAAGAAGAAATATGGAGAGAGAAAAAAAAAGGGTTTTACGCTTTTTCTTATTTATGTTTCCCTTTTTTTTTTTTTTTCTTCTTCCTCTTCTTTCTACTTGTTGGACACCGTTTTTGTAGGTGGCAGAGAGGAATTTTATTCCCCCCGGATATATGTATATATCCTATTTTAGTTTTCATTTTCTTTTTTTTTTTTTTTTCTTTTTATAGTTTTTATCTTAGTTACATGCACCACACATGCATACAATATGATGAGCACATGATGATGATGCTATGACATTTTTTAGTTGCTGTGTGTTGAGGTGTCTCTGTGTGTGTGAGAGAGGGGGGGTGTATGCGAAAGCGGGGTAAGTGCGACTGATGGGATGCTCTCCCTTATGGATGGAACCATAAAAGCATGAAGCATATTTTTATAGCACATAAATGTCATAATGCCATGCGGCATTTTTCTCTTCTTTTATACGAGTATATATATATATATATATATATATACATATATAGATATTTTATTTGCTCCTCCCCCTCCCCACCCCCCTGCTCAAACGAGAGCTATCTTTTATGAGAGTCATGGTTATGCTATTTATGTACCCTACAGCCCAACAATAAAAATAATAAAAAAAATAAAAAACTGAACTTTCAATATGTTCAATTTGATTGATTAAATTAAGCTAAATATCAAGTTCAAGTTCAATATAAAAGAGAAAAAAAGAAAATAATAATCAAAATATATTTAAAATTAATTTAAAGAAATTAGAAATGAAATTATATTGGCCTCTTTAAAAGCTTTTTCTACAAGTAATCTACAAATTTAAATTGCTAAGACTTCTCTTTAGCTTTGTGCCTTACTAGAGAAAGAGAGAGAAAGAGAGAGAGAGAGGGAGAGAGATATAAATAACTTTGTTGTTAAGTTTTTCCGCGTGGGTATAAAAAAGATGTTTAATGAATTATTAAAATAAAACACATTTTACTTTGCTTTACGACCTGACAAAACAAAATGGCCAAGAACTGAAAGCCAACCCAAAGCAAAAAAAAACAAACTAACGTGTCCTTTTTGCTTTATCTTCTATAAAAATTAAAGCCAAATGAATGTAACTAAATTGTAAATTGATCGTTTTAACTTTAATATTATAAATATAAATAATATTAAATGAATTTTAAGTTACTTTTTATATAGAAATATAAAAATTTTAAAAGGTTTAGGTTGTTTAGCTTGAATATTTAAAATATTTCTATGCCAAAAGTTTGTATTAAGGTCTTCAATTCTTAATTATTATTTAGGTTTAATATTATAATTCGATTTTGATTGCCTTTGATTAGCTTTAATTTTGGGTATTTTTTATAAACTGATTTTTATTTAAATATATTCTATATAAGTAGAGATATGCATTTTTATTATATTATATTTTTATTATAATTTTTTTAAAATTTTATAAATAACTTATTTATTACAAAATTGCTATTTCCTAAATATATAAGACTAATTATTTTTTATAAATAATTTGATTTAAATTAGAAACTTTTAAAAAGTCTTTAGCCTTAAAAATTAATTAGATTAGAGAGATGCAAACCAAAGAACTGAACTGAAGCCAGATTAGCTTGCATATAGATATATATATATAGTATATCTTGTTCTATAGTATATATCTACTAAATCTATATATATATATATATGTATATATTTCCATACTTAAGCTTGATTATTATCACTTTTAAATGCTCTTACTAAGGGTATAACTAATTCGATTTTAGTTTAATCCTATCATTGCTCGGCATTTAGTTATTTATTTATTTGTTTGTTTTTTCACTGGGTTCACTTCCTGTTTTCTCTTTGCCCTGGTTTATCTACTTCCATTGGCATTGCCATTTTCTTCTTGTTTCTTTTCTATTCCTGCAAATTGTTGTTGCATACTTAACAAACAAAAACATAAAGAAATGAAGGCAAACAAAATGGTGGCTCTATTCGATCGTCTGTGGACCGGACGCAATGCTTTTAATTCAGTTAGCTACCTCATAGCATTGTTTTGTTCCTGTTATTGTTGTTGTTTTTAGTGTTATTGTTGGCCATTGGCAAATATTAATTAATTTTCCATTTGCTCGCGCATTATTAATAACAGGAAATGCGAAAAACTTTGACCAATTTTTCAGCATTTACCATGGCAGCAGCAGCAGCAGCAACAGCAATGAGAGAAAAAACTTTGTTTGTTCAACTTTAATGAAGTTAACTAAGATAGAGAAAGCCAACTGTATATCAGGCATATTAGTATGGTGGCGAGACGGTAGGGAAGGAGAGGAAAGGGTGTGGCAATTGGTGTGGAACGAAAGAAGAGTTAGTCAGTATCGAGTGCAATGGGCGCATGAAAATCGAAACCTAATCAAGCAAATTGGCCATAAAAATAAATCGCATTAAGCGTAGTAGGATGAGAGAGGATATTGCGGAAACGGTGAAGGGGTGGAAAGAAGAGGGGTTACATGGATTGCCTGAGGAAGAGCACACCTCTAAGCCTTTAAGTTTTCCAGCACATGAGTTTGCTCCTGGGGGCCATGGATACTGGACGCACATTCTGTTTGTTACCACCCACCACCCCTTCCCTTCCCTTTTGGCCCTTTTGCACTTGGGTGGCAAACACCATTTAACTTTGTTTGCTTAGTGCCATGTATATATATGTGTGTGTGTGTGTGTCTATGTGTATACATATGTATTGAGTGTTGTATTGTGGGCAGGTGGGCGTTAACATGGGCGTGTAGGGAGTAGTAGTAGCCCATATGCATGGGTTGAGGCAATGGGCAGCGGCTGCATATCAAAGCAAACTAATGAATAAATTCATTGAATCCATAGCCAGTTCAAAGTTTGCTCAGCATTCGAATCGACATTCCAAAGTTTGCCTCTTCTTGTTTTGAGTTGAGTGAATTGAGCGGAGCACAGAGCAGTGCAAACGACGGACAGATGTGAAGCATCCGGGGCAAAGAACAAGAATTTCAAATATTTACTTATACGAACAGCTGTTCAGCTGTTTAAGCTAAAAAGAAATATAAAGCAAAGGCAAAGGGTTACTACTTCCCTTTCAAAATTCATGCACCTGCTGCGCTCTCTTCACTTTTACCCTTCCAAACCCGAACCTTTGGCCGCTTTATTTATGATCCTTAGTCGAGCATAACATGAAAGTGAAAGTGTTTTTAATGCTCTTAAACTGTATATTTTTGCTGTTGTTTTTCTTCTTCTTCTTTTTTTTATTTTGTGCTTTCCAATGAGCTGCTAATTTGAGAAAAGGTCTATAAAATTCAGAACAGAGCAGAGAGAGAGAGAGGGAGAAGTATGAAGAGTAAGGACCAAACTGTCGCACCTGTGGCTGCCATTAAATAAACGCTTCAATGGATCTGGGTCTGTAAAATTTTCATTTGTCAATTAATCACAGACCCATGACGAAGGGTTCAATTAAAATAAGGTACAACAACAACAACAGAGAAAAAAAATACCTAACAAATTTTAATTGGCCAAATAAATAAACGAAAAACAGTTCAACATTTTGTATAAAAACTTTATAAAACCTTTTAATTTTCGTTTTCTTTCATGAATATTTCAACTCTATTTTTATATGATAAGAAAGTTTTTGATATAATTTAAAATCACTTTTGACTTTTGGCCCAGATTTGTTATTGGTTTGAACTTGGTCTAAATTTTTAAATGTAACTTATTGTCTCCCTCTCTAGCTCTCTCTCTCTCTCTCTCTGTCTGTCTCTTATCTTATAGATTGTTAACTTTCTTAGAATTTTGTTATTAATTTAACCTTTTCAAAGTTCACTCATGAGTCAGGACACCTGACTGCCTGCCTGCCAGCCTGCCTGCTTTTCTGCCTTTATCCAAAATACTCTCCTGGGAAAGTGTCTGTGTTTTAAAAGAAAATTTAAATAAATTTATTTACACAAGACATTGACCCACATCACACCAATGAAAGACACACGCATAAATATATTTCTATATATTTATATATATATACAGATAAAAGATAAAACATATTTGCAAGCCCATTATACATAAATCTTTTCTATTTGATTACATTAACCTCAGTAGCCAGCTCTTGCTCTTGCTCTTGCTATGCAATGCAACAAAAACAAAACAACAACAAAAAAAATACCCAAATCAAAAAGTTACCCAAAAGAAACGTAACCCAAACCATAAAGTGTTAAATACAATCAGTAGACAAAAAAGACGAAAAAAACGTAACCGAAACCCGTTCTGAATGAACTTAAAGGATGAAAAAAAAAAAGAAGAAGAAGTCAAATTCAATTTGAAAATGAGCCACTCTTTCTATATATTCTCAACGTTTTCTTTGCGTTTCTCTCTCTTCCTGTCTCTCTCTCTATGGCTTTCTGTTTCGGTTTTTTGTCCAGTGACTTTTACGAGCGTTTTTTTCATTGCGCAATGCGTTTTGCTTTTCATGTTTTTCTGCATTGGCCAAAAAGGATATTGTTTTTTTGTTACCCATTGCCATTGCCATTGCTGTTGACGGGTTGCCATCATCACAATTTCGCCGTGCATAGATTTTCAGAGTGTAGAATTGTTTTTTTTCTTCCCCCCAGTTTGCCATTTGATTTTTTTCTTTCATTCTTTCTTTTTTTATACCTTTGCAAAAAAGGTATATTAATTTTGGTCAGAAGTTTGCAACGCATAGAAGGAATCATCTCCGACTATATAGAGTAAATATATGTTCTTGATCAGCACGATGAACTGAGTTGATATAGCTTTGTCCGTCTGTCTGGATCAACGCAATCTCCTCCAAAACCCTTAAAGCTACAGAGCTGAAATTTTGCACCTAGGCTTCTTTTTGCTGCAAGCATTGTGTATCTCGGAATCATTCCAATCTAATGACTATATCATATAACTCCCATAGGACCGATCGGTCGTGAATAAGCTTTAACCTCACTAACTTTGTTGTTTTCCAATGAAATATTACAAAAGCTGGCATTTGTAAATTTTATATACTTCTTTACATATCCACCAAGTTTCAGCAAAATCGGTTGACTTTATTATATAGCTCCCATAGAAACGATCGGTCATGAATATGGATTTCAAGCATTAACTTGGTTGTTTTAAAAGCGATTATCACTAAATTTGGTATATATGAATTTTATATACTTTCTAACATATCTGGCTCAGAATCGGGTCACTATATCATATAGCTCCCATAGGAACGATCGGCCAAAAAATTAGTTTTAGATAAAAATCTTGGTTACTTTTACAGCGATTCTCTTGAAATTTGGTATATATAAAAATGTGTCTGTTGAGTTTCAACAGAATCCGCCGTCTATATGATATAGATCCTATAGGAACAATCGGACCAGAAAATTGTTTTTATTCAAAAGTTTTTTATTTTGGATGATTTGTTTGATATATTTTCCTATAATTCTAGTAATTTATATGTAATTGAAAAAGACAGTTTGCAAAAGTATCCGAATTTCGACGTGGTTGAAGTTAACGTATCCTTCTAGTTTTCTTTTTGGTTATGGTTTTTCTTTTTCGTTGTGTGTGCGTGTGTTGGTCGCTGTTACGCTCCATTTCCCCTGTTTCTCTGTGTTCATTTCATTTATTAAATCACCCTCGTCAATCAAATGCGTTGACATGCTTCCAGTTTTATATATATAAAAAGAAATATATATATATATATATTTTATATTTCTTCTTATTCTTCAGTTTCCCGCAAGATTATTGTGTTTAATAAAAAATTAAGTGCAGGGTTCAAAGTTGAAACCGTTCTTTACTACGTTTACTTCGTTTTCTTCTTCTTCTGTCTGTTGTTGTTGTTGGTGTTCGTTTCATGCGTTTGCCATAAGCTTTAAGTGTAAGCGAACAGAAAACAAAAAGTATATAAAAAAAAAATCACTCATACGCAACGTTGTCCTCGACAACATGTTTTTTGTTTTTGGTGTTGTTTTTGCTCTTCTCTTGCCAATGCGTGTCACGTTTCAATTGTTTCAATGTGTGTGCGTGTGTGTGTGTGTGTTAGAGCGTGTTTCGTGTCGCGTATGTGCGAGCTAACATGTAGAAAAATAAATATTAAGATATACATATAGAAAAAAGAATATATATATATATAAGTATTAGATATTGAACATGGGGGGCAATAGCCAAAGAACGGTCATGGCAAGGACAAATGCCAACAAGTGTGCGGACATAAACGTCATTATCATTAGGTGGCACACTGAGAAATGCTAACAACAAATTGAATATAAAACGAGAACAATTTCATAGACTTTATGTTAACTAAGAACTAAGAAGAAACCAAACAAACAATCTTAAACCACACACACACACAGATATATACATATAGAAATATAGTATATACATGTATATAGAACTGTAAATTTCACTGTACTTTTGTTGTGCAACAAGCCAAGCTTAAGCTAAAAGTTAGTTTGCTACTTATTGCCGCTTACACTGCTAAAATGGCAAGCGAATTTATAACCCAGAAAAAAAGTACAAGATACGATGTAAAAAGTTTACATCCACAAATGGCAAAAACCAAAAGCAATAAACCAAGGACAATGCAGTTGGCTGCTTAAAGTAATATCGTGACAAAAACAGGAAGAAAAGTTTTATAATTTCTTAAACTTTAAAATTTTTAAAACTCACTTGAAATCAACAAGTTATCTTTTTTTTTTTTTGTTTATTATATTACATTATACGAACAGAAAAAAAGTATCTTAGCCAGCTCTTACAATATTTATACAGAGAATTTCTAATGATATAATAACTGGGAGTCTTCCTAGTTGATCAACTGTTGCAAGCGCTTTAAGGACATGGCAGGGAGTAAGCGTCGCTCCAGCTAGTCTATCTACCAATCTGTTTCTTAACTGTGCGGAGATTTAGGAGAGTATAAGGGTTGAAGCCGTTTAGTTTCCAGTATCAATTCCTTGTTTGCTTCAATTGTGAAGATCGATAGATAGAAACCAGATCGGTGATTAACTATGAAACTGATTCTTAAGTTCTTGAGGTCAATATTCTAGAACAAACATAATTAACTTTATTGTATACAATTTTTTCTGTGGAAGAAAAAGAAAAGTTTAAATAATTTAAACTAAAATCTAACTGCTATTGTCTTATAAATTGATAAACAAAACAACATATATATACTATATTTATATACTTTCTCATTTTATCATTACAGGGTACAGGAGCTACTGCACTGTTACAACCATTAAGGATATATCTCAGAACGGCGTTCAAGGTGGGGCGTTAAATATATGGTGAACATAAAAAAAACCGTGTTGATTCATCCATCAAGTCAGCCACTTTACAACTACTCATGGCCATGTCAAGCGAAACTGGCGCCCAACGTGAGGCTCACTACAACCAAAAAAAAAAGAGAGAAAAAAATGAAAAGAAGAGCCAAAACTTTGAGTAACAGCAAAAGTTAAAGTGCCAACGAAACGTAGAGAGCAAGAAAGGGAGAGAGAGCGGAAGAAAGAGGAGAGAGAACAAAAGAAAGGAAAAGAAGAAAACGAGCCAGTAAAGTAAAAAATGTTTGTTGATTCACATCCTCCACATAGCCACCACCTGCAACTGCCCGCACGCTCACCTGCTAACAACTTTCAAATTATTAAAACCCACAAATTTACAACTTGTGCTTCAAAGAAACGGCGACTAACAAATACAACAAAAAGAACAAAACTACAACCAAAAATATATATATATATTATATATGTTTATGAAAAAAAGAAAAACATTAAAAAAAAAAAAAAAGGAAGAACAGCGCCACAAGTGTAAAAAGTTTTATGCCTGGCGTCAACTTAATTATTGAATGGGCCATCCCTTTGCACCCGCATCATACACCCAACTGGGATGAGTATGGGCAAAGGGAGGAACAGGAGAATGGAAAGAACTTAGGGAAAACAGGAAGAATCCTGGGAACAGGTGTGCCAAGCGTTTTGTATATTAAATATCAGACTAAGTCAGAAAAATTTTAAATTGAAAAACTTTTGACCAGCACAACGCCAAACACACAAATTAAAAAATAAACCAAGTATAAAACTTCTTTACACAGAGCGGCATAGAGACGAAAGGCAAGAGAACATTAAGAGGGAGAAAAACCAAGTGTAAAAAAAGGAAAAAAAAAATCATTAAAAAATATAAATCCACAGAATCAACTTTAAGGCTCTTCAAGTGAGATTGCCAATATCTATATCTGCCAGTTACACCAATATATGATCGCCCCACCGCCCCTCTATACCAACCATTTGCAATTGAAAAGTCACGTTTGGTCAAACTGATTGCAATGAAATCCTTAAAAAGAAATAAAAAGCTATATGAAAGCTAAAAAGGGAATAAAAAAAAAAATGTTGTAAGCCCAATACAAATATTTATGAATTACCTGAATTGTCGATGCGCATTTCAATTGTGGTCGCCTTTCAGTATGTACCTAGACAGATGGACAAACAATCCCATTGAATCGCAGCACCCTTCCTCTGTTCCCCCTCATTGTAAATCACGCTTATGTATGCGCCATTTGTGCATATGGAAATTAATTTTAATTTGCACCAAACACTGAAATGCAAATAAATGAGCTTAATTAATTGCCAGCAAATAAGTCAACAATTGGATTTACAAACAAATAAAAAAAAATTGACGTTGTTTTTCTTTATTAAACAATAGAGTTTGCTAAGAGGGAAATGGCTACATTATTATTAAAATTAAACAATTTAAGTTCCTTATAATAAATGAAATGTTTAATTAAACTTATGAAATTAAAACAAATGTTATTTAATTTTAAAAGTATGTTTACAACGTATTTTAATGTAATAGAAACAATTATATGTGCATCACACTTTTTCTGTATATGAAAAAGTTACTTTTAATATCTGTTTAAAGGATCCCTCCGAGACAGTCGACTTGCTTCTGGGCAAAGGACATCCTAATCGTCCATTTGATAGCCAATTTACACTGATTCTTTTGAAATAAGAATTTTTACAAGAATTTTTACAAGATCATGGAAACCCTTAACTTCCTCATATACTGCCGCAGGACGAAGGTATATAGTTTCCTAAAATGTCCCCAACGACCTCTATCTATTGGCAACATAAAAAATTGGTGTCATCTAAGAATCCAGCATTTTTTTCATGAAATCTTAACTGCACCCCAAAAGTATACCCCACAAAATTTATTTCTCAGCGAGGTCAAAAATGGCAAGAAATTAATAGAAAAACTCAAAATCGCCGATATCTCAGCTTCCCGCAGGACTATTGAAATGTCCTTTGGTCAGGAGATGGTCCTTGTTTATACGATTAATTTAACATGTATTTCGTCCTGGTCCTTTCAAAGAATCTCGAGATATAAGCAGTTTTCTGTGCAGAGAAAAGTCAGTATTTCTCCGTTGTTAGAAGGACTTTCCAGGATTTGATTATGTCATTCGATCACAATTAACTAGGACTATCTTTTGGCCAAAGGACATCTCGATAGTCCTTCAAATGGCCGAATTACAAGGATTTTTCTGATTTTTGTCCAATTTTTATGGCTAATCCCCTTTAAAAATTGCAAGGATATTTTTTATCAGATCCTGGAAATCTTTGGATGCAAATCGATAATACTGCTGCTGGAAAGCCCAAAAAATCATGTCAGGTGGAAATCGGACATTATCCTGCGGAGTTATGGCTTCACAAAGTTGATCCTTTTTTAATTTTTAGCTCTAACTTTCGAATATCCTGCCGCAGGACGAAAGGACATGGTTTGCTAGAATGTCCTCGAAGACCTCTATCGATTGGCATCATAAAAAATGGGGGTCATCTAAGAATCCAGCACTTGTATATTTCATGGGATCTTAACGGCACCCCAAAAGTATACCCCACAAAATTTATTTCTCAGTGAGTCGGGAAATGGTGGAAAAATTATGGAAAAACATAAAATCACCGATATCTCAGCTTCCCGCAGGACTACCGGGATGTCCTTTGGCCAGGAGATAGTACTTGTTTTTTAGATTCATTTGACCTACATTTCGTCCTGATCCTTTAAAGGACTCGCGAGATATTTACGTTTTTCTGTGGAGAGAAAAGTCCTTTTTTTCTCTTTTTTAAAGGACTTTCCAGGACCCGATTATGCCAATCGATCACAATTAACAAGGACTATCTTTTGACCAAAGGACATCTCGATAGTCCTTTAAATGGCCGAGTTACAATGATTTTTCTGATTTTTGGCCAATTTTAATGGCTAATCCCCTTTAAAAATTGCAAGGATATTTTTTATCAGATCCTGGAAATCTTTGGATGCAAATCGATAATACTGCTGCTGGAAAGCCCAAAAAATCATGTCAGGTGGAAATCGGACATTATCCTGCGGAGTTATGGCTTCACAAAGTTGATCCTTTTTTAATTTTTAGCTCTAACTTTCGAATATCCTGCCGCAGGACGAAAGGACATGGTTTGCTAGAATGTCCTCGAAGACCTCTATCGATTGGCATCATAAAAAATGGGGGTCATCTAAGAATCCAGCACTTGTATATTTCATGGAATCTTAACTGCACCCCAAAAGTATACCCCACAAAATTTATTTCTCAGTGAGTCGGAAAATGGTGGAAAAATTATGGAAAAACATAAAATCACCGATATCTCAGCTTCCCGCAGGACTACCGGGATGTCCTTTGGCCAGGAGATAGTACTTGTTTTTTAGATTCATTTGACCTACATTTCGTCCTGATCCTTTAAAGGACTCGCGAGATATTTACGTTTTTCTGTGGAGAGAAAAGTCCTTTTTTCTCTTTTTTTTAAAGGACTTTCCAGGACCCGATTATGCCAATCGATCACAATTAACAAGGACTATCTTTTGACCAAAGGACATCTCGATAGTCCTTTAAATGGCCGAGTTACAATGATTTTTCTGATTTTTGGCCAATTTTAATGGCTAACCCCCTTGCAGAATTTAGGAAAAATTTCCAAGTGTTTTTCCCTGTTGTTGGTGTAATTTTAATTGTTGTAGTCCCGGCAAAATACGATTATTGCTGCGGGGATTAGCAATTGTTGCTGCAGGGAGTAGCAACTGTTGCTGCGGGGAGTAGCAACTGTTGCCACGGGGAAAACTTGTTGTTGTTGTAGTTGTTGTTCTTGTTGTTGTTGTTGTTGTTGTTGCTGTTGTTGTTGTTGTTGTTGTTGTTGCTGTTGTTGTTGTTGTTGTTGTAGTTGAAAACAGCAACTGTTGCTGTGGTCATCAGCAACTGTTGCTGTGGTCATCAGCAACTGTTGCTGCGGTCACCAGCAACTGTTGCTGTGGTCACCAGCAACTGTTGCTGCGGTCACCAGCAACTGTTGCTGCGGTCACCAGCAACTGTTGCTGCGGTCACCAGCAACTGTTGCTGCGGTCACCAGCAACAGTTGCTGCGGTCACCAGCAACAGTTGCTACGGGGAAAACTTGTTGTTGTTGTTGTTGTTGTGTTTGTTGCTGTTGTTGTTGTTGTTGTTGTAGTTGAAAACAGCAACTGTTGCTGCGGTCACCAGCAACTGTTGCTGCGGGGAAAACTTGTTGTTGTAGTTGTTGTTGTTGTTGTTGTAGCTGTTGTTGTAGTTGTTGTTGTTGTTGTTGCTGTTGTTGTTGTTGTTGTTGTTGTTGCTGATGTTGTTGTTGTAGTTGAAAACAGCAACTGTTGCTGTGGTCATCAGCAACTGTTGCTGTGGTCATCAGCAACTGTTGCTGTGGTCATCAGCAACTATTGCTGCGGTCACCAGCAACTGTTGCTGTGGTCACCAGCAACTGTTGCTGCGGTCACCAGCATCTGTTGCTACGGGGAAAACTTGTTGTTGTTGTTGTTGTTGTTGTTGCTGCTGTTGTTGTTGTTGTTGTTGTTGTTGTTGTTGTTGTTGTTGCTGTTGTTGCTGTTGTTGCTGTTGTTGTTGTTGTTGAAGTTGAAAACAGCAACTGTTGCTGTGGTCATCAGCAACTGTTGCTGTGACCACCAGCATCTGTTGCTGCGGTCACCAGCAACTGTTGCTGCGGTCACCAGCAACTGTTGCTGTGGTCACCAGCAACTGTTGCTGCGGTCACCAGAAACTGTTGCTGCGGTCACCAGCAACTGTTGCTGCGGTCACCAGCAACTGTTGCTGCGGTCACCAGCAACTGTTGCTGCGGTCACCAGCAACTGTTGCTGCGGTCACCAGCAACTGTTGCTGCGGTCACCAGCAACTGTTGCTGCGGTCACCAGCAACTGTTGCTGCGGGGAAAACTTGTTGTTGTTGTTGTAGTTGTTGTTGTTGTAGTTGCGGTCACCAGCAACTGTTGCCGGGTCACCAGCAACTGTTGCTGTGGTCACCAGCAACTGTTGCTGCGGGGAAAACTTGTTGTTGTGGTTGTTGTTGTTGTGGTTGTTGTTGTTGTAGTTGAGAACAGCAACTGTTGCTGTGGTCACCAGCAACTGTTGCTGTGGTCACCAGCAACTGTTGCTGCGGGGAAAACTTGTTGTTGTTGTTGTTGTTGTAGTTGTTGTTGTTGTTGTAGTTGCGGTCACCAGCAACTGTTGCTGTGGTCACCAGCAACAGTTGCTGCGGTCACCAGCAATTCTTGCTGCTGCCGCAGCAATTATTGTTGCGGGACTGTTTAGGACTTGTATTATTTACGGAATCTTAGCTGCCCAACATGTTAAAAAATCGATAGGAAAACACAAAATCACCGATATCTCAGCTTCCCGCAGGACTATCGGGATGTCCTTTGGCCAGAAGATGGTCCTTGATTTTTAGATTCATTTGACCTACATTTCGTCCTGATCCTTTAAAGGACTTGCGAGATATTCACGTTTTTCTGTGGAGAGAAAAGGCCTTTTTTCTCTGTTGTTTGAAGGACTTTCCAGGATCTGATACTGTCAATCGATCATAATTAATAAGGACTATCTTCTGATCAAAGGACATCTCGCTAGTCCTTCAAATGGCCAAGTTACAAGGGTTTTTCTGATTTTTGGCCAATTTTGATGGCTAACCCCCTTAAAAAAATGCAAGGATATTTTTCATAAAATCCTGGAAATCTTTGGATGCAAATCGATCGTCCTGCTCCTGGAAATCCCAAAAAATCATGTCCGGTGGAAATCGGATTTTATCCTGTGGAGTTATGGCTTCACAAAGTTGATCCATTTATTGTTTTAAGCTCTAATTTTCGAATATCATGCCGCAGGACGAAAGGACATGGTTCCCTAGAATGTCTTCCACGACCTATATCGATTGGCATCATAAAAAATGGGGGTCATCTAAGAATCCAGCACTTCATTTGATATATATTTCGTCCTGATCCTTTCAAGGACTCGCAAAATATTCACTTTTTTTCGTGATTTTTTCGATTTTTAGCCAATTTTGATGACTGACCCCTTTAAAAAAATTGCAAGGATATTTTTTATAAGATCCTGTAAATCTTTGGATGCAAATCGATAGTCCTGCTCCCGGAAAGCCCAAAAAATAAGGTGAAAATCAGACATTATCCTGAGGAGTTATAGCTTGAATAAATTGATCGTTTCTTAGCTATAATTTTCGGAAATCCTGACTTAGGACGAAGAATATGGTTTCTCAATCTCTATTGATTGGCATCTTCTAAAAGTGGGGGAATCTTAAAAAGCTGTTTAAAAACGGTAGGCAGTAGAAAGTCGTTGATGTCCCGACTCTCCGCAGGAATACCGGATCTTCAGGGCATTTTAGGGCATCTTTGACAAATAACCTTGAATGAATCAAAGTATACGCCAGCTATGTATTGCGTTGTTTTTTTATTTTTTTTTTTTTTTGTGTAGATAGGAGAGTTTTTTTGAAACCATCCGAACGTATCCCACTCCTTTGTTCCTGTAGTGACATTGACTTAAGCCTAAGCCACAAACTGCTGCTTATTTAGGATGTCAAACAGTTCTCTTTTGCTTACTTAGGCTTTCACCAACAAAAAACGAATGAGCCAAGCCCTTATGATCCATTTTATTAGCTGGCAAACAGTTGTGAGTTTTCAACACTCAAAGCCAATGACATGACGGCGGACCAAAACCACCCGTCCACGCGTTTAATGACCTTGAATTCAAGGCCATTTACATGCCGCTCGACATTAGTAAATTTCATTAAAGTTTTCATTGTCCGATTTGACAACAGTCATTCCCCCCTGTCGCCTGCCTCTTACATCAATTTGTTTGACTGCTGACTGGGCATTCAGTTAGTTGTTAGGCTTGGCCCATGGTTGGGACTGGAAGCTGGCACTTGGGTCTATTTTAAATTTAACTGCTCGTCTTACACTTGTCTGCTTTTATTTTTTATGAAGGGGGAGGGGGGGCCTTTAAAAGGTTCATGGCCAACGCGACGAGCGGCTCTGGGCCTCTTTCAATTGCTTGTTTAACAACTTGAAACATTTTATGGCTATTGATGGGCAAGTAGAAGATCTATCTATCTCGATTATGCAAGAGCAGCACTCATTCCTTGCGATTGCTGCATATAAATTATATTTTTCCACCCACTCGATTATCATTCTCATCTACCGACTTCAGGCAAGGCCAAGTTTATGTTCAAAGTATTAAAAGTTTTCTTTTTCTCTTTCTCTTTTCTTTCTTTTTTCTTGGGCTCTCGTTTTCATTTTTTTTTTTTTTCGGTACTTTTGCCTTTGATCTGAGAGGCAGGAACTGGCTATAATACTGCACACGACAGCAAAGAGCATGGAAAGATGTGGGCTGGACTTGAAACTCATTGCAATGCAGTTTGTTCTGTTTCTGCCGCTAGACTACATTTATATCCTTTCTCCTCTCTTGTGGCGTTCTCTCTTTTTGCTTAACTGGCGCGAAAATGGTGAATTTCAGTTGTATTAATTTTTAAATAGTTTTGTGGCACTCGGCAATACACACACAAAACCATGTCGACAGAGACGAATGATGAGACGTCGCAGAGTATGAGAAGCGGTAAAGTCTGCATGTGGGCATGTATGTGTGTGGCAGCTGCTCTTTGCCTTTGGCTAATCCCGGACTTAAGCCTGCCAGACAAAACACAAATTAAAAGCTTTCTCTCTCCCTCTCTCTCTGTTTCTCTCTTCTTTTTTATCCAGTTAAGTATAATTTTTTGTTCAAAAGGAGCTCTGAAATGGAAAAACAATGGTAAAATAGAATGAATGTGTGAATGTGAATAAGAATATGAATAAAAGACTGTCCATTGGCAGATTATCATATACAATATATTGAATGAATGTCCTTTGTATTGCATTTTAAGCAACTTATGTGATTAAAAGTTTAACTGAAATTGCATTCCAAATGCAATAGCAAATATTTGAATATCTTTTTATTCTCTCTATATAAATATTTTAAGGACTAAATTGGGATAAGTGTAATAAAACACGACAACTTTTAAAGTCATTTTCAATTTACTTACGTTTTACCCTTTAGTTTTTTTTTTTTTTTTTTCGCAAGAGTATATATATGTTTACTTGAATCTATGCTATAGTCTCATAGATATATATTTCATATTACACAACCTGTTGGCCCACAATCTAGGACATTTTTGGCATTCTCGTCTTTGATTTGTGGCTAAAAGCCAAAGTGTTATTAAAGCCTTAATGCCCATAGCCAACACCATAGCCAAGGTATTTTGTGCGGGCGCGAATTTGGAGCAAGGAGCTGGGGACCACCGTTATTCTCCGGTTTCTTTGTGTTGTCCCATTTACGGAGCCCATTTGTATGCAAGCTCACGAAATCCTCGACCGAAAAACTTATAACCCAACCGTGTTGTAAGTTTAGTTTAATAGTTGCTCGCATAGAGAAAGAGAGAGTTTTCTCAACTCTAGTCGCGTCGCGTTTTAATGCAAATTAAAACGTTGCCGGCGCCAAAAAGTTGTTCGTGCTCCATCATTTTGTCGCGTCAAAGATTAAATTGAGCTGGCAGTTGGCAGCTCTGGGTATCCTCAACTTTTTCCTTACATTAAGTCACTGGGCAAGCAAATGGCTGTTTTCCTTAATTTTTCTTCGCTTTATACCATGTTAACCCAGTCCTTTCATTCTCATTTTGTCACACGCTTTTCTTCTCTCTTCTTTTATTTTTTTGTTTTGTTTTTTTTTTTTGGCAATTTGTTGCTAACAAAGACGGTAAAAGACAAGTAAAATGTGTAAAAGGGTTGGCCATAAACTTGCCCAGCTATCTGAGAGTAAACCATTAAGCCAAGCCTAATTATTCGGAATTTTGAGGTATAAGATATACAACAGAGGCATAAATAGAGAAATTAAAAATGGAATTTGTTGACTTAAAGGTTTTAGTATTCTTTATACTTTATATTCTCTCATTTTAGGTATTAAAACTTTGATTAAAACTTTATTGCTAAAGTGGAAGAAATGTTAAATAACTTGAACAAAAATATTCATATATATATACAGTTATATCTCAAAATTTGTTTCCAGTTATTCAAAGGCTTGTTTAAGAATTAGTTTTATCATATCTTTTCACTATTATCGATTGAAAGTATCTAAAATATATATATATATACCATCTAAATTTTATATTTCTATCTTTGAAATAAGCTTACTTTACTCAGAGTTTTGCAACTCATATTACTTCTATCTATTTCTGACTATATAAAGTTATATATTCTTGATCATCACAATGAGCTAAGTTCTTATACCCAAGTTCATAAGTCTGTCTGAATCTATTCATTCTAGTTCCTCAGTTTTAAAGCTATAGTAATGAGATTTTGCATCCTTTTATCTAATTGCTAAAGGGTTTTACATAGTTCGAAGCTGATCAGATCGGAAGCATCCATAGAAACCATATGTCGAGAATAGAGTCTGAGATTCATAACTTTCTTATAGCTCATTATTTTGCCAGTATCAGTTCAGTACATATCTCAATAAAACAGTTAAGTTCCAACAGAATCGGTTAACTATATCATATAGCTTCCATAGGGATGAAAGTTTTACATTCTTCAATTTTTGTAGAATGACTTCTTAAGCAACTCTGCAATCGATGAGTATCCTTTAGCCTAATTTTATAATTACTCTCAAGTGTTTTATAGTCCATAACAATAACAAAATTAGAGGAAAACTTTCAATATTCATCTTTCAACTTCAAACGGTCAATAAATGTAATCATTGTAATAATTAATCCTTCATTTTAATTAGAACTATTTGCACATTTTCAACATTTTGCTATCTTTTGGCAAAAATATTCCTTTGTCTTTGCTTTTGTCTTTGTCTTTGGCTTTGTCGTTTTTGACTTTGGTATTTTGGTTGATGCGGTTTGTGTTCCAAGGCAGGAGAGAGAAAAAGTGAGAGAGGGGGCTGTGGCTGAGGGGAAACCGTGTGGAATAGAACAAAAAAAGGAGGCTATTTGCATTGGCCAATGGCATTGGTTCGACACGGTGGTTTTTACATAGAGTGTTCGGTTGTCTATGCTTGTCTGCGGTTTGTGTCTTGTTATCCTGTTATCCTGGCTTTCTTTTTACTTGATAGTGTTGGTGTTGTTGTTGTTGTTGCTACTGCTTCTGCTACTGCTTCTGTTAATTTCTGTCTACTGTTCGTGTGCAACTTAATTGAATTATTTGTGCTGTCGAGCCTTGACATCCACTTCTCTGTTCTGTTCTGTTCTGTTCTGTTCTGTTCTGTTTCGTACTCTTTCTCGCATACCGTCTTCGTGCCTTTGGGTTCCGTCTGTGACAGCTGCTCTAATTAGTTGGGCCAAAGGCTGAAGGCGTTTAATTAGTTCTGGGCGGAGAGATTGGCATTGGTTGTACAGAATTGAGGTAAACCGCGGTAGGGTTAAGCTGCTTAACGCTGAGAGAGTCATTAAGTAGGCAGCCATCTATTATGGCCAAGTGTCTTTTGGCTTGGCTCTAATAAAATTGAATTGCTAACAAGCTAGACATTGGCATTGACATCGGCATTGGCATTGGCATTAGCATCGACATCCACATCGGCATCGGCACTTGGCACCATTGACAGCAAAAACGCCATTCACTCACAATCAGAGCATTTAAATTAATTTCACGTGCCTTTCTATCTATCTATCTATCTTTCTTCTTTCTTGTCGTGTTATCCTTATACAATTTAACGATTCGTCGAATCAGCAATTTTTTCCTTTTTTTTTTTTTTGGGTGTTGGGTAGGGTAGGCCAACAACATTTATTGTCTAGTCTAGTCATTCCCTATCGTTGGCTATTCATCCTGCGTGTCATTCTGCGTGTTGCCTTGGCTTCGCTTATTTAATATGGCGAGTGTTTCCACTTCCACTCTGCCCCCCGTGTTCAGGGAATGTGCGAATCTGTTGCTTTCGCCTTTGTGTGTGTGTGTCCCTTTTATTCCAGTAGGGATAATCCGAAAACAGTGACTTTACTGTTATAAGAGTCACAGTTAATTGAAATTGATGATAAACAGATATTAAAATTAAAGAGTAAAAAATAATCTATAAAAAAATATATTATAGCAAGAAGTTTTTACCAAATTTAAGAAACTTTTAAAGGTCGTAAAAGAATTTCAAGTTATTTTCACAATATTTCCAAACTGTGACACTTCACTTATAAAAAAGTGACTTCAATTTGTGCCTTAGCTGCTTGTTTGTTATTGACTTGATTTCTTGCCCGGTCTGCATTTTAGGCAGCTGCTTGTCATGTCATTTATCTGTGATGGTGGATAAGGAATCATCTGCCTGCCATAAACACGTCGCACACGTATGCGCCATTTTAAAAATGGCGTCAGCTTCACTTCCGTTGGCAATGATTTCACTTTTCGGCGACTGCATTTGAATTCAATTCAATTGAGAAGAATTACATGGCAACAGCTAGGCGTTACGATGCTTATGAAGTCGTTAGTATCTTCATTCCTTCGTTCTCACCCATAGGCAATGGTATATAGCCTTCCTTTTACCATCCTCCCTTTCTTCCTGTCAGCAATATTGTCAGCACATCGTTGAAAATAATTGCCGGAAATACAAAAGGAAGATGGGCACACAAAATGAAATCAAATCGATGGAATAGATTTCCAATTTTGTTTAGGAAGCACCACAAGGAGGAAGATTTCTTTGGCTTGATTTGGCTTACGTGGCGTATACTCAACGATAATTAATTACGCCTTCAAAGTGAATATGGATAGGCATGTGGCTGTGAATGTAGCTGTAGCTGTAGATATCGATGTGGTTGTGGTTGTGAATGGGGATGGGGATGTGAAGGTACTTTAAGTGGCTTCTCATTTCAATTGTTCTCAATGGCGCCTTTCGGTCATTGACTGCCTTTTGAATGCTCTGGTTATCCTCTGGCTATAAAAACGGAGCATTCAATACCAAACAGTCACATTCATTCGCAGGATTCCTTGCCAAGTAGAATGGCCACATTGCATTTGCTGCTCTGCTTCTCATTTCTACTGATTGCCAACGCCTTGGAATTGACTCCGCAACTCTTGAGTGCCGCCGTTTCCTCATCCGGGAATGATCTCAAAACGAAATCAACATTTCCATTTCCCCTCGACGAAGATGTCGAGGGTGTAGAGTTACCATTAGAAGTGCCCCAAACGGTTGAGGAGGACAATGAAGTGCCTGCAGTCAGGACTCAACATTCTCTACCACCAGCCTGGCTACAATTTGCCGACGAACCAGCCCCACCAGCTCCACCACAAAAGCAAAGATTATCCGCCAAGGCAGCTTTCATCAAGCTACCACCTGGTCTAGGGCATCACAAGCATTCACATGGTCATGGTGGCTCCCACAATTATGGCTCCTGTTCCATAGAGATAACCAGCAAGGTAACTGGCATCTGTCAACCGATGCGCATTGGCATTGGCAGCCAGTGTATATCCGGGGAATACATGGAGTTCTATACGGCTCCACATTGTTCAAACTTCTGAGGTGAATAAAAAAGAAGAAGAAAGAAAGAGTGCGACTACCTGATTCGAGTTTTATAGTGTTTTTTTTTTCTCTAGTTATTATTGTTATTATTGCTTTTTTTTTTTGGTATTGTTGAAATGTTTGCAAAGAAAACAAATTAAGTCACAATCAAGCGACATTTCCATAAATAAATATGTATATTTACTATAAAATTCTGAGTTTATGAGATCGTTTTTTTAATGCGGGAGGGTGGGGTATAAACAAACACAAAAATAAAAAAAAAAAGTTATTATTATTTAACAATCAAAAAAATTAATAATATTTAGCTAACGTTTTTTTGTTAGTTGCATAAATTATAAATATAAATTATCTGTGTATATTTTTTAGGTCAAATCAGTTGTAAAAGAATAAGATTATATATATAATTTAAAGTCATGATATCCTTGAACTAATTTGGCTACTAATTCCAATTAACATAAATATTTTTTATATATAGAAATGCTGCAGCAGACAGACAAGTCAGACAGAATATAAAACTAACCCAATATTATTCCTACTATTTGCTATATATTCTAATTAAACAAATTTAAATTAAATGAAGCTAATATCAAATTGATATTATTTAAACAACTTTAACTTTAGTTTTATGTCTCATCATTAGGGTTATTCAATTAATTTAAAAAGAAGAAGAAAACAAAATAGTTAAATTTAAACTAATTAAATTTTGTTAATTTGCTTTGCATTCTCTTTAAATATAATAATGTTTAGTAATTTATTTTTCATACGCATTTTTCTCAAAACTATTTCTATATTTATTTAATTGGTAACCACTGTAACTGGAAAACTGTTAAATAGATCTTAAAAAAATTAGAAAAACATAAAAAACTAATCAAAAAACTTTGTTCTTTTACAAAATTTTGATTTTTTAAAAAGATTTCGTTGTTTAAACCCATTAAAAATATTGAAAAAATAAATAAATATACAAAAAGTTTTGTTTAAGCGCAAGATTATTAAATATTAAAACAAATTTCTTTTTTTCCAATGGATTTTGTAAGGACATTCTAAGGACTTGTTTCTATTTTTGAAAATGCTTTAATACAAACAGCTTTAACTTTTAAAATCATTATTATTCCCTTTCTTAAACCTTTTTTAAGCCATTAACTAATAGTTCTATATTGTTAATTAAAAAAAAAAAATGTTTACCTGCAAAAAAAATAATACAAAAGAATAATTTGTCATGTTTTGGACTAACATGCTAAGTTTGCAAACATTCAGAGAATTGCAAAGTCAAAAGTCTATAATTTTCTATAATTTATACCAGTTATTCAGAACTTTTAATAAATAAAAAAGTTAATATTTTTTTATATTATAAATATAGTAAATTAATTTGTTGTTTTATATTCTCTTTTAGACAATCTGACTTGACCCAGCTGATTAGATGGAAATATTACTTTAAGTTCTCTCTATATCTCTCTTTATATGCATATTTAGTATACTCGATTAACTATTATATATAGATATTTAACTATATTCTAACTTAATATTTTATATTTGTTTCATAATAGTTTAAATTTTTGCTCACTTCTTCTTTTGTTATATATTTTATAAATATTTTGTTTAATTGTTTCATTTCTTTTTTATATCAATGAAAATAAAAAGCAATAAAGAAATAATTATTGTATGCCAGCACAAAACACATTATTGGTATTTATGTACTATCAATGAGGGGGCGTGGCTTTTGTCGCCTCACTAGGAGGCGTGGCTTTTGATTAATTGGCCTTTTGTTTATATAGTTAATTGATTGGATTTAGTTGAAACACTTTAATGGCTAATTAATACACTTCTATTAGCATTAACTTTTGATTTATGATTTGGTTTAGCACTTGATATATATATATAGCCTGTTCGATATATTATAGATCAAAACTATATATATTCTGAATTATAGTTACAACAAAAAAAAAAAAAAAAGATTATCTGGATTTGTTAACAATATTTTCATTGTACATTTGGACTATCTTAACTTTGGCCATATTGTTGGCTTCGGTGGCTTTACACCTGGAATGGATGATGAATTGCCAATGGCCACACACTGACCACCAAAAATCTCCACAAGCTGATGTGCCTTAAAGAAGGGTGAACGCTTCCATTCGGCTGGTCCCACACGATCCATATGATCATAGATCAAACCACTGATATCCATGGCACGATATTGTTCCAACATTTGTTCATTAGCTAGATCATTGCCCCATAGAAAGAGAACCTGCTGTAGATCCAGTCCAAGATTAACCAATTCCTGTTTAAGTAGAAAGTTCTCCACATGCAAAGCTGTGCCAAGAATCTCATTTGATTGGGCAAAATTGACAGCTTGAAGGAAACTCTGAGTTCTAAGATCCATATAAGGATCCCAGATATTGGATCGTCCGATACTCATCAAAAGTACAGGAAAAACATGTTGCTTAAGACGCAACATGGTACAAATATCGGCATCAAAACTGGCCAAAAGTATGGCCCTTCCACATCCAAATCTTATAGTTGTCTGCAAGATGCGATCCACATAGACATTTTTATTATGGGTCTGTGATGATTCCAGGACACCGGAAGCCATAAGCTGAGGCCATTTGATTTCGACCAAAAGACCCAAAGTTTTCGGTAGACTCTCATACACTTCCGAGAGTTTGGGAAAAATTCTTTGCATCTGCGTGGCATCCTTCACATTGAGATGAGTGTATTCCTGCAGTGACCATCTACGGATTATAAATACTCGACTGGTTTTAAGTTCCTGGTAGCTCAAGTCTCGTATTAACACATAGTGCAAATCAAATCGATCCTGTATGAGTTGATCCTTACGAGCTGTATAGAAACCAAATCCATGCCATACAATGGGCACATAATCCTTGGTCAATTGTACATCCAATTGAACCATATCTCCCTTGTGCTGCATTACACTTAGAAAACTTTCAATCGTATTTTCAGTAAATTTCGTATTCGATTGATAATAACTGGCACCAAGACCACGATGTCCTATATCTATAGTTGGCCAATTATTTGGCCAATATTGATGGAAACTAACACGAAGATTGCTTAACTCAATTTGAGGCATTGGTTGTATCACCAAATAGGGTAATGTTAAGTGACCAATTCCTAGACTTTGATAGGTCGATAGAATTGGCAATTGGATTATGCCACGACTTCCTTTGATTTGATCTGGAAATATGAATACCTCTCCCAATGAATGTTTGGGCTCCTTGGCTTGGTATATGGACAAACGGAATGTATTTCGAACACTCAAAGATTGATAGATCCGATAGATGACAATATTTCCTGAACTATAACGTGTACCCAATTGGGTTTGCAAATGAAATGCTGACTTATTATAAACATATCTGGATATCTCGATTCTGGCATTATCCAATACATTCAAAGGTGTTAAAAGCAATCGATATTTGGCATTATTTGTTAGTCCATTTATTGCCAAATGTTGATCCCATATGAATTTTAGTTCAATAACATATTCACTTTCAAGCCAGCCCTGTTCCACTTTTAGACCACCGCCCTCAGATCGTGGATATGCCTCACCGAATATATCCAAACCAGGTGAACGATAAATCTCATAGGTTTGCAACATTCTAGCCACCTGTTGTCCCTCCCAACGTCTTAGGACTCTCTCTCCTTCTGCATTCTTCGTATAGATAACATAACGATAATAGAAACGTTGAGCAGCACAAATCCATACACGAAGATACCATTTGGTTCTTGATAAATTTTGCTCCTTCAATGGCAATGCCTTGTCCAGTTTCCATTGTCCCAGTGTCGAATGATCACCACTAACTGCTATATATTCATCTGGGGATAGTTTCATATTATATTTCAATTCCAAATTGAATATACGAAATAATGGTACACATATGAAACTTCTTCCCATAATCTCACTGCCATGCGGTTGCTCATCATCAAAGATCTTAAAGGCCTCCAATTGCTCGGGGGTATAGACAAACGATTCATTCAATTCCGATTGGCTGGACAATGGTGACTGATGAAGTAGTAGTAGTAGTAGCAGCAGCGGCAACAGCAATATGCTAATTGATTTTAACACATTCAAAACAAAAGTTCGATACATTTTTCTTCATTCCAAAAATATGTCGTGTTAGCCATATCATCGCGTCAACCGAAACAAGTTTTCTTTCTTTTCTTTTCTGTTTTTTGATATTTTTTTTTTTGTGTCTTTTATCTTATATATTATATATATATAAATTTGGAGTTAAAAAGAAAGAAAGAGGAAGAGGAAGAGAAAGGAAGATGATGCGAAAACCAATACCGAACCGGGGGCAACTTTACCCAACGATGACAATCAACTGAATGAAAGAATTTCTTAATGCTCAGCTTGGTTTTGTCTTCAAAACCAACAGCTGTGTGTGTATGTGTGTGTATATATATATCGGAGAAAATGACTTTTTGGAGTAGCTTGATTTATAAATATCCAACAAACTAATTGGTTTTGTCCAATGAAGTCACATAGAAATCACTTTGGCTTAGAGATGGCAGATCAGTTAAAAGAATATAATAATCAATAATAATCATTTGGAAAACTCTTTAAAATCTAAAATATTAATCATTTCGATTCTTAGAGTATACATTATTCGTTTTAATTTTGTTTATATAGTTTAGTTATTCAATGATTTTCTTGCAAAAACTTACTCATCTCCTCTCCGTGTGTTTCTTTTGATCATTCGCATATTTTTTACCAAATTTGGCATATGCTAATTTTATTTAATGTAAAGAAAGTTTTTTTTTTCTCAAGAGAGAGAGAGAGAGAGACAAGCTCCAATCTCGAGATCACACACAATATGTAGAGGTATAAGGTTGTGTTTCAGATATTTTTGTTCTGAACAAGTGGCTTGACATAATGGGGATTGTAATCCAAATGCATATATTTGGAGAGATGCCAACGTTGCAGTGGTTCAGTGGTTTGATTTCGACATTTCTTCTTATTGACCAATATGAAATTGTTTCGTGTTAAATTTACGGACTTGAGATAATCATCAATATGTTTAAGTGTTTCCTGTGTCGGCTCATTGACTCTCGTATAGATGGCCATTTGATGACGAAACCAGGGAAGCGTACAATGAAGTTCCACAGCATAATTATCATAGTCGGACATCGTAATGCGTGTCCAATAGAGATCCACTGAAATTGGGCACATATACATACATAATATATATATATATAGACATCATTAATAACTAATGGTTGAATGGTTTAATGATTGATTTAGAAACTTACATTGCTCCAACAGACATAGATTGGTAATGGTGGCCTGTGGTTTGGTACCATAAATCCACCATAACCCCTTGATCTGTTAATTGAATATGAAATCTTTAATTCAAATCGATTTTTCATAGTTTTCTCACCTTTTGGCTGTCAACGGGGAACTCTTTGTATAGACATCTCCATCCCAAAATGAAATCAAAACACAAAAATGATATCAATCTCCCCATGACCATTCTCGTCATCATCTTTGTATCCCTCATGAAATGCAAATGAGTTGGATTTGTGTCTCCATAATTGACCATAAACTAAGTTGAAGATTTTAGGCCTCATGTAAGTCAAACCATTTGTTCTTTCGCTTTTGTTTTTACGGCCAATAAACATTTTCATGGCAGCTTTTACATTTCGTCATGGGGCTATCAAAATGTTACCATTTCAAATTTTGTTTTTTTCAAAATAAAATGCATATAGTCGAGCCAAGGCAAAAGTTGGAAACATTTTGTTTTTGAAAGTAGAACAAGTTTTATTCTGTGCTTTTGTGCTTCAAAAATATTTTTCTTTCTTTCTTTTGATGTAAATATTTTGAGATATATATATATATATATATTATATATCGAAAAGCATTTTCATTTTGTTTTTCGTTTTTAAATGTTCTGAAAATATTTTTTCTTCATATCGGTATACAATATAAATATATTAAAGATGTTATCGATTTGTTAAATATATTTTTGCAGAGAGCAAATATATATATATATATATATTCTTGATTATTATAGTCGATTATTTCTTAATGAACTGAATCTGTAACGGATTTTTATATAATAGGAACAATTTTAGTGGATAACTAATTTCTTTGTATATCAAATCATAGTTTAAGATATTTAAAAAAATTTTTAAAGAAAATCAATGTTTGAAAAAGATTATAGACAACAATCTTCCATAAGCAATCCTCAACCGATTATATCAATCTGCAAGGGTATAGAAACGTCGGCCAGCCGTATATAGTTTCCATTTATAATATTTCTAATATTTCTGTCTAATTTGAGACTTTTCTTTTCAGTAATAATGAAAAAATATTTCAACTTTATATATGTCCAATAATTTCAACAAATCTCAAAGCAATTTCCAATATATATATATATATATAAATATATGATATCTGTTTCTTTTTTTCAAACAAAATATAAAATCTGCAAAGAATTTTTAACAAAGTTCTCCAATAAACTGTCAAATCAAATCAATTCTACTGATTAAAATATTTTCAAAACTTAATCTCTCATTTTTCTATAACAAATATATTTAAAAATTTATTTTTAAATAAATTTTCAATGTCATCTCAATTACTTTGATTCACATCTTTAATATTTTATATAGTAATTTGTTTGTATATTAATTTCTTTCTTCTTTTCTTTCTGTGGGTAATAAATTACATTGAGTTTGTTGTAGCTATAAAAATATAAAAATTTAAAAAAAAAACACACACAAGAGAAACATTTTTTAATTGTTGTTTCATAAATAAATAATTTTTTTTCTTCTGTTTGTTTTATTCACAATTTTTTTCTTCTGTTTTTTTTTTTTTTTTTTTTTTTGCTTTTGCGTTATACGGTTCTACGCTCTTACTCTTTTGCTTTTGCTTTTCTTTTGCTTTTGCTTTGTACATTTAAGTGAAAATATTTAGTTAATTTACAGTTTAGTGCAAAAAAAAATAATTATTGTACATATTTAGTTTGTATAAATATTGAATCGGCTTGTTTTGTTTATCAAATAACAATAATATTCTGCATTGAAGCATAGAAAAATATGTTGTTGTTTCTTTTGCCCAGGTATGTATGTAATTTGTATTGTATATATACCTATATATATATATAGATTTATATGATTTGTGGTTCTTTACGCTTTCTTCACCATTGTCTTTTTCGCTACTTGGTTTTTGTTTTTTGCTTTTTGTTCGGGGAACTCCATCTCAATTATGGGCCCTCTGGGGTCATCATTGTACACTGTGTTTAGTTTTTTCTTATCTTTGCGCCGTTCATTAAAATGTTTTTTTTTGTTTTTTCTTTCTTGTACTGCCCCTCTTTTTCTTTCTTTCTCTTCGTTTTCCTTCTTCTTTTTTTTACAAGCTTATGGTTAACAATTTCATTTATAACTACCCGCCCCAGTTTGATTACCCCACCCCATACTGCCCCTCTTAGATTCTACATTGCGCCTCGAATTCTTTTAGGAGAGCCGGCGAATTAAAGAAGGCCCTTTGCTTGCCCTCGGGCATAAAGAGATCACTGCGATCATAGCAAGTGGCTGTGGCGCCAATTTTTGTAAAGTATTCGACTCTCTCCTTGGAATTGCAATCATCACCCCAGATGACAGCAATCTGTCCCTGATCCTTGGCCTGCTGTAGCATATGGGCGGCATTCTCATGCAGAAAGTCCTCGGCATGAGGCGCAGTGCCTGCCAATTCAAAGGCTTGAGCATTATTGATGGCTGCCAGGAAGGTTCTGGTTCTCAAGTCATTGAACGGTTGCCATTTTTTAGTCTCTCCTTGGGTCAAGAACATCACAGGGAATAGATTTTGTTTGAATCTCAGCATGGTGCACATATCAGCATCGAAGCTAGAGAATATAATGGGTCTGCCGCAACCAAGTTGAATCACCAATTGAAGTACTCGATCGGCAAAGAAATTCTTATCGATGGTCTGCTCGGCCTCGGAGCCACCACCATGGCGACGTTGTGGCCATTTGATCTCTACATCAATGCCAAGGGATTTGGGTAGTTGCAACAGGACCTCCTCGAGGCGTGGAAAGATACGATGCTCAGAACGGGGCTCTGCATTGTGTGATGGATACTCTCGCACTTGGCCATTAATGACAGAGAAGATGCGTAGACGCTTGAGTAGCTCATAGTTGATGTCCTTGATCAATACGTATTCCAGTTGATCGGGTTTAGTGATCTGTTTGCCAGGTGGCGCCGTTCGTAGACCAAAATCATGATAGATAACAGGTACACCATCAGCAGTTAGATGGACATCAAGCTCTATCATATCGGCACGATATTCATGGGCACTCAAAAACGATGCAATTGTGTTTTCCCTTTCGATGGGAGCCTCGGCAATGTAACTCTTGCCATTACCACGATGACCCACATCAAGATTTGGCCAGGATTTGGGCCAATAGTGAGCATAGGTGGTTTTAAAGTCCAATGCTGAGTATTGATATGGTTGCACAACGACATAGGGCAAGCGCAGGCGAGCTAATGTCTCCTGGGAATCCTTTGCAGACTTAATATGAAGCTGTAGCAATCCTTCACTGCCACTCATTTCGGCACTGGCCAGGCTAGCACTGCCCAGCAGCTCGTTGGCCATGTTATAGCAATCTAAACGGAATCTCTGTTGCATAACCATCTCCAGAGGCAAGGTAATATGAAAGATAACAATATCATTTTTGGTATATGGCACTCCAAAAACAGGCTGATCCTGCAATTGACTCTTGCCGTACTCCTGTTTAGTGTACTCCACTTTAAGACCCGCTGTCTGCTGTACAGGAACCACTTTCAGTTGTACATGCTGAGGATCGAATGTCTCAATATCATGTACTTGAAACATTTTCTCTGCATTGAATTTCAATTGTACAATCACTTCATGATTGAGCCATCCTCGATGGACTTGCATTTGCTGAGAATCTGAGGTAATGCCAAACATATCCAACTGACTGCATGATAATTCTGTACATGGACCCAAGGATCTTGGCTTAAAGTGTGTTTCCCAGCGGCGAATTTGCTTATTGCCAGCATCATCTTCCACATAGACGAAATAACGATACTCCAATTGGCGACAGGATTGCAGAAGGACTGTTGTCTGCCAGCTTAAATCATCTTGGCCACGTTCAAGGGGAACGCATCTGGTTAACTGCCATTCACCCAATGCTTTCACATCGCCAGTTAGTGCCAGTTGCTCATCTTTGGCCAATGGTTTCTCCAGTCTTACATTAAATTGCCTCTGTGTTGGCTTACAGGCTGCTGATGGTCCGCTAGCCTCCAATAGTTCATTGCCAGTACCATAATTGAGCGTAGCAGATGCTGCACACTGAAAGCACAAGGCAAAGCCAAGGATTAGTATAGAGCCAGACATGGTCAGATTTCAACTGAATGCAATGTCCGAAAGAATCTCATCTAATATATATACCGAGAGATAGAGATTAAACATTGATCCCTTGCGGATTTCATTTCACCCTGATAAGAGATGATGATGTGCACGAGATGTAGTTGCTGCCGAACCCCGCCTACATATATATCAAGCATTGGTCCATTGCTCCATCTCTATTTCTCTCGCTCTTTTCCAATTATAGAAATGAAAACAGGTTCGCGCGATAAGCACGCGTTTTTAGTCGCCTCGAAAACTATAAGCAAACAATATCACGTGTTGATCTTTGATTTCCCTATTTAATAAAAATAAATAATCAAACCGGTTTCAAATAAATTCAAATAACATTGTGGCATAATTCAACTATAATATCAATTCTATTTTGTTTGCTGAACTCGAGTTTAATTATAATTTAAATAATCAACACAAATGAATTCTATTTGATTTTGGTTTTTTTTATTATTTTGCTTTTCAGAGATAACCATTTCAGAATAGTTATTTTTTTCTCCCCTACGATGTTATATACAAATAGGAAATATAAACTGCACTTTTGTGCTGATTATTAGAATTAAATGGGCCGGACTAGTTCCTATGTATTATTTATTCTCAATCTAAATTCTGATTTATATAACTCTTTGAGATATTTACTATAATTACTTAGCTTTTTCTAATCACCAGTTGTAAATCGTATATGTATATATATCATAAACTATATACTCATAACGGGGGGGATAAGATAACATTTGAGTTGCAATAATTCTATTAAACAATGCTTTATGATATAGGAATATCATATATCAAATATATATTTGAAACCAATTTTAAGACAGTTCATAAACCTTTTGTTGATAAACATTTATATATATATATATATATATATATATACATACTGTTTAGCTGATTTTGTCAAACGTATTAAGAGCACAATATCATATAACTCATGCCAATCTATATATATATATATATATACCTTTATAAATATTCTCAGGTTTCTCAACAAAAAAGCACAAAAACAAAATTATAAACCGAGAATTTCATACGATTTTACCTTTGTGTAAAACGCTTGTGAATCGCAGTAATGTTGATAAGGCGACTTTTGTTGTAATTTTTTATTATTGTTGTTGTTTGTGTTATTAGCGATGATGCAACAACAACGACTGCCAATTTCATTGCTGATTAGCCTAAACCTGCCGCATGAGGCCTCACAAAACACTCGTAATAACAGAACTTTATGTAAATAAGTTGAACCCATAAATAATACAAAATACTTAATATTAAATCACAAGAATCACGTGTCGGAATTTCAAGTAAAAACAACAAAAATGAAGAGGAAAATATTAATATTATGCTACACCCACGTACTTGTTGTATCTGACCAACAGTTCTCAACGATCTGAGACCAAAAACTGCCTCCTCCGCCTTGGCAACATTTCAAAAAATAGAACCAAAATGAAAATGTGCAAAAAAAAATACAGTTTTTGGTCTAGTGAAACAGCAAAACAAAAAGCACAGAAAAAAAAACCGCTTAGACACTAAAAGTCGCGTGTTCTAATGAAATGTTCAAGTTGCGAGTTTTGGCATTTACTTTATACATAAGTTTTTATATGTATATAAGTAGAGGTAGATATGAATGTATATATATATATGTATATATATAGGCTTGCTTGATCGGTAGGTAGGTAGGTAGATACATAGGTAGCTATAGTTTTTCCTTATACATTTCATTTACGTCAATCACAATTAGTAGTTTGAGAGCGTTTTGTGAGCGTTTTGCTAGCGTTTGGCGTTCTTGGCATAATTAGCGCAACCTTGCCAATTATAAGATTTGAGAGTGAGAGAATAGAGCGGCGAGCCAAAACTCAGTAATAATAAAATTAATAAAATCTTTGTCCTCTTCAAGATTTATTTTCAATATTTTGTAGAAATAATTAAATTGATTAATTTTATATTTTTTTTTCTTTTTACTTAAAGCTTTCAGATGATTTGTTCACGTGCTCTAAATGAATATACGCAGGCGCTCTTCTTTATTTAACATATGTTTTTTGTTTTGGATAAATTCAAAGTCGAAGAAAAGCTTCAAATAATGTTGTTATTTTATTACCCCCTGTTTCTCTTCCATCTTCTACGATTTTATTTATAGCAAGTTTGGTCACCGCTTGAAGAGCTTTTATAGCACTATTGCAATTTATTTGAAGTTTCTTTTTATCAAATTAATGATTAACATTTATTGAATTGGTTAATCTACACATAATCTAATCTCAATGACTAAGATGGCACTTAAGATAAGAGAAATGGAGGCTAGTAACAAACAGGTTTGACTTGGTTGCCAGCACACCGAAGAAAAGCTTTCTCGATTAACTCCTTATGAGGAACCCATCACGTGAACTGCTTTTTTGCAACATGTGGCATTTTCGAGTTTGAAGAGCTTTTACTACCAAAACAGAGGCGTGGCGTGGCTTGGTGTGGCCCAGCCAAGGGGTAGAGTTTCATACAAATGTATACACAATATCTGTTTCAATTTGTACAAAACTATTCCCGTTGAGAAAAAAATGACATCATCTATTTGTTGAAAACTAAAACCGGAAAAAAAGGGGGCAGGTCTGGTCTGACCATGAGAAGTTTTTAGACGATTATTGTATGACATCTGCTTATAGATGATGATGATGATAAGTTTCTTTACTTTATACTTAATTTGATTTCCGCTTTTTCCATTCTAATCCATTTATAATTCTCTTTTGCTCACATTCAAAAAAAAAATATGTATTGATTTTTCATTAAAAACCAAAACAATAATAATTGCATGAAACAAAGCCAAAGACATGCAAATGTCTAATGACAAACAGCGACCTTCAGACCACCCAAAAAGTCAAAGCTCAGACAGAAAGACAGACTGACTGACAAAGAGACAAACAATAAGAAAAAAAGACAGACTTAGGTCTGCCTTAGTGCACTTCAACAACATTGTATCTATATAGTTAATCACTTAAATCATATAAACACTGAATTTAAAGCTTTATAATTACATTTTGCATGTGCTCGTCCGGACTTTGAGCTTCCAATGGAGTCAACAGCATTGGCACAGACATCTTGTTTTAGTTATTTATGTTGAATTTTTGTTGTTTGTTAAACAAAAACAAAAACCGAAAAATTCAAATTATATCACAGTTTAATTTAGGTATTTGTATTTTGTTAAATTAACAAACAAATTTTGTTGTATTTTCTTGCACTACGCGACGTATGCGCAATATTTGTTTAATTTCAGCTTCTCAGGCAAGCATTTTGTATACTTGTGTGTTAGAGTTTTGCTCTCTTCCTTCTTTCTTTGAAATTTGAAAGTTCACTTTTGTATATCCTTTGGATAATTAGAATATGAAATTTAGTTTTTTTTCTCTTTTATTTTGTTTGTGTGTGTTCTGGAAACAAGGATGTTCCGGACGGTCCAACGTTGCAGTCGCAACTGTTTTCAGCGCTTTTGTTGTGCGCGCAATTTAAACGATTTCTTTTTATCGAATCCAAATGAGTCGCCGTTGAGCTTTTTGCTTGCTCGTTTCTTTGTGAGAGACCTACTACGCCACCGACAGACGATGTTGTTGATTTGTTTTGGTTTTTCAACAAAACAAAACCAAAAAAAAAAAAAAAAAAATAAGAAAAAACTTGGGGGTACAGTTGCGGCTTTGGGCTTTTCTGTTGAAATGTTGTTGGCCTCAAGCAGCACCAAGCACCAGCCAAATGGAAATAATAAAACGATAATATTGTCTAAATGTTATAAGAGAAAGAGAGATAGAGACAGAGGAAGGGAGAGTGAATTTATTTAATCGAATTTGCAATGCTCTAAATCTTTATGAAAGCGAAACTATTAAGACAATTATCACCAAATCATAGGGAAACAAATTTAAAAAAAAAATTAACACCAAGCAGCTACCATTATTCGTGGGAAATAATCCCTAATAAATGAAGAAATCTAATTTAAGCTAGAAAAATTACTTTTAACATTTGCAAAGTTATTATATTTACAATAGAATGTTTTTTCTTTAATATAAAAACAAAATTTCACAAGTCTATGACTCAAACTTTTGGAGTTCCATGAGGTTACTCCCCTAACGGATGTGTAGAACTTTACTATAATTTTGTGAGAGGCGTACAAGTGTTTTGAGGGAACAGTGGTTGATGACTTATACAGTAAGCTGCACATTTTCAATGTAATAAAATCAAAGGATATTGTGATCCGAATCAAGAGAAACCTTTGTACTACATGGAATATAGATATAGTATCCTTATATTCTACATAGTTCTGTGTTCTATTAAAGATATGCCTGGATATACATATCAATTGTGAGCCACTGTATAACATGTTTGTATATACTATGTCGCTTGAGTTGGTTTCGGTAACCAGTAAAAGCTTCGCTATAATACAGATGACAGATACATGCATATGCACATACATACATAAGTATATACAAACAATCCGGAATGGGGGGAACCAATCCTCACTAGTGTAGCACCATGCCACGAGGCCGATTTGCTTAACGAAAACGTGTTGGTCGTGTGCAGCTGTCAGACATAGCCGATGTTACGCACGTGAAGACTCTTTTTATTTTCTGTTTCATTTTGTTGTTATGCTATTTCTCTCCCAATTCTGTGGGGCGTCGACGGTGCCGGGCCCTCGTCACAGTTTCATCGTCGACGTTAAAAAGCTCCACTGTTGCCGACTTTACTCTCTCTCTCTCTCTCTCCCTCTGTCTATTGGAAACCGGTTCACATCGGTTAGTTGTTTTCCTTGTTGCGTTTGTTTACATCTTTTTCCACATATTTTATACGTTTGATAAGAAACTGTTAACAAAATAGTATATACGTATATATATATAGGTGATGGTGATATATATCTAATGTTTTGATGGATCAAGGAAAGCTTTTTTCTATTTTTTTTTTATTTTGCCTTGCTTGTGCGCAAATCGTTAGAGCTTTTCGGTCAAGGTCTTTTTTGTCTGCCCATGTGCCGATCGTAATTATCAAAATATATGTACACTGGGCTCCCAATTCATTTTAAACACGACACCTAGACTAATTACGCCCATAATTAGCGATAGTAGATAGCCAAACAAAGGTGGCAATAGATAAAGTTTATTTTCTTGATCAACAATCAAAATAACCTCTCCTTCAATGTCCTTCATTTTCAATGATGAAATACTTTTGGTGGTCCAGATCATATACAAAATAATGCTATAATATTGTTATAGCATCTTCATGTTTATATTATCGATTAAACTTTGATTCAATATGAGATAATTTTATTTTTTAATTGCAGCATTATTCAATTAAATAATTTTGAATTTTTGTAGTCTACTTTTGACTATGACAAAAATTTCAACAAACACTGACGTAAGTGGGTAAGGGCCAGTGATTCGTGTGGGTATATACATATATTATTTTATTCAAATTTTGTGCTCGCTGTTGCTAGGCGGTTTCTTGTCTGTAAAACCGTGGGGAATTCGTTTCTACTTTCTTTGTGCATGTGTTTTTTTGGTTTGATTTGTTTGCTTTTTTTTCTTTGTTTTTGTTTTTTCTTTAAGTATTCTTTTGTTTTAATTTATTGTTATTACTGTTGTTCACCCGGTTCAGTCTAGCAATGTGCTTATTATAAACACTTCCGAGAAGACAGAATCTTTCACAGACTAAATGAATGTATATAGATTCCTAATAAGCACAATCAGTTAATTTGATCACACAATGTCGTTTTAAAAACAAGTGCGTCAGTTCTTATATAAAATAAGTATAGCATGGCAAAGGCTTGACACACACCTTACAACGCATTCGACACTTTATCGAAAGTGCCGCTTGGCACTCTAGTTTTGAGAAGCAATCTGTTCGTCCAGTTAGTAGTTAGTACTTAATAAAATCACATAATACGCAAAATCGGAACAGCAGCGTTTATAACTTATCGGATATTTGGCACAAATACTAATTTTATGGAATAATTCTAGCAAAAGTGTATGGAACTTTCGATGCAATCGATTTTGGTTGTGTGGGCACAGCTATGTACATACATATATAAATATATATTTATATATATATATATATGTGTATGTTTTTTATTTATTTGTTTTTGTTGGTATAATCATTTTAAGAAAACGCCTCATCGGGTCCAAAGTACAGTTGCCAATACTAATGTTAGCTATTTTTGAATGTATAACGGCCAAAGCTTTTATGCCGCGCCTCTTGCCCAAAACTTATCTAGCATATTCTAATTGATTTCGATATGATTTTGTTTTCTTCATGTTTTCAGTCACGTTACACACTTATTGTTATGTTGTTTTCAGCATAACAAGAAAATATTATTGTTGTTTATTTCTTTGTTTATGGTCAGGTAAACAGCTGTCATCGATTCTTGTTTACAAGGCGGGAACGAAGAAAAAGCTTTTCAAAATTGGACCTTGTAATCGACGTTACAAACAACAGGGAAACAATGCAAACAACAATTGCGTTTGTATAAGATAAGCTAGAACTGTAAACAAACAGCTTATAAGATAGATTGTGTAATAAGAATTATAGATTGCCAAATGATTGTTGAATAAAACCGGAAATGAATATCGGCACACCGAACTTTGCATACACTTGTCCTCTTAGTCAAATAAATTGTCTTTGTGTTATCTCTTTGTCCCTATTTTTATTTACGTACATGCAAGTGGCCATAAAGTGCTTTGTTATGGTGTTCTGATTCGATTAATATCATTCGGAAATCATTTCGAAAGCTATTTTTGTAATATATAATAGATGCCTTTTGAAAAGAAAAACTTTGTTATATATGATAAACTCGTTTAAAGTTTTTAACTCAGACTTCAAGATTTAATATCTGTTTTTTTTTCTAAAACGTTACAAGTCTATTAAATTGTCCATCTATAGTATCTCAATTCAAATGTTTCAGTATGAAAGACGTATAAAATTAAATGCAGTTCAAGCATAGTTAGATAATCAAAATAGATTGAAAATATATAGCATAGAGTAACCGAAAATAAAAACAGAATACGTAAATAATATATACAATTTCTAAGATTTTACAACTGTGAATTAATATTTTAAACTTTAAAGCAAATAATTTCCTTTATCAAAGATATTTCATTTGGCATCCCGCTAATCGAGGTTAAAAGTAATTAAAAAAGTATATTTTAAAATTATTTGCACAATTTGTGAGTTTAAAATTATTTCGTTTGTTCGTACGTTTTGCAAAATCCCGAATCTTTATTGTCAATGGGTAAGTAGTAATTGTTTTTTTTTTTTTAGTATATATATTATCTAATTACATGTTGAACACTTTTCATACCTGCTCAGACATGATCAACGAACGTTGTTTGTCCTTGACTCAGGTGAGTAGGGGGCGTTGTACTTGACGCTTTTGTATTATTTATTCCACTTGGTGTGTGTGTTGTTTTTTTTCAGTTCTTCGTGCGAAACTTGTTTGCAATGTTTGCATTAGCACTTTTATTTCTTATCACGCACAGATTCCAAAGAGAACTGATGAGATGATCTTTCTCACTTTGACGTTACAACTAAATAGGAAGTCAGCTTTTGTGTCGCACCAGAGACATCCGCACAGTAGCGTAAATAGAATTAAATCAATTTAAAACAATAAAAGTCAAAGCAGCGGCCACAGCACAAAGAGACAATGATGAACGGCAAATGTATAACACATCAGCAGATAAGGCGAGAGAGCAACCTGTAAGAGATTATTGTAAGAGATTAGCGTAAAGAAAATGAATTCATATTTTAGCGTCGAACTGTACCACAGACAAGCCACCGCGTCACATTGTGGTTGGTGTTGGTATTGGTAATATTGTTGGTGATGGGGGAGATTCAGTCTTATTGCCGGTTGTCTCACTAGATGATGACTCCTTTTCTGGACTTGAGTTTTCATTTGCGTTTTCCTTTGCCTCACGCTCGAATAGTATAACCAATTCTGTATGAGATGTGTGTGGAAACATATCAACAGCAAGAGCTGTTTTCGGATAAAAGGGTTCTCCTTTATATTGTTTTGATTCTGGTCGGGCTAACTCAATAAAATTTCTTTTGGCACTATGCGGATTACAGGAGACATAGACTAGGCGTGTAATGGCACTGGCTGAACGTATGGCGGCAATCGAACGGTTATCTGTAAAATAGAATTTTATAAGTAAAGATGAATACAATTGTCTCTTTAATCAGATTTTTTTGCATTTTTATGCTTCTTTTGGAATCTAATCATATGGGACGATTAAAAAGGATAAAGTTTGTAAACTTTGTGGTATAAAGTAGTTTGTTCTATTATCAAAAAGAAATAAATACTTTAATCAATTAATTATAAATTTAAAAATCAAATTGATTAAACGATTTTATAATTAATCAAATGTAACTTACGTAATCCTGCTCTGGGTGGATCCACTATAGCAATCAAATCTCCTTTTTTTCCAGGTTCTTGATCATACAGAGCCTCTCGTACCATACTCTTGATGAAATCATCAGCATTGCCCGTAAAGAATTTACAATTTTTGATATTATTCGCTTCGGCATTAAATTCGGCATCTTTGATGGCGTCAGGAACAATTTCCACACCAAATACTTGCTTACAATGCTTGGCAAAAGACAAGGCTATAGTACCTGTACCACAGCAAATATCCAAGACGGTGGAATCTTTTGTGGGCGATGCCAGATCAATAGCTTTTTGATATAAAACATTTGCACCTTCAGTGTTTATTTGAAAGAAAGCCAACGGGCTGATGCGGAATTGTAATCCCTGTATAGTGTCTGTAATATGTGTGGAACCCAGTAGATGATCAACAGGGTTAACCATTTGTCCAGCTTCGCGATGTTTCACATCCTGATAGTAGAGCGAAGAACATTTGTAAGAAGAATTCTGATCGACTTGTTTGTAAAAGGTTTTTAATTCTTCTTTCAGTTCTTGCTGCTCTGTTTCACTCAAGTTTGAGGAGTAGACACCAGCTACAAGCATCAGTTCTTGGGTGGAATTTGAAAAACGCACCATCAACTGACGAAAATGTCCAGCATTGCCGACAGGATTAAATGGCTGGAATTTCGATTGTCTAACAAGACGTTGGAAACTTTCAGCTGCCCATTTGGCAGCGTCTGGCAAATGGGGTAATTCCTGGACTTCAGCTACCTCAACTGATCCATCACTATAGCTGCCCAACCGAAAGCCAACAACAATGTCTCCATTTGAATTCTTGCCAACCGTGAATTCATTCTTATTTCGATAGCCATTAATGATGGCTGACGGTAAAACTCCTTCAAATTTGAATTTATCCAAATGGCTTTTGGCTTGTGGATTAACTCTTCTCAATTCCTGATTGTATTTCTTAAGTAGACTGGACATCTCATCCGTTTTTGTTTTCAATTGTTCTTCATAAGGTAAATCAGCCAATGGACAAGTGGCTTCCACGGCTGTTTTTCTTCGTTTGGGTTGGCCTTCATTAGCTTCCTCTTCAGTTCTGCGCTTCTGTAGAGGATCTGCCGAGGCTTTAGCTTCTACAGCTTTTAAGACCCGTCCCTTCCATTTGTAGCCATTTAGTGTTTCTAAAGCACGTTTTTGGTCTGCCTCCGTGCGAAAGCAAACGAAGGCGAATTCCCTGCGATAAGGTGACTTAATTTTGGTCATATCCAGTTTTAGAGTATTCTTTAAAAGTTTTTTGAATTCCTGTCAATGAAAGTCTTAATAATGCAACATTAACAAAAGTTTTTCTCTTCTTACCCCTATACCAAAGTAGCCCAAATTTTTAACCTCGATCTTATAGATTTCCGAAGTGAATTCATTGCGATCTAAATAAGCGTACTCCTCCCCCTCTGCTTGTGCAGAAGCATCAGCACCGGCTTTTGAATCAACTGATTCCTTTCCGTTATTTGCTTCTTTTTCAATTGTCTCACTATGCTTGGAGTCTTGGTTATTATTTGCTTCCTCAGTATTTATTCCATTTGACACCACATCAGTTGAATTTCCATGTTTTTCCATTTCGTCAAAAAATTAACTTTAAACATAAACAAAACACGTGCACTGTGAGTAAGAAAGAACGAGAGAGACATAGACATCAATTGCGAGCACTGTAAAATTACCATCATCATTTGCGAGTACTGTTAAAATCTTCAGCATCATTTGGGAGTGCTGTTAAACTTGCAGACTCCTTCGTGAGCAATTTTAGCATCATTCGCGAGTGCTGTTAATTTTCTAGCATCATTTGCGAGTCCCGTTAAACTGGCAGCCTCATTTGTGAGCACTGTTTAATTTTCAGCATCAAATGCAAGTGCTGTTAAACTGGTAGCCTCGTTCGTGAGCACTGTTAAATTTTTAGCATCATTTGGGAGTGCTGCAAGCTAGCAGCCTCGCTAGTGAGCACTGTTACATTTTTAGCAGCATTCCCAAGCGCTGGTAATTTAACATCTGCAGCTGTGCGCGAATATTTTTCCTTATTTAAACGTTAACTACTCTGTTTTTCTCCAAAGAAAAATATTGGCTAAACCATAGAATCACAAAATCATTCAAACAACTTCAAACACTATCTCCTCATGCACTTACCGATGGAAATTCAAGTTGAACAAAGAATTTATTTGAAATTTTTAAACGTTAATTACTCTGTTTTTCTCCAAAGAAAAATATTGGCTAAACCATAGAATTAAAAAAATCATTCAAACAACTTCAAACACTATCTTCTCATTCACTTACCGATGGAAATTCAAGTTGAACAAAGAATTTGTTTGAAGTTTTGTTATTCCAACAAAATTTCGGCTTCAGACGCCTTAAAAATGTTGCAGACAGCCTATGGGGGCTCTGCTCTATCGCGTGCGCGTGTTTTCCAGTGGTACAAATCGTTCAAAGAGGGCCGTACATCGGTTGAAAACTTGCCTCATGAACGTCGTCCAGCAACATCAGTAAACGACGAAAATATCGGAAAAGTAAAGGAAATTGTGCTTGAAAATCGCCGTGTGACCGAAAGAGACATAGCTAGTCAGCTGAGCATATCAAATGGATCCGTTCATACTATTATTCATGATGTCTTGGGCATGAGACGAGTGTCCGCGCGTCTTGTTCCAAAATTGAATTTTCTTCAAAAAGAACAACGCAAAACTGTCGCTAAGGAACTGCTCGCCATGACTGATACGGACATCCGGCACATCATAATTGGTGACGAGACTTGGGTTTATGAGTATGACGTCGAAACAGCCCAACAATCATCGGAATTCGGCTCCCCGGAGGAGCCGCAACCCAAAAAACCACGCCAAAGTCGCTCAAAAATTAAGGTTATGCTGACTGTTTTTTTCGATTACGAAGGTGTGGTGCACTCGGAGTTCCTTCCGCAAGGCCGATCGATTAACGCTGAATATTATTTAGACGTTTTAAAGCGTTTGCGCGAGAACATTCGTCTTAAAAGGAAGGAATTGTGGGACAACAAGTCATGGTTCTTGCATCACGATAATGCATCAGCTCACACATCACTTCTTGTTCGCGATTATTTGAACAAAAATAATGTTAATGTCGTTCCGCAAGCACCGTATTCGCCTGATATGGCTCCATGTGACTTTTTCCTGTTTCCCAAGCTCAAGTTGCCGCTCCGTGGAAAACATTTTGAGACAATTGAAGTCATGAAAGAGAATTCGAAGAAGAAACTAAAATCCATACCGAAATCGGCCTTCCAGAAATGCTATGATGATTGGAAAAAACGTTGGCATATGTGTATTGCCTCCAATGGTGATTACTTTGAAGGAGATACCTAAAATAAAAATCAGTCTCGTTCATATTTGAGCAGAAGGTCTATTGGTAGAAAATAAAAATCTATTGGTTAAAACTTGTAAAATTTGTATTAGCGCGAATCTACTTTTATCCAAGTTTTCATTCCCTAACCTCTTCGAAACGCTCCAAGGCCTGATCCAAGATGGTTTGGCGTTCTTGTAATAGTTCCTCCATTTCTGATTCATGCTTCATAATATTCCTTATCTCGGCCAGTAAATCAGCGGCCTGACGAAGTTTCGCCTCACATTCAGTGGCCTCTTCCGCTGGAATCCTCAAAGCTTGTGCTACTAGAGCCTCCTCCAAATCGATAAGCAAATTGCCACGAAATATGCTCCAGCCGCCATCAAATCTATCAGCCAGTTTTAGTAAATCTTCACAGAGTTGGACTTTCCGGTTAAGAGAATCCTCGGTGAGTTCTTAAGGAAAAAATAAAGAATTATTTTGTATACTTAAATTTTCTATCTTTAGCACTCACCATCCATAGAAAATCCTGGTGCATTGCCATAGAGTTGTGTTAGAGCATATTTTACTTGCAGTATGTGAGTATTGGTCTCGTGGAGATCAATACGATGACGGTAGATAAAGTCTTCTAATGGCGTAGGTGTGGTTTTATCCAATGATTCAATCTCTAACTGCAGTTGGCCATCAATGGTGATTATTTCTTTGGCGCTCTTCTTTACATTACATAATTGACATTTCCATGGGGATGCATTTTGCAAAGGATTCAAGGGAATTATCTGTGCAAGAGATAGAAGATCAATTTTGATGTTAATAATTTTGAATTAGCTTTTACACTTACCTTGCCTGCCTTACACTTAAGGCAGGATTGGGCACCTGCAAAGGTTCCCAACTCACTGGGATCCCTGCAACGTTCACATGAGCAATCAAAGCATTTGGCTTGCCTTAGGTGAAGACGCCGTTGTATGGTGCTCCTTAATGGTTGGGTATAGGAGATGTTTAAAATCTCACCCTTGCTAATGGCACGTTTAGCCAGAAAAATAATATTCATATTATCATCGAAACGATGTCGCATATTGGGTACACAATCATGCGATATCATGGCAGCACCTGGATATAAAGCTCTCACTTTTCTGCGCTCTTGTGGCTGTCTCAACTCGAAGGTGTTTGTATCCAGAATGGCAGCAATGCGCAGGATTTCCATTTCCGACCATTCCCTTAGGCCCAAAACAGTTTTAATGAAAGTTATAAGATTTGCTCTTAGCACTTGATAAAGAGGAGTTTCCAAACGCTCCTTAAGATGATCTTCGAGGCTAACAAGACGAGTGAATGACTCAGGATGGGTGGATTTTAGGAGCATACAGCGTAGCAACATAATCACACAATATGCCGATTCCTTACGCTCTTCCTGGTCTGGAACAAAGTTAATTTTCGACTGAAAATTACTCTGAGCCATTAATTGACATTCACCTTGATGATAATCAGATTTCTCGCATTCTTTACCGCACAATGGCCAGGTACAGGAAGAGCATTTGTAATAATTATTGGATTTTTCTGGCGGCAAAAGATTTCTATGACAACCAAGGCAAATGGGCGTGGATGCCACTTTGGGACCCACAACTAATGGTGATTCTTTCATAATTTGTTCCCCAATTTTAATATCTCTAGTGGCCCGTAGATGTCGGCCCAGAATCTCATTGTTGGCCACCTCATAACACTTGCATTCCCGTTTGTGTCCCTGCTTCCAATGCTCCTTCTGATGATCCCGACTACAGTAGACGACACTCTTGCAGGCGGCACATAATTGGGAGGCACGAGCCTGACAAAACGCACAATTGGTTAAAGACGATGACGGCATTTGGATATAATAATAATAATAGTGACTCTTTCTGTTTGCGTAATGCACGCGCAACGTTGAAAAATTCACTAAAGACCAATTTTTTTTTCTTTTTGTTTTTCTTTGAACAAATTTTCTTTTGTGTCTCCCGTCTGCCAAATGCGAGACGATTGAGCACACTCCGTGCACCGTTTTCCGCCATCAACCAAGTCGTCCGATCCGATCTCTAACATCTCTTGTCACATGGCGCACGACAGCGATTTATTATTAGAATTCTCTGCTCTGTTCTGCTCTATGTCTCCATGTCTCGATCTTGTCTCTGTCTCAGTGAGCCTCCCCACAAATAAAAAAAACAATACACAATTTGTTGGCTAATACAATGGCATTTTGTCTTTTCTATGCTAAAGAGCTTTCATTGGCTATATTTTCTCTTTAAATTAAATGAGGAAAATCTATAAAAGTTTTTTCGACTGCCATCAAACGAAATTAATCGATTAAAGTGATATTTGAATAGATAAATCATTCAAATCTTTAAGGATTTCCAGCTAGAATAATAGTTTCTATTTTCACTTCCTTTTTTTAATTAATAAATAGAATTCAATTGATTTTTTTTTTTTTTTTTTTTTTGATTCATTTTAGCAATTCAATAATTTATTTATTTATTTAGTATTTCTCATAAATTTTCTATATATATAATTATTCATATGCAATTAATTAATATATTGATTAATTGGAAATCAGTCTTTTTTATTTAAATAAGAGTTAAATGCATTTTCATTTTGTTTTTGTGCTTGTTTTGTTGCTTGATTGTTTGATTGATTGATTGAATAATGAATGAATGAAGAAAAAAAGTTCAATAAAATAATTAACAAATATTAAAAAAAAATAATATATAAAATTAAACCGAAAATTAAATTGAACTAACGTTTGTGGTTTTTAGTTGCATTGTTGCTTGTCTTCTTTGTGGTTAGAGTTTTGAAATTAATAAAAATAATGAAAAAAAAACACATATATATATTTATATATATATATATATAGTAATAGTAGCTATTTGTTAAATTAAGTTAAATGTACATAATATTCATATATATTGTATGTATATAGACAAAAAATGTTGCTCTCTTTCGGCGCAATAAAATTTTTATTATTATAGACAACAATTTCTCAAATCTGTAATTTGTTTGATTTTAATAATTTCCACTAAACATTAGTTGTATAGTTTGCATTTTGTTTTTGTTATTCTTTGTTTTTTTTTTGTTTAATTTACATATATAGACGACACAGCAACACAAAACGATTGTGGCAACATGTTGGGCAGCGCTCATTATGTTGGCATAGTTGATATGTGTTGCTGAAACATGTTGCTAGTTTAGTTGGCAAAGCAAAGCGATCAATTCGAATGTTGCTAAAGGCAGAAAGGCGCAGAAAAAGCTATACAAGATTAGATTAGAATCATTTTTTTCTTTTTGTGTTGTTGTTGTTGTTTAATTTATCATTTAATTAACCGGATAATATGGAACTTACTAAATGTAAATGTAATTCAGCTATTATCGAAAACAAATTTGTTAGCCAGGATTTGGCATAAAGTGAAATTTTTTTACATCATTATTGAGGAACTCACTTTGTTAATCTATCAAAATGTAATTAAACAATTAAATGCAATTCACATAATAATTTCATCTTTTTTTTTCTTCAATTGCTTTTCATTTGCAACCCTTCAGCATGATAATAATCAAATACAAGTTTTAATATCCTTTTTTTGTTTTGTTTTGTTTGTTTTCAGTTCCTTGATGCTTTGTTAAATGCTAATCCCTTTGTTTTCTCTCTTTCTTTTTTTTTTTTTTTTTTTGTTTGTTTTTTAATTACAATTTGCTCTACATTAAACATAGATTTAAAAAAAAAAAAAATTAAGCAACATTTAGTTTAGTTTCCTTACTTTTTTTTTTTCTTTAGGGATTTTTGTCTTAGTATTATTAAATATAGATTTTGTTTGTGTTTTGTATTAATCTCTGATCTCTTAGACATTCTGCTGTTCCTTGAAATGATGATAATGATGATGAATATGCTCATGGACATAACGATGGATCATGGAACTGGATGCACTGGTATCCAATTCAATATCGGCTGTGCCAGCTCCATCATCTGTTTCTAAATTGGGTTTGCCCACTTCAGTGACAGCCTCGGCCACAGCCTCACCAACAACATCATCATCGTTTAGATCGATGAGAGTATCGGTGCTGACCACTTTGCTGGGTGTACTGGTCATTGGTGGACTTGGTGGCATATCCTCCTCTTCGCTGGCCAACAGATGGGCACACTCCAAGGCATCGCCATAGATTTTTGAGGCACCCGAACTGGATGTGGATGTGGGTGGACGTAATAGATCCATCTCTTTTAAATGCTCCTTCTCCTGCAGCTGTTGTTTCAATTGTTTTCGTCGCTGCTCTCGTTCTTTCTGCTGGAGTTGCTCACTCAATTTGGCATAGATGAGATTGCCATAGTTTTTATAATCCTTGCTGGATCTGGATGATATCTGTTCCAATCTCTGATAGCCTTGCTGCATTGTCTTGTGACTCTTTTTGGGTATGGGCTGAACAGTGGCCACATTGCTGGGCGTTGGTGGTGGCGAATGGTTATGACCGCCGCCACAGATGGTGGCATGTAAAAAGGAATCATAGCCACAAAGATTTAACTTATTGTGACCATGCTGTTGGGCAGCCAATACGGCTGGATTAATGGCCAGCTGTTGATGGTAGATGGGTATATGCGGTTGGGGATGGTCGTGTTGCTGCTGCTGTTGCTGCTGTTGATGATGATGATGATGGTTTGACTCTATGGATTGAGCTGGATTGACCAGCAGTGGCTGCACCGGCTGTGGTAGCGGCGGTGGCGGCGGCGGCGGTGAAGGTATGCAACTGGGTGGGCTGCAACTGAGCGGTGACTGGCCTCCCAGACCCTGTCCCTGTCCCGATCCCGATACTGTGCCCTGTGGACTGCTGTGGTTGGCAATTAGCGTAGGTATTTTCGAGCCCGTATTGCAACGTTGGCGTTGCTGTTGTTGTTGTTGTTGTGCTGCCGGTTGCCGTATGGGACTCACATTGGCTTGAGGTTTTCTAATAGACAAAAAAAAAAAAAAACGCAATCAAAAAAAGGGGAAAAAATTAAAGTGAGAAAAAGGGTTTTAATTAGTGTTTCGGGATTTTCCTTCTATTTCTTTTTTTTTTTTTCATGCAAGTGTGTGTGTATGTGTGTGTGTGTTAGGTCAGGGTTGTTTGCCATAAAACCAAAATTTGAAACAAAAACAAGAAAAAAAAATGTTATGAAAAATGGAATAATGGTTGGTTGCATACGCCTCTGATGATTAAGAGACCTCCTTTTATCCTTTCTTCTTTTCTCTTCTTTTTTTTTTTGTTTTGCCAATTCTTTGATTCATAATCATGGACAAATCGTTGCGGCTTTTGGCCTAATGGTGATGGAAGTTGGTTGGATTTTGAGGCGTAGGGGAGGGAGGTTTTTTTTTTGTTGTCGATGATTTTAGCTTACCCATTCAACTGAAAACACAAGCGATTCTTCTCCATGCTCTCCCTGATGATGCTAATCAAATCGTTCCGATTTAATGCCGATTTCCAACATTCAGCCGATTTACGTTGCTGTTGGGTAAGCAATGATTGTGGGCGTGGCTGACGCAATTGTACACCATCAAGCATTACATCAACACCACCAACCATTGGGGGTGGCGATGATGAGGCAATTTTTTGTTTGGCAGGATGCGTTTGTTGCTGTTGTTGCTGTTGCTGTTGGTTCGGGTTGTGATTTTGGTTCTGGGTCTGGTTCTGGTTGTGGTTGTGGTGCTGACGTTGCAGGTGACGATTCTGCCAGTTAGAGGAATCATTGCCCACTGAGAGGCTACGTTGACGTGTTTCGAGGCAATGATCCTGATACTGATTGATGCATTTCATGATTCGATTGATGACCAAATTATATATATATAAATATATTTATAATCAAAAAGATATGGAATAAAAAAAAAAACAAAATAATATATATAGAAAATCATAAAAGTTAAAATGGATTAAAAATTACAAACATAAAACAAAGAGCAATAATAACACACAAGACAAAAACAACAAGTAAACACAAACTAAAAACAAAAAACAGGCGACTTTGTGGTAGGGGAAATACTGTTTTCTTTTTAGGAGCTATAGAAAAATGTTGCCAATGAACTTTTGATACAAAAAACTGAATTGGAACTGTTTTAATATTTTATATGAAATATCTATGAAATACTTATTTAATTATATTATATTATAATTAAATCATAATTTTCTTTTTTATATTTATAAATATCTCTCTTTTTATTCTCGATTTGAATTCAATTATTATTATTATTTAGGAAACATTTGTTAATTAATTATTAGGCGAAATTTAATTTTGGTTTTCTTATTGTTTTTTAAAAATGTATAAGATATTTTTAAAAATATATCAAATATTTTTCAAAATAAATAAAAAAAAATATTTAAAATGCTTTTTAAAATATTTAAAATGTTTTTAAAAATATTTAAAAATATCAAAAATATTTTTTATATTTTTAAAATATATAAAAATTTTTTAAATATATATAATATTTTTAAAAATATATAAAACATTTTTAAAAATATGTAAAAAAAATTTTCAACTATATAAAATATTTTTAAAAATAAAAAAAATATTTTCATATATATTAAAAGTATATAAAAAAAAATTTTAAAATATATGGAATTTTTAAAAAAATAATGTAAAAAGTTATCTTCATATTGCCGACTTTGATTCAAATATTATTATTATTATTTTTAAAATCTTTGTTGATTAACTGAAAGCAAAATCTAATTTTTGGTTTTTCCTATTATTTTCTAACAAAAAAACATTTCCATCAATTTTTCTTCTCGAACATTAGCAACATTTTTCTAGCCAACAAAAGTTTTATATATACATTTTTTTGCAATTTTGTTTTAGTGTTTTTGGTATATATGTATATATATATATTTTTTTTGGGGTTTTTTTTTTTTTTGCTTGCTATTTTATTTTATGTTTATTTGTTTGTCTTGGTTACCTTGTGCCTACCTTTTGTTTGCGCGCCCTTCGCAGCATTTTGACGCGTTGTGTTGCCTGTTTCATGTAGATGTCTTGTTGTTGTTGCTGATGATGCTGACGCTGTTGACGTTGTCCAGAACAATCGAGGACATCAGTCGAGTCCTGTTGTTGTTTGGCTCCGCCACAGCATTTGAGATTCAACATGTTCTCGTAGGTATTGTGGGCATTGTTATCCGCTTCCCCACAGCAATGCTCCAATTTGGAATTGTTCTTATGATATCTGTTGGCCTGCTGCTGCTGCTGCAGTTGTTGTTGATGCTGCTGCTGCTGTTGATGATGATGATGGTGATGATGGCTCTTATTTCCCTTACCACTAACAGTGGGTTGCTCTGTTACAGCGCTTGGCGTTGCAGTCGCATCCTTTTCCTTATCGCTATTGCTGTCATCGTCCTCGTCATCGGACTTAATCAGTTTGCGTGGTCGATAGCGATGCTGACGGCGTGTGCCGGCGGATGTCGTTAGGGCAGCTCCAACTCCGATTCCAACTCCTCCATTCACTGTTTTTGACATGCCCATTGGCAGTTTCTTCAGTTTATTGTTGTTATTGTTGTTGTTGTTGCCAGCAGTATTGGTATTGGTGTTACTATTGGTGTTATTGTTGCTATTGGTATGAGTTGTAGTCGTTGTTGTTGTCATACATGATGGATGCATTGCCACACCAGCAGCAGCAGCCGCAGCCGCACCCCCTTTCGATTTACCCTCAGGACTGACAGTGAGGCGTACGTTTATTGTCTTACTGCCGCAATGGGGCACCACCACAGACTTGCCAATGGACTCATATATGGTATAGACAATACCCACAATGTCGTCCTTTGTGATTTTACCATGATGCCCATCCAGATCATAGAATGTGAATGAGAATTGCAATGGCTGTGATGACTTGCCACCCTCAACGGATACATCGCAGGTGAATTCCTACAAAAAAAAAAAAAAAAAAAAAAACAAAAGAAAGAAGAAAAACGAATTAAAAAGTGATTAGATTTTTGATTAGTTTCTAAAAATGTTTTAAAAATTTTTGAATCTACACAGATTTATAGACTTTTCAATTACATCATCTATAAATATTTGATATAACTTTATCTAATTTAATTGAATTGAATTTGAAAAACAAAATGCCAGTAAATCAATTAAGCAAAACGAATACAAATCAATTGAAATAAACGCAACAATAAAGTTAATTCGTATAAATATGAAATTTTATTGGTTATTTCAAATTAAAATTCATTCATTGATTCATTCATTATTGAATTTATTGAAATATTTTGGTTGGTATTGAATTCTGCTGCCTATTTCTCAATAATATTTATAGAATTCTATATCATTTTCTCTTTGTTCCCCTTTTTGTTTTCTTTTTAAGATTTTTTTTGTATAAACTTTTGCTTATAAATACATGAAAAATTTCTTTCTTTTTTTTCTCGATATACTCGACCCCCCACTATATATGTAGATATATGTTTTTGGTATATATTTACACCTAATGGTCAAGTTTAATCAACTCACATGCTGATGTTTTCTTCTTTTTGGCCATATTTTATTGCCCACTGGGCTAAAACTGAACATAAACTCAACTTTTAAATGTACTTTTAATTAAAAATTTAACATGAACAATAGGCAAAACAATAACAACAACAATAGCAGCAACAACAATAAGTTAGAAATGCGTATTTCATTAACACAAGGGCGCCGGCAATTTTCAGTTACCACCCATCGAGGGGAGGTAATAATATTTGTACTAACACAACTACAAATTACTATACTACTATACTACATACTAGGTATGTATGTGTGTGTGTATGTGTGGGTGTGTGTGTGTGAGTGTTGCTTGCCAAAAATATCAAAAACATTAAAATTCAATAAAAACCATTAAAAGCCAACAACCGAAACACGAAAAGCACTCAATGGCAATTAAAAAGCCAAAAAAAAATATAAAAAGATGAAGAGGAAGAGGAAAAACAAAAACCCAAAAATCTTCGAAGTCAAGTAGCAAAAGAAATTAAATTATATTTATTTATATATGAGAGTGGAAACACTTTATCAATGGTAATGGGTAATGGCTAATGGGGCTGCCACACAGCCAGCCACTCTGTGCCACACTGTGTTGCCATGACTTTGCTCTGGTTTTCGAGTCGGTCTCACTTTGCCACAGCTTCAGCATTGAAAATTAAATATTTAGTCAAAATTATGGCCACAATTTTCGACTGGTTTTGCTGCTACTGTTGCTGCCACATTGCTGCTGCTGTGGTTGCCACTTAATTGTTGTTTTTAGTGGCAGATGGTTGTGGTTCCCCCCTACCTCCTACATCCCTAGCCTACCCATACCCAACTCATGCTGGGGCAACAAATTCTCTCCTTTATGTTGCAGCTGCAGATAAGTATTTCGGTCAAAAACAGAATGGAATGGAATGGCATGGGAAAAAAAAGTGCAGCATACTTTTTTCCTTTGAATTTCATTTCATTTCGTTTTTTTTTTCTCTCTCTCTTTCATTTTTTTATATATATTTTTTATGAACATAACTAAAGTTGTTTCTGTGTCTGTTTTTAGTTTTCATTTTGCTAGTTAAGTCTGCTTTATTATCATATTTAAGTGCAACTCCAAAAGAGAGTTTATGTTGCATATTAGATAGGAGAAAAGAAATAAATGAAATTTGCAACAAACAAAGAGGATTTCTCAGCAATGTTTAAATAATATATAAAAAAAGTACTTATGCAGTCTTTTGGCATTTATATAGTAAATCTCTCCCTATGTCTCTTGGATATCTTCCTAAATTTTTTACCTTTTTAGGGTTTTCATCTGCCAAAGGGTCTAAAAGCAATTGGAAAACTAGGTGAAGAAAAACATATGTTCAAAATTTCAGCTCTGTAGCTTTAAGGTTCTCGGAAGAGACAGACTGACATGGCTACATCAATCTAGTTTATCGTGCTGATCAAGAAAATATATACTTTATATAATCGAAAATATTTTAAAAGGTTTTAAAATTTGTACAAAACACAGTCGAACTTCCATTCATTGGACTTTTTCTATAGTGAACTTTTCTACAGTGAACTTTTCTACAGTGAACTTTTCTACAGTGAACTTTTCTACAGTGAACTTTTCTACAGTGAACTTTTCTAAAAATATACTTTCCTGCATTGAACTTCTTGTTTATGAAAATTTCGGTTTAATTACTTTGTTTTTAAAGATTTTCTCTTTATGTTCTTTATTCATTGTATATAAAATATCATCTCTTTACAATAAACTTTCTACTGTTTTTTTCTTGTTAAATTCATTATATAAGAGTTTCACTGTAAAATAAATGCTAGTTTAAAGAATTTACTTTAATAATGATAAACAAAATAAATGCATTTAACAAGTGAATATTCCTGAACTACCTCCGATTCCCACCTTTCTATACCTAACTTCCTTTTTTAATTAATTTTAAACTTTTTTTTTCCTAGAATTTGTCAAATGCTTTGTTTAGTTGATCATAAGTTAAGTAAATAAATAAAAATAAATACGTAATAAATGGCAAAAAAAATAAGTTTATTACTGAAATTAAGTTAAAGTTTTTTAAATGATCATATAACTGATTTATTTATATATAAAAATTTCCAAGGTAATGACTTGATTTTCTTTATTTCACTTATTTCTTAAAGATTTCTGTGAGAATTTAAACTGCAATTTATTTCCATTTCTATTATATACTCATGAAATTCTTTCAGTGTAAAAAGTTAAGCTGTTGCTTTCATCAAGTTGTTGCTCATATCGAGGACGCACTGTATATGATTCCAATTTAATTTTAATAAAATTTAGTTTTTGTTCTATTATTTGTTTGCATTTTTCCCCAATTTTTTTTTTTTTTTTTTTATTTTTACTATTTATCCTTTAAATATAATTTTAGTCCTGAGAATATTTTATAAATTTAAAGAAACTACCAAAGTTAAAAAAAGACAATGAAAATTCTGGAACATTTGTGTTGGATATATATCAAATTCTTATTAAATGATTTTACCATTTAAAGAAAATCCAATTTACTATATATCTACATATACAGAAAGTATATACCTACATGCAAATGGATAAATTCAAAACATGAAAAAGTTAAAAAAAATAAAACCTATTTGAAAAATGTTGGCAACTTAATTAACTTGTTTTGTTTTGTTTTTTGGCCTGCCTTGTGATTGAATTTCGTTTTGTATTTTGTAACTCACCTCCAAACGTATGCGTTCCTCTTTGTGATGATGCAAATGACGTGAATGCTGATGTGATCCATGTTGTTGTTGTTGTTGTTGCTGCATGGATGCTGCAGCATCAACCACATCCTCTTCAGGAGGAGCAGCTGCTGCTGCTGCTGCTGTTGCCGCTGACTGCATATTTACATATTTGCCATGTTTGCCATTCGAACTGGTGCTGATGCGCAAGTGTTTGCTATCCTGATGATGATTACTTTGATGATGATGATGATGATGACGAGTTCCTGGCTGATGATGATGATGCTGCTGTTGCTGTTGCTGTTGCTGATGCTGCGATTGTTGCAGTTGATGTTGCTGTTGCTGCTGCTGCTGCTGTTGTTGGTGTTGATGATGTTTCGTTGCCGTACCGGAGGCATTGCCTGGCGGCGTTGTGATTATATTAACCACAGGCGTTCGCAGTTGTATATTATTGTCACGTTCACTGACCAGCAACAAATCTGGCGGAGCACTGCATGAGGATGAGGCACGCACCTGATGATACATCAATTCCTCTGAGTCTGTGGTGCACTCCTGGACTGTAAGGAGAGACAAAAGGAGATTGCCAAAGCGAAATATTGTATAAGTGGGGATGTTTTTAATTAAAATGCAAAGTGGCATGAAATTGGCTAAAGCCCCATAACCCTCTCACCATCTCTCTTTCCCTCTCTCTCTCTCTTTCTCTGTTCCCCGTACTCCCACATTCATTCCTTAACCATTGCTTATTCACCTTTTTTTTTTGCTGTACAACAACAAAAGGCAGAGTTTTACCTCCTCCATTGCCTCCTTCTACTTCATCTTCTTCTGTCGTTTCTCTCCTCCTCTGCTATTCATTTTGCACACATTTTCTTTGGCGGCTTTGCAATTTATTTGCAATTTGCACAAAGCGCATTACAACAACAACAACAACAACAAAAAAGAATGAAACAAAGTTTATGCCTCAACGCCCATACAAAACGATCGGCGGCCAACTTTCGTTCCCCACTTAAAAAAGGGCAGTTGGATGCGGGGGGTTCGGCAGACAGAAAGACAGATGGTTGGTTGGACGACGACTGCTACGAGAGCATTCCTAATTAATGACGTCGTCGTCATCGGTGGCGGCTGCGGCGGCATTGCCTTTTTTCTCGTGCTCCGTGCCTCCTACTCCCTCCCCTGCATCTCTTTTCTCTTTGTTTAATTGAAATGGTTGAGGCCAACCGTATGAAAGCTGAGCCAAGGGGATGCTCTCTTTCTCTCTCTCTCTCTATTAACGGATGGTTTATATTTATTACTCATACGACATGTAAGCCGAGAGATAGATATATGTATTTCTGAAAGAATATGCTACAAATGTTTTGGGTTTTACTATTTATAATGATCTATAACTGTCAAGTATTTTGTGGTTTATCCAGTCTAAATAACTACCAAAGTGGGTCAGGTGCTTATCCACTGTTTAATTTATGCTAGTTACTGCTTAACAAGGACTAGACAACTAGCTCATTTCCCCGGCACTTTAACTAATTGTCTTCAATTGTTGTCACCTCTTCCACCACTCAACGGCAACAGCAAAGACAGAGACACAGATGGAGAAAGCGATGGAGAGAGTCCTGGGGGGACATACACACTCAGTAAGAGAAAAACAAAAGCAAAATGAAGGAAAAATGAAAATACAAAAGAGAAGAGGGAAAATGTCTGCAAAACGGAGACTTGGGACTGCTTTGCTTGCATAATGCTCATGCAATTAAAAGCCATGTCCTGTACAAGGACGAGACAAAATGAAAAATGAAAAGCGAAAATGAGAAACCGCAATATTTGGGTCAGAGGAAAAGGGCGAAAAAGTGGTTTTATCTCCCACCCAACAACTTTTCCCCTCTTTTCCCTCCTTTTGTGTGTGTGTTTTTGTTTTTTTTTTTTTTGCACGCGAGCTAATTAATTAAAATGAAGAGGATATATACAATGGATGATAAAAGTGTTTGTGGGTGTGTGTGTGAGTGGTGGAGAGGCGGTGAGGTATAAGTAGTTGAATTACTGCGGCTAGGACAAGGACTACAGCATTTTCTATGAATTGAAATACTTTCATTTAAATGTAAACAATTTTCGTTAAAGATTTCATTTAAATATTTTAACTGTTGTTTTTTTTTTTTGTTAGTATTAATAATAAAATGCCACCTGCTAAATTGTGTTTTATTACAAGCAATTTATAACAAAACAAAAAAAAAAGAGGGAAAAAAATCTATATAAAAAATGAATCAATTTATGCGCATTTTTGATTTGCACTATAAAAACCAAATGCTCACACACACGCACACACATACACACATGTATATATACAAGTTAACTAATTAATTATGCAAATTTTGAAATTTTATATCTTTTATCTGCTAGCATCTCTTCTTTTTTTTTCGTTTTTTGTATAATGAAAATTTATGAACATTGAGCCTAAAAATGTCCAAATATCGATCTCTTGAGTGAAAATGAACTTTAAACATTACTCATACGCCACGTAGACTTTACTTTTTCTTTAGCCAAAAGCCACCAACCGTGACGTTTCATTTATCATAGAAAATTCATGAGGCTGTTTAGCTTACAGTGTATGGATTTCGACACGACACAGCAACAGTTACAAATAGATAGAAAGATACAGAGAGAGAGAGAGGGAGAGATGACGGTGGGCAGTGCTTTGTGACCTCTCAGGTAGTTGTTTTTTTTTTTTTTGTTAGCCTATTGGGCAATAAGCCGTGTCTTGTCATTATTAAGAAGAGAGACTCAAATGTTACCTATATGAAGCTAATCATTTTCCTTTTCTTGCTGCCATCAAAGCACATACACTCAGTCACGCACACACATACAGGTAGAGAAACACATACACATTACGCAAATGTACAATTTCAATTCATTATATACTATATATAAAAGCATATATTTGAAGGCATATGGATTTAGTCAATCAATTGGCCAACAAAATATAAATATATATAGAAAAAAATATTAATTTTAACATTTCAAATTAACTAAAAATGTTTATTTTAATAAATAAACAAATTGAAATACATTCGAGATCAGCAATTGACTATATTAAAAAAAACTTGTGCATATAGAAATCATATACAAACTTCATTATATAGAAACTTCTTTATATAGAAACTTCTTTATATAGAAACTTTATTTTATGAAAACTTCTTTATATAGACTATTCATTATATAAAAACTTTGTTATATGGATTATTATTATATTATAAGTTTACATACTTTTTTATATAGAAACTTTGTTATATAAAAAGTAATGTTATATGCACTCAAAATAGACTGAGAAAGCTGTCTTTTAAAAGTCAGCTAAAGGTACAGAGATCTTTATTTTATAGAATTTTGTTATAGTTAAGTTTGACTGTTTTTTTAATATATATATATATATATATATATATTCCTATATAGGTCAGAACCTTACCAAATTAAATTATTATAATTTTCAAAGTAAAAAACTTTTCCGAAGCAAGTTATAAAGATAAATCAAAGAGAATATAGATAGAAGATCTTTTATGGCAAAGTCTAAGCAAATATTTTTAAAAAAAATATAGAAAATGGATATGCAAAATATGAGATAAAGCTTTAAAATATATATTTTTCAAACTGATTAACAAAATATATAGTAGATAAGGTAGGCCTGATCTAACTAGGCATTTGAATTAAGCTTTAAGCCTTAAATTAATCAATTGCTTTGTTTAATTGCCTTTAAATTAGATAAATAAACTAAAAATGTATTTAAAAAAAAAAGAAAATAGAAAAATGTACAATAAAAAAATTTTAAATAAAATAAAAAACATATAAAATAAATTAAAAACCTTTAAAATTTAATATAAAATAAAACCAAACCAAAAATTGAAAATATAAAAAAAACAAAAAAAAAAATTGTTTAATATAAGCAACAAAAAAAAAAAAACAAAAAATGACTAATAAATAAAATATATATTATTTATTACCTAACAATTATTAATTTTAATATATAATAATATTTTTACATTTATTTATTAACTTTAATACGTAATAAATTTTTAATATTTATTAATTATTAAAGCTAATAATTGTTGGGTAACAAAAATTTAGAGAATTTCAAAGTGTCATATGCCTTATATCTACTTTTTGTTTTTGCCTTATATCTTTTTTGCTTTTTCTCATTCTTTTTTTGTTGGTTTTTTTTTGTCTTTTTGGTTTTTTTTTTCAAGTTGGCTTAGGCCAAAGTTAATTTGCAAGGCGGCATGTTTCATATCAGACGCCAAAATGCTTCCATGATGACTCAACAACAACAACAACAACAACAACAACAGCAGCAGCAGCAACAACAACAAAATCAACTGATTCTTATTGTATATATCGGCCACTTGAGAGCAAAACATGTTCTTTTTGGTTTATCTTGGCGCCACGATCGTCGACGAATAAGGCAAATATAATAAGAAAGACAAAGAGTGTAGAGGAGGCAGAAAGGTAGGGGGAAACAGTGACCAAAAGGGGGCGGGAAACAGAGAGAGAGAGAGAGAGAGGGAGGGGTAGCCCAGCCAGCACAAAGGCGATAATTAAACGCAAAACAAAGCGGACAAAACAAAAGATAAAACTGAAAAAAAAAGAAGTTATATTCAGACAGATCTTAAGCGGTCGACCTTTAATTAGAAAAGGTGTAGAGCCTACAAAATACAAACAGAAAACTGAAAAAACAAAAAATGCCAAGAGCTAATGAATGATGTCCAAAAAGTTTGGCTTGAAACAAAAAACCTCTCTTGGCAACAAGGCGAAACATACAAACAATTTATTAGACAGATGATGTGCCAACAGGGCAAGGCAAAAGTTTTCAAAAACTGAAACTGAAAAAAGCAACAAAACAGCGATGATGAAAAAGAAAAAGAAAAAGGAAGAAGTAAAAGAAAAAGGAAAAAAAAAATATATATATATAACCAAAAGATATAAACTAAAGATAAACTTCATAATTGTGGCCAAGTCGTTCGTGGCTCGTATCTCGCATGTAAGTGTTAATGAAGTTAAGTGTTTTTGACGCCAACGACCAGTAATAACAACAACAACAACAACAACAACAGCAGCAACAAAATAACATAACATAACCAACAAAAAGAAAGAAGAAGGAAAAACAATGAATGCGAAGTCGCATACCGGAAAAAAAAAGAAACAGAAATACCAAAGAAAACCAACAGAAATTCAAGAAAAAAAGAGTGGGAGAAAGATAGCTAGAGAGGGGGTGGGGAAAGAGGGCCAGGGGTAAGAAGATACAAAAATGTTGATAAAGATCAGCAGCAAAATGCCAAAAAAAAAAACTAAATCGAAAAAAAAAACCAAAAAGAAACAAGGAAAAGCCAAAAACAGAACCAGAAAACAAAAACGAAAAAGAAAAAAAAAAAAATAAAACAACTTAAGGAATGTATATGGTAAATAATAATGTATTTAACAGATATTTTCGAGTGGAAACTGAAAGAGTTGTTCAACTTTCTTGCAAACAGATGTATCTCAAAGATATAAATATTCAAGTGGCATAAACTAACTGGATTAAGATAAAAAGACAGCACATAATAATGTATCTAACAAATACTTTTGTATGCCAAAACATATGTTAACATAGATATAAAGATTTTAAATATATAGATACAAATACATATCAATCTTGTAGATATAATATTTTTAAATTTAATTTTAATTTAAAATTCAGCTAATTTTAGTTTTAAAGCAAAACCTAATATAGATGATAAATCTTATAAATTTCTTTTTCTATTTATTTTTAACATTTATCTCTACTGTAGTTGACTTTCATTTTCGTTTTTTGGTATCTTTTAGTTGACAAATTTAATTATCCATCAAATACTTGAACTGTGATCAACTTTCCGATCTTTATTATGATTATGAGCCATCTATAAACCATTTTCACACTCCGACGACCACTTAATAAAACAATTTCAAGTGCTTTCTAATTTTTAGTTTTGCTGTTTTTTTTTTTTTCTCTCTTGGTTTCCCTCTCCCCTTTTCCTTTAAATTTTTCACGTTTCTTAGTTTGGGTTTTTTTTTTATAATATTTTTTTGACACTTCACAATTTACAACCACAATTTGGCATGGGCACTTATCGCCTGTGACCGGCAAAAATCAAACGAGCCATAGAAAAAAAAAAAAAATATTTCTTTATCAGGCTAAAGAAATCTGCTTCAAGAAAAAAAAAAAACAAATTCTTTCGTTTTTTACCTAGTTTTTTGTTTTTTTTGTTTTGTATGCCTTTTGCTTATCAGCTTTTGGGGAAACGCTTGCTAAATACCAGTAGCAATTATTTTGGAGCGGCAAAAGATAGAGTGGGTTAGATATTGTTGGTGTTTGGGTGGCATAGGTGCGGGGCAAGAAGTGAGGGCTTAATTAAACGCCGATAATCGATGCGCCTACCCAAACAGTTACACGATGAAGTCAATGAGTCGAGGACGGCAACTTGTTCTTATCAGTGTCTGAAGTTCACGGCAAAAAACGTCACGCGTCATCGATACCAATAGTTAATGTATATTTTGTTTAGACCCCACATGGAAGGCTTTTCTTATAGTAAAGGGAAAAGAATGGGTAGGGGGGAGGACTGCAGTTTTAGCCAGCATTAAATCTTTCTCTCTCTCTCTCTCTCTCTCTCTCTCTCTCTCTCTCTCTCTCTCTCTCTCTCTCTCTCTCTCTCTTTCTCTCTGTATATATGTATGTGTCGGCATTTTTATAAATTTTCTTTAATGTTACACACAAATCAAGTGAAACAAATGCCGACAGCGAATGAACAGATCGAGCGTGCCTTTTGTCTGATATACGAGTTGAAGGTATATATATCTTTATATATATAGTATGGCAATTTCCTACTCTTAACACTGCACCCCGCTCCTAATCACTGCTTAACCCACAGACACTGCTAAGCGCGTGTCTGGGCTTTCGGCATCGGAGGAGGCCTTCATCTCTGCCGCTTAACGTGTTCGGAAAACGGGTTTTCTGGGCTTATAAACTGTATGTACATACATAGCTATATATGTATATATATATGCATAAGTATGTGTGTTTATCTGCTTGTTGTTGCTGTTGTTGTGAAGGAGGGGGGGTTTCTTTTTTTTCGTTCATATCTCTATAATCTTTCTGATGGGCTCACTTCACTGCAGATCAAGTTTTGTAATGTTTGTAATGCAGACAATGACATACGTAAATATATATATATATATATATATGCATATATAAAATTTGTTTAAACAAATTAAGCAATTTACATACTATTATTCATTTACTAACAATATGAATTTGTAATTTTGGTTATAAGAAAATTATTATTTAAAATGGATTATGAAATGTCTTTTAAACATTTTTAGATACAAAAGCGAATATATGTATGTTATATATGCATATATATATATATATATATATATATTCCTTTTGATCTAGGTACATATTTACTTTCCATCATTATCTTTTATATTTTTAAGCAAACTTTATATTTTGTATATATATATATATACATACATATATTAGCTAAAGGCTCCTGTAGGCTTTATAATGTTGACATGAGTTTCAAGTCAAGAAAAGTCAACTCTTCAAATAAATAAATTAATTTATATATAAATTTATATATATATATATATGTATATATTTCTCAATATTTACTTTCAATATTTTTAAGTATTTTTATATAAAAAAAACTAAAATCTCGTTTATTATATGCTCCTTTAAGTAGTTTTCCAAATAAATCTAAGCAACTTGACCATGAAAATGTTTCTAGCACAAGGTGAGAAACCTTTAAAGATTATCTTTCCTTTCTCTCTCTCTCTCCCTCTCTCTCTTTCATTCTCTCTTTCTCTCTCTAAGAACTTTAAATTCAATTTAGTTTATAAACTAATTCCTAAACTAATTTGAAATCATTTGCTCGATAATCATTTCAAACATTTAATCTCAACGTAATATATTATTTTGCATCTATTCCCCTTCATAACCCGCTGCGGTTTGTTTTAGCTGCTTTTTTTTTTGTTTTTCTTTGCATTTATTTTTTTTTTCTTAATTTTTTGTTTTTTTATATTTCTTTTGCGGCTACACACAAACGGAAATTAATTACAAACAGCGGGCTTAAAACTCGCCGCAATACCAACAACAGCAACAAAAACAACAATAATAATAATAACAACAACAACAACAACAAAAATAATAATAATGAATGAGAAACATAATGAGCGAAGGTTATTCTTAAGATGTTGCTGCTGTCGCTGGCTATGTTGCTGCTGTAGATGTTGCTGCTGTTGCTGCTGCTGCTGCTGCGTTTCATCATTTAACTTAAAGGCGTTAATTTTCAGCATAAGCAAATGATTATTATTTGCTGGCGCCAATTTTCTGGAATTTTATCAACATTTTTTGTTATTTTGTGAAACTTTTGTTATTGTTGTTGCTGTTGTATTCTCATTCCCATGGGGTTTTTTTTTTTTCTTTTTTTTTTTTTTTTTTTGTCAATCAAATGTCAATCAGAGAATGCTCTAGTTTTCTCTGCCTCCGTGTAGTAAGTGGGGGGGGCGGGGGGAAGTGAAGGTTGTGAAGTTGTCTCGTCAAGTCAAGTCGGGGCAGAGAGTTTTGTAATTTGATTGCTAAAGCGTAGAAGCTGCAACGAATTGTGTAAATATGCATGTACTTTTTGTACATTTATTTTTTTGTATCTGGAAAACATGGAAGAACAGACGACAGACGTCGGCGTCAGAATATAGACAGAGAGATGATAAGATAGAAACAAATGTGCTGCGGCCCAAAAACAAAAAAGGGGAATAGATAGTGACTAGAGTATTTTTTTGATGCTGCGAGAGGCAATTTATAAAGTTCTTTAACCAATTAATATAGATTTCAAATGAAATTTTAATAGTTTAATATAGAAAAATGTTAATAAAACTCAATGTTGAAATTCATAAACATCTTAATTATAGATCAAATAATTTAAATGCTAAAAAGGACTTAGACAAACTGTGCAAATCCTTTAAACCTTCTTGACAGTAGATAGCCAAAGAAACAGAAGCCTTAAGCAGCGATTTCATGTTTTGGACCTTTCACATAGAATTCAAACTTGAATAAATGTTATTATATATATAAATTTTCTTTGTTTAAAACTTATATCATATATAAACATGATAAACTAGATTGAACTTACATATATAAAATACAAATATTTGATAAATATACATATATTAGATATAATTAAGTATTCAATCTAAATTATCAGTTAATACATGATATAAGTTTTAATATATAATATAAAATTTATAATTTAATCTATATATATTTTTGATGATTCCATTGTAAATTGACTATACCTATTAAGTCTATAACTTTATAGTTTAATATATCATATATAACCTCACTGAGAACTTTATATTCCTCTCTTTTAAATTATTTAATGTCCTAGCAAAACTTGCATATTTAAAAAACTGTAATAAAAACTCTATAAATTTTCAAAAATATTGAGATTTTCAGTAATTTAATTAGTCCTAACAAAATTCTGGAAAAAAAACTCCAGTAACATCTTAGATAGAGATCAATTTCTAAAGAAACTTTATAAATATTATAAGGAGAAATAATTTTTCTTTTAATATGCAAGTTTTAGTGACTTTATTTTAGTATTCAAAATTTCTTAAATACTTTTATTTATATTATATTTAATTATATTTTATTTACTTATTTCAGCAGCCATTAGAAACTTGTTTCCTTTTGTTTTTTTTTCTTTTCTTTTGTTTATATAAATTTTCAATAATTTAATTTTTGTATATTTTAAATATTTTATTTTCAAAAACTCATCACACTACCCTCGCATATGGGTCTCACAAAATATGTACAAACATATCGCATATCATATATACATATGCCTAGGCATTTACGTAAATTATTGTGCTGTTTTTATTATTATTGTTGTTGTTGTTGCTGTTGACTGCTTGGCCCTTTTATGGCCGTGTTAAAATTGCGCGACACACGTCCAAACACACACACACACACACACACATATATACCAAAAACGAGACAACATCTCAAGTTTTATGCGTTTTTATTATTACAAATGCTCGCCTCGGCATCTTTTATGACCACCTGCAATGCCAAATGAGATAAAAGATACCTACCAAAAAAAACCAAAAAAAAAAAGAAAATAATAAAGAAAAAAAGATACATATAAAAATATATATATACGAATATATTTATATATATATATATATATATATGTATATTTAAGACAATAAAATTGTTTAAATTATGAACTGAAAGCGCCGTCTCTGTATGTGTGGGACATATGCACTCAAGAGGCGTGTTTCGCCTACCTCTTCATTTCAACTTCAAAAGCATTTCTTATATATACATATGTACTATATAATCGTAGAATGGAATAAGTTAACTACAACAACAACAACAACAACAACAAATACAAAGAATAAAAGAAAACCGAATTATATTATGCTTCTTTCAACTTTTGCGCCTAATTCACACTTGGTTGTTATTATTGTTGTTGTTGTTCTTGGTCCTCGTGTTTGTGTGTGAAAATTTTATGTATTGCCTTTAGCAGCATCATCAAAAAAAAATTCCCAAAAAAAAAAAAAGATGAATTTTTTTCTCTCTCTACCTCCCCCTACACACACACACACACACAAAAGGAGAAAGAGACATCAATATGAAATTTTTGTCACGTTTTCTAATGTGCGCGGGGTTCCCTTTTCTTTTTCTTGGATGATGGCCAAGGAGAGGGGAGACAGGGGTTTGCGGATGGGTATAGGAATATTTAGCCTCGTAGGCGCTTGTATTTTGGCTATTTGCCGAGGGCAGTGGCATCAGTGTACCAAAATTGTATGATGAAGTTAAGAGAGAGGGGGTATGGGTGGTGGGCGGTTTGAGCGGCGTCAAAGTGTGAAAATTGAAAATTATATACATACATATTACATATGTAAAAGAAATGTGTGTCTGTCTGTGTGTGTGTGTGTGTAATCGAATGCCTTAGGCTAGAATTTTGAATATTAAACGAATGGAATACGAAATTGGGGAACCAAATAATATAACCAAATTAGAAACAAAATGCAAAATAAATTCGATTTTCGTATTATCTCTGTACACATTTTTTGAGATAAATGTTCAATATATATTTTTTCATATTTCGTATTTCTGTTTTTGAAAAGAATTAAACTAATATTTCGCCCTTTTTTTTTGTTTATAATAGATTAAGTAATACTTAGAAGTTCTTTTTAATCTGAAAAATCTTAAATAAAATAGCTGAGAAGCAAGGGGAATATTATTAAGAAATATTATCATTACATTGGCTTAGTAATAGATCGATTAGTGTGACCAGATCAAGCTTTGTTTGGCAACCATCTTTAGATTTTGAGATTTACATCCAAAAACTTTAAGTTTTGTAAGTTCTTTTTAAAGAAATTACAAAATAATATAATTTTTAGTGAAATCTAAGGCTTTTCTTTGTTTTTTCAATATATTATTTTAAAATATATAAATCTAAAATTTTAAATTATTTAAACAATTGCTTAAAATGTTCTTCGATACTTTTTGTAATATTTATATAAACATTTATATATAGATAATTTAAAGATATGGCAAAATAAGTATTCACTGTGTTTATTTATCATTTTCATATTGAATCCCTAGGAAATTCAAGTAAGAAAACGTTTGCATACCTTTGGGGATAATAAAAACAGAATACATTAAAATCTATTTACTTTATCGATCTATTTAAATTAATGAATGACGTACAAAGTTATTTCAATCTTTGATATAATAAAATAGTTTAAGTAACAGCATTTATATAGTTAGTTGAAGTAACTAATTCAGAAGTTTAGTCTCTACTAAATTGTATAAATGTTATATATTTGGAAGCATATGTTATAATATTCAATTACATCGTATTTGTATTTTATTCTCAAGCATCAATCTTCATCTCAGAGCCACTGAGACTCTCCTTGGCCCTTCCCCAATGGACCAATCGAGACTCCATCCCCTCTCATTCCCCCCACCCCAGCAATTTTTGTTAGCTGTCGTACTGTGTTAGCTCTCTATCATTTGCAGGCATCAATGTTTTTATATGTTATGTTTATGCCATGTGCTATTACTTTAGCATTGGCAAACACCCTCAATCTAAATCTACAAACGTCCCCTCCACCCCTCTCTCAGCACACACACACACACACAGAGCTTGGCACCTCTGCTGGCCCCGACAAGCCATTAACATGCCCTGGCATATAGAGAGAATCATCTATATGCTTATATATATATATATATATGTACATATGTGAATGTATCCCACAGATACATTCTCATCATAGCAGCTACGCATGACTATAAAGTATATTTTAGCATGTCAAGCGTTGCGCATCCGCTTTGATGTTTATTTGACAGTTTTTATAGCGGCTTTTATCTGCCAACTACTTGGCTATGCTATCCTCTCTACCCTAACCAATCCCTTCCCACACCAATTCCCATTGCCATCGCCGCTGCTTGTATATAGGTATATATATATATATATATATATATGTATGTCCCTTCTTTAACTTGGCCCATCTTCTTCCTATTTCTGCTAAAATACACAACAGCAACAAAAACAACAAATTCTTCACTTCTTTTTCTTATATTTTGTTGTTGTTGTTTCTTTTTTGTATTTTGCACAAAAATGCTTTTGAAGATTTATATTTTGTTTTTGTTTTCGTTTCATTTTAGTTTGTTTCGGCTTTGACTTTGAGAGCAGCAAAACGAATGCGTCACACGCATAAATTGTTAATTCATTTTGGCCATTTCAGAGAGGAAAAAAGCAAAGAGACAAGCAAATTGTTAGCCCACGCCAAGTCAAAGAAAGAAACACACACACACACACAAACAAACAGCAAAAGCAAAAGCAGAAGGAGATAAAGATAGAGATTGAGTTGGAGATAGAGTTGGAGATGAAGTTGGAGACGGAGACAGCTCATTCACATTTATTTTTTCTCTTTCATTCTCATTATGTAGTTTTCTTTTTTTGTGTACAAAAAGTTGAAATGCAACTCAAGTGCATTTCATTTATAATCCCCACAATCTACACCCACTTACTATCCTCTATCTCTCTCATTGTCATTTCCTTACTCTCTTGTTCACGTTTGGCAATCTTAGTGTATCTTTTGTTCTCTTTGAAGGCTGCAAATTGTATCTTATTGTATAAAAGCCATGGTAAAACATAAGCGAAACAATATTTTGATTAGATCTTAAAAGGAATTACAAAAGATATCACTTTTTAAATAAAATGAATTAAATTTAATTCAGAAAATTAATTTAAGAAGTTTTTTTAATGGCAAAAGACAGAAAAAATAGGCCTATATAACAGAAAGTATCTATGGAAGATAATGTGAATTTCTTTCTGGGAAAAATAGAACTTAAAATATTAATAAATTAAGTTTAAAGCTTAATGAAAGATTCTTAAAATATTCATTTATAGATATAAATCAATTTAGTGTTGGAAAATGTTGTAAAAAAGTTAAGCATCTATTTCTGTTTTATTTACGAATGGTTCATTTTCTAGTAAGATAATTTTATGAAGTAGAAAAAAAATTTAGAAATAAAATATCAAAAATATTCTAACAAATAACCAAAATATGATAAATAAATGAAGTAGAAAACAAACTATAGAAATAATACATAAAAAATAGCTAATAGTAGATAAATCTTTATAGCTTAAAGATAGATAAATGAGTTGGCTTTAGCTAACTAACGAAAATTATTATGTTAAATATATAAAAATTTCATGAAAAGGGAAAAAATATACAAAAATTGTTAATTATCTATATTTTTCAGATAGTTTTAAGGTTGTTTAATAAAGTATTTGTATGGTTCTATCTATATCTAGAGATCATCATAATCTGTATCCATAAGATAAAAAGATATATTAAAGACGCTAAAATGTATGCAATAGGGAGAAGAAAGCATTTCGGACCCCATAAATTGTTATATATTCTTGATCAGCATCGACAGTCGAGTCAATTGAGAGTCTATTTTGATTGAGTCTGTCTGTCTGTCTTGCTTGCTTCATTTTAATATCTATATCCAGAAATTAGCATCTCAAAATGAAGTTTAAAAGTAATTTAAATTAACTTTGAAAATCTTTTTATATTTCAAGTCTTTTTCTATAGTTTAAATTGAGTAATTTATATAATTTATATATAATTTTTCTTCTCAATTATATAAACATTTATATAAACAATGGCAAATTTGTTAATATTAACTAATAATTTAAGCAAAAAAACTATTAGCAACTACTCTTTTGTTTTCAATTTAAAATGAAAATAAAAGATATATACATATGAACCTATACAATATATGTATATATATATATGTATATGTAGGTATATTTATGTCTGTAATTTTCGCAACTGGTTTTTGCATTAGACTGCATAAAGTAAATGGCAATTTTGTAGTTGTTGTTGTTGTTGTTATTATTATTATTGCTACTGTGCGAATAAACACTCTCGAGGCTTTTGTGGGCGTCTCCTCTCCATTTCCATCTTTTAGCCAACATTTTGTTTGCGCAATTACCTCAAACAGACAAACAAACAAACTAATACAAGTTTTGTTATTTTTTTTTTTTTTTTACAGATACATATATATGTATACCCCCTTGACACCCCCCTTAGTTGTCTGCCCACAGCCTGTACTTTTGGTTTTGTGCAAACGGCGGCAAATTAAGTTTTCCCACATAAAGTCGAAAATGGATATTTTGGTGCTCCCCACACACTCACACATACACACACACACACCGATTGAAACTGGCGACCATTTGGCTAAATATTTAATGAAAATATGCGCATCTTTTGTTTGTCTTCTTGGCTCTCGATTGCAATTACATTACGCAGGCCAAAAAAAGAAGAAAAATAATCATAAAGGAGAGAAATGAAATTGCCATTGCCATTGCCATTTCCATTCACTTGGCTTACACACACACACACTTGTATACATATATATATTATTCATGCAATTGCCACGCCCATTTTATTATTTTAAAATTCAAAGATTTGCATAAACTGATTGCATTTTGCCATCTTCCTTTTGTTTTTTGGTTTTTTTACTTATATATATATTTTTTTTTTATTATTTTTATTGCTGTTTTTTTTTTTTTTTTTCTTACTGTTGGCCCTTTATTATATACATTTCTACCAAAATAAAGGAAATGAAAATGGAAATGGGAAAAGGGAAAATTATGAAATTTGAAAATGAAGTCAAAGGTTTTTATTAAATAAAGTCAAAAAGAAAACTTTTCCCTCATAAAATAGTTTTATTGCCTTTGGGCTAAGCTACTTTTGCCTCCTGTAATTAACTGTTTTTGACTGTGTCTCAAATGCACACACACACACACAGACACACACACACAGACACACACACATTTATACACACATTCCTCTTATAGTTATCAAGAATAAGAGTTTGCGAAAACTTTTCCAGACTCTTATATATGCCTATGTATGTGTGTGTGTGTGTGAATGTATGTTTGTTTGTGTTGCCAGTTTCCCGAGACTTAATGTAAAGTTCAGTTTTTGTATGAATTATGTGACAGAGGCAGAGTCTTTATATATAATAAAATAAAGGGGATTCTTTTTAAGGAAATAATTTGAATAGATATTTTATGTGATAATTTGAATAGATATTTTATGATAGACAAAAATATATAAAAAAAATATAAAAAATATAATAAAAATATAAAAAAGAAATATATTAAACTTATTATTAAAAACTTTAACTATTTATATTTATGGAGCAAACAAAAAGAAATACTTTCAATTAGAATTTAATTATTATCTTTACGTGTTTTTTTCTCACTTAAAAATTTCAATTATTTATATTTTCTATTACTTTATTTTTGCCTTAAATTTGTTTGGGTTTTATTTATATTATTCTTTTTTTTTTTTTTTTATTTATTTACACTCTGATCAAAAGATAATTTTAAATTACCTTTAGCTAGACCATTTTAATTATTAAAATTTATTTTTAACTATTAATATTAACAATTATTTTTAATGTTTTCCAAAGTTTTCTAAAGAATCTTTAACTATTAAGGCTTGCAATTATTTTTTCTGTTTTCTATATAGAAATGTATCTTGTTTTTCTGTTTTTCTATAAGAAATGTATCTTGCCTTTAAAATAAATATTTTGTATTATATTTTTTATTTTATTTTCTACTATTTTTTAACTATTTTTTTATTTCTTAGATACATATATATATAGATAAAGCTCAGTGTTGTTTTTATATATAAATATCTCAGCAAATTGTTTAAATTTGAATAATTTGAATTACTAAATATAACATTTATAATAATATTTCAAATCAAACAAATTTAATGCAAAAATATATAAAAATAATATATTATATTATTCAAAAAATATATATAAATTATATTATATATATTATCCAAAAAAAAGTTTCTCATTTTAAGTATTTCCTTTGATCCATAAATAAGAAATGTTTTAGTTTTTTAAATAGAGTTTCTATATCAATAATTTAAAAATCTTTACTATTCCAAACAATCTATTTGAATTATTTAAATTATATACAACTCATTATTAATTAATATAAGCTAGAATTTATTTTACCTAAAGATGCAATTGTAACTTTTGTTAAAAGAACTTAAAAGAAAATACTAAAAAAACTGTCTATATATATTTCTGATTAATCCATTAATCATTTGCTTATAAATGATCTATAGGAAATTCTTTTGTGGTTTATTTTAAAAATTTTCCATTGTAAAGTTATTTGTTATGAAAGAACTTTATAATAAACTGCTTACTAATGACTTTGATTAGTTTAACGGATTTTAGTCTTAAGTTGTCTTAATGACCAACACATAGCTTACACACACACACACACACATTTGTAGTGTATAGAATTTGTTTCATTTGTTATTCACTTTCTCTTCTATGGTTTATCAACAAATACTGTAAGTTAGCCTACATTTCAGTCATGCAACATCGTCATCATCATCATCGTTTGAAGATCCTGCCTCTTACATCCTAGCTTCTGTTTTTCCTGTTTTTTTTTGTTCCCCCTCCTACCCTCCTGGCACTCCCTGAGTGTGCTCTGTTGTTTCCCTTGAGGCTTGGCCTGACCCATGTGGGCCTTTACTTTTTGTTGCCTTTTTTTTTTTGTTTTTTTTTTTTTGCTGTCGTTTGTTTACTTTTCATATGACAAAGTCAACCGACAAGCAACGTTGCTTGTCGGCAACTTCTTGGCAACATTTTTTTTTTCTCTCTCGTATTTTTCTTTCTCGTTTATTTTGTTTTTGTTTTTATTTTTTTTTTCGTTTTGTTCGTTTTGTTTTGTTGTATTTTTTGTTGTATTTTTTTTTTTATTTCAAACAACAAATACTCAACACGCAGCACGTTCTCCTCCAGTCGAAGTTTGTGTCGGTTGTCGTTGCACGTAGCATATTTAAAAAAGAAAAAAAAAAACTAAAAAAAAAAAACCCAGATTTACGTACAAAAAAAAAATGTTGGCAGGCATATGTGTAGACATGCAAGAGTCACAGAAAGAAAGAGAGAGAGACAGAGAGAACCCATAGAGATGAGGAGACGCAGAGACTTGAGAATGAGACTTGGAGACCAAAAGAATCATATATATATATCCATAGCCATACCCATACCCGTATTCGTATTCGTATGTGGGCTTTTGTGACATGGGGCTACTGTTTGGTTTTTGTGTCTCTGTTTTTTTCTCTCTCTCTTTTTTTTTTTTTTTTTGTGGTTTGTCGGCGAAAAACCAGTAGCCAAGTGGCAGCCCCCAAAAACAAAACAAAAATTGCAAGCAACTCCAAATCCAACTCGAACCCAAACTTAAACTCTATGCCACATTGCACTCGAGTTGAGGTTTGTTTTTCAGTTCCACTTTTTCTTTTCCCCTCCTTCAAAAAAACAATTTTAATTCAAGGGCAACAAAAAATTGTGGAAAATCTATTAAATTGGTCTGGGAATAAAGATTCAAATTTACTTAAAACTAAGACTAATAAAAATTCAACTAATTTATTAATTTTTATTTTATAATTGTTTGGAAATGAAATTAAAGTTATGATAGGCAAAACCTTGACTAAAAGATATTTAATATTTTATTTTATAATTATTTAATATACTAAAAATTTAACTCTCAATTTATATAAAATAAAATATATTTTTATTTAAATATAGTTTAAAAATAAAATTTAGTAATTCAATTAAAAGAATCTTCTTTTCTTGTAAATGGATTCCGATCTCTCAGCTAGTTATAGTAAGATGTTATTAGAAATCTATAATAAAAACCCTTAATAAAAATCTTTAAAAAAGAGTCCTAAAAAAGAATCTATAATAAAAATCTAAAACATAAATAATAAGCTTCACTTTGATAATAGAAAAAATCTTTGTAAATGTCAACAATTTATATAAAAGTAAAAGCTTCTTCATATGTAGTTTTAAATACCTTAAAAATCAAAATAGATTTCAAATCTTTTAAAAATCTTTTACAAATTTTAAAAACAAATTTATTTGTTGTAAAATCCTAAACTAAATTTAATAATATATTAGTTTAACTATTATTATATATAATATCTATTTCTCTATATATAAATTCCCATGCCTCTTGTGGCCAAAGAATTAAACTAACCTTTTTTTTTTGTTGTTTTTTGTTTTCCTGGTTTGCTCAGCAAATATTTATGTTGCCACAAAGAACGATGTCTACTGCTGCTCACCCCTCCCTCTACACCGCCCTTACAATTGACCACCCTTGCCAAAATCTCCAACTTCAAATTGATTGCATTTTAGCAGGGGAAAAGAAAAGGAAATAGAAAAAGTCTTCTCCAACTCCAATCACTAGGTCCAGCCAATTTCCTCATTGGCGGAATGGAAGAGAGAAAAAACAATACGAAGCATTTGAAAATTCAATTGTTATTACTAGGTTTTCTTTACTTTTTTTTTTCTTCTATTTTTCTTGCTTTGTTTCGTTTCATCTTTTCTCCTTGGTCTCTGTCTCCGTCTGCCTGCTATAGTCGCATTTCCTACAGTCTAAATTGTTTTCCATTATATTTTCCAAGTCAGCCTCTTCATCAGCTTTTTTGATTGCTGTCCAGCTGCCTCTTGAAATTTTTTTCTGATTTGTCATTATATTTATGAGTTGTTGTTGTTCTTGATGATGGTATGGCTAGTGGTGTGGTGTGGTGTGGTGTGGTAGTGTAGTGGTATTGGTGTTGGTTGTCCCCAGAGTGCTTCCATAACATGATTTCCGTTTTAGGCTTCTCACTCTGCGGGCTAGAAGAAGCAATTAAGAGTGCCAACCGAGACGACAGCGTCGAGACGACAGCAACAGCAACAACAAAAACAACAACAACTTCTTTTACGGAAGTCATTTAGCTCTTGAAGCATTTTCAAGTGGAGTTTTGTAATTGATTTTCTTTCCTCCCAACCATTCGCCAACATTTCTGCAATTTAATTGCCCACAAAAAAAAAAAAAGAAACAAAAACCAGACCGCAAAAGGAAAAAAGAACCTAGAAAAACGCACCAAAGTTTTATGCAAATAGGTTTTATGCCCAGATCATCATTCCCTTCCCCTCCCTTCCACCACTCTCAATAACCAACCATGCCCATTTGTCCATTCGCCTTATTGGCATACAACTTGACCCAATTTCTGTATCATTATGATGAAAACTTGAAAACAGTTGCAAAGTTTATTGTTGCCGGCACGTAAAAGGAGAGTTGAGAGGTGAGAAAGTGGAAGTAGTGGGTGTGGTTGTTTTGTACCATATTGTACTACAACCAAATGATACTTTAGTTTTTCTTGGGTCAGGTTTACCATTTCTCCCCCCTCTCTGTCTCTCTCTCTTTTTCTCTTTTTTAAGAGGAAAGCAGCTGTTGCTGTTTTTAAAAGTTGTTTTCATAGAAAATACAAAAAGAGGAAAAGAAACTTGTTAATGGCCAAGTCGTGGCCAGTGAGTAAATGAATTATTGACAGGCATTTTCCAAATAGTTGTTAACTTAAATTAATCGTTTGAACAAATTAATCTACAACATTGTATTAACTGATTTATGGAGTTAAAAATGTAAAGCAACATTTATAATATCTTCAACCAATGGAAAGTTTTCCAAGATGATGATCATTAACGATATTTTGAGTTTAAAAGATACTTTAATGTAAAGCCAATTCTTAATGAAAAAAAAGCTTCATTACTTTAAATTCAAAAAGGTAATATACAATCCTTTCAATTTTTCTCTTATTAATTCATTTGCAATTCTACTTCAATTCTTTTTCAATTTGTTTTCAATATTCTAAGAATCTATTAAAAGTAATAAAGTAATTTTCATTTATTCTTTGTGTTATTTTTATTTAATTGTTCAACTTCAACTTTTATTTAACTCCTGTTCAATCAGTTTTCCACTCCTGTTTTATTCTTCTTCAACTCTTATTCAACTTCTGTTCAATCTCTGTTCAACTTCCTCCTATTTAACTCCTGTTCAATCTCTGTTCAACTTCCTTCTATTCTTCCTTAACTCTTATTCAACTCCCCCTCAGTTGTTTTTAACTTTAATGTAGTTTATCTTGAACTCTTATTCAATTCATATTCAATGTTTCTCCAATTCTTCTTCAATGTTCTTAAAGTTTTTTTTTTTGATTCATAATCCATTCTTCTTCGGCTCTTCGTCAACTCATCTGCAAACCTTACATATTTTTCTTCAATTGTTTTTTATTTTAATATTTTAACCTTCTAAAAGTAATAAAGTCTTATTCATTTAACTCCTATTCCATTCTTCTTCAACTCTTTTTATTTTTTCACAACTCTATTTCTCTATTCTTTTGTAACTCTTATTCAATTCTTCTTCAACTTCGGTTCAGTTTTTCTTCAACTCTAGCTTAGTTTTTATATAGTCTTTCATTTTCAGTTCTTATTTAATCTTTATCCAATTTCTCTTATTAAATTGTGTTGTATTCTTATTTGATTTATATTGAACATCATTTAAGCTTTTAATCAATACATCTTCAATCTTTAGTCTATTATTTTTCAACTCTTTTTTAATGATTCTTTCATCATTGCAATATTTCTTTCATTCAATTTCTAGTATTTATTTTTGATATATTTATTTTATATATTTTATTTAATGGGCTTTAAAAAACCGAAAAGAAATAGACCATTTAATGAAATGTTGACCAACTTTTGTGTCTCTTTTTCTTACACATTTCATTGTGCTAACTACATAGTTTTTCCCTCTCTCTCTCTCTTTATCTTTCCTTTTCAATTCGTCGTAAATGACCATCACAAATGAGCTATTTACTCAGCTCACATTCCAAATGGAACGTGACAAAAGTTTGACAAAAAAAACCAAAAATTTTGGCACCCACTAAACCACATACTTAAGCATTCTGACCAGGGGCCAATCATCTCTGTCATTGTCTTTTGGCCCACCCAAGTTAAAGTGTCGCCATTGCTTTAAACTTTATTGAAATAGGAAATGGCAAAAGAGAAAGGGAGGAAGGGAAAGTGACCGAGAGCGAGAGAGATATAGGAAGGAAGAAACTGACAGAGATCTGAGTGATAAAGCGGCAAGACCAAAACTTTTAAATACACTTAAGCTACAGAGAGTCCTGGTCAAATCGGCCACGGCCACGACTTTCAGTCAAAAGTCCAGAGTTGCTTTGAACTTTTTCTTTTTTTTTTCATCTACCCTCACCAACCCCCCCTCACACTACCCCTATTTTACTCCTACTCCTGATACTTTTGCCTTGCTATACATTTTCTTTTCGCTTTGGCAACAAAGTTAACTTGATTGAACTTTGTTTGGCTTTGCCTTTAGCTGCTTTTCTTGTTTTCCACTTTTCTTTTTTTTTTTACCACCACACCCCACCACAACCGATTCTCCCCCATCTACCATCATCCTGGCCGTTGTGAGTTGTTGATTGCGCTTTATAAAAACTAAATGGAAAATAAATTTTGTTTGCACTTTGTAAAAAAAAGAAAGATGAACAAAAAAAAAAAAAACCACCAACGAAAAGGAATTGTGAAAAGAAAGGAAATGGCAACTTGAGAGTGTGAAGTAAAAAGAAAAACTTACAGAAGGAGCCGGAGAAGGTTTACTCTAGTAAGAGGACAAACAAAAAAAAAGGGAATCGCTATGATATGTGAAAGGTTTAATTGTTACCGCATTTCCTGCAACTTTTTTTTGTATTTGTTTTTTTCTTCATTTATCCCTTTGCCAACAATCTCTGGCCCATTTGGATTGCATTGTAGTATCATCCAGTAGACAACAAACTGAGAAATCGGAAAGAAACTTTAAGAGCACAAAATTGAAAAACAATGAAAAACCACACTGAGAGAAACTGAATATGAGAAACTTTTGATGATATTATGGGACGCATATTGAAGCATTCTCTCAGTGTTGCCCAACCTCTTTATCCTTTTTTGGGGTGGTGGGTCGTTCACTTCCGTTGCAAGCAAAAGCGGCCATCAGACGCCTGCTGCAATCCCTGCGATAGCGTTTGCTTGCCTCTTGTCATATTTCCTGACAGCACAAAACTCTACCACTGGGCTGGGCTTTTCTAATTTGGGGGCGTTTAAGCCGGTTTCTTACTAAGGGTTGCTTTAAACCACTGTACGTGACTGTCAAAAGTCACCCTAGATCTCTTTTATATATATGTACATATATTTCTTCTTTCTATTTTTTTTTTCTCTTTTTTTTTTTTTTTTTTTTTGTGGCTACCAAGAAACTAAATAGCTAAAACTGCTGACTATCGATTTCGGTCATTTATCGCTCTAATGCGATTATAATGCTTAAAATATTCTTGACTAACATCGTTTGTCGTTTATATATATATAGATATATATACATTTTGTTCTTTTTCTGAGATTCGTTTTGTAGTGGGGAATATGTTAAAGTCAGTTAGAGTTGAGAAAGCGTGAAAAATTCAACACACCCCCAAAAATAAACTGAAAAAAAGTGAAAATGAAATGTTAAGAAAATGGGGGAAACCCTTTAAGGGTTGTCCCCTTCCCCCTCCCCGACTGGCTTACATCAAATGTTTATATATATATATGTATATATTTTGGGGTATATAATCTTTAAGCCACTCGTCCTGGTACACACCTGCAAAATAGAAAAAGAAGAGAGAGAAAAAAAAGGGGTGCATTAGTACAATATTGGACACAAAAATAAAGAAAAGAAATCTGAAAGGCAAGAAAGAATGTTTTTTTTTGAAAATGTTTGCTGATTTGGGGATGACAAGTCGATGAAGGCTTCAATCAGGCATGCTATCAATCAGTTTATTTAATCAACTAGAACGTGATGAAGAGTAGACAAGGCAACACAACTTGGTCATGCACTCCAAAAAGTTGGCCTAGGGGTAAGCCAGAGAAAGAGAGAGAGAGAGAGATCATATACATCTATGTATATGGGACATGTCCTTAGTTTAGCCATATAATAGTTACTTTATATGTACATAGATAAATGAAAAAAGGAGTTGGTTAAAGGTATTCTTGTCCTGTAACTAGGCAATTTGTATTTACTTAGATATACTTTGATATATCTCTTAGTATTATTGACTTGTTTTCAACTTTAACAATTATTAACTAAATTGTTAGACAAGTTTTTTCTCTATTTATAGTTAGACTGAACGATTTGCATAACTTCTGATCATACTACATTAGCTTGGAAAATTGTCTTTACAAACATGAACGTTTATAACAATACTTAAAGGAAGAGCTAATGGAGTGGGGGGAGGGGCTGTTTGGATTGGCTCCTGCCCTTTGTTTGCCTCCTTTTGTTTCATCTCTGCTGTTCATTTTTTTCTTTTTCTCTTTAGCAACTTTCGCCAGCTTTCGTTCATATGTTATGCCCATTAGGCCTAATATGCGTTAATGCTATAAATAAAGCCTCGTCGCCATACGATTATGGCATACTAACAAACTTCGTTTTGTCTTTTACTTTGTTGGCAACTCTTGGATGGAGAGAGAGAGAGAGAGAGAGAGAAAGAGATAGAGAGATGTTCCTGGTTATTTGCTGTCTACATTTCTCCACCTACAATTTTTCGCTCCTACTCCTCCTACTACTTGGCCCTATCTCTCTAATATGAAATGTAATTTACAGTTGCGCGGGTGACACAGACACTGAGACAGGGACAGAGTCAGAGCCAAGTCAAAGAGAGTCTTTAACGTCTTTAATCCAATTTCCCAGCGACATGAGAAGACCAAGAATGAATACAAATGTTGCGTACGTGTTAAATTTTCTCAATTAAATGGGTTGCCAGCCATCATTGTTGTGTGTATGTGTGTGTGTGTGTGTGTGTGTGTGTTCCTCTTGTTGTGACGAAGTGGCATTAAGGAGTAAGAGGGTAATAGGGGAGGGGGGTTTGGAAATGTCTTAACCATATTTCCCTGTCATTTACAGCTCGTCTACTAATCGATATTTATATTATGTTTGCAGCCATTGACTTAATTTCTTTTTCTTTTGCTTTTACTTTACTTTTTTTTTTCTTTTGTTGCAACAACAACAACAACAAATTATGCAATTCAAATTAATGTTCATCGAAGACAACTGAAGAGAAGGCTTTCTTCTTCTTCTTCTTCTTTTTCTTTTTTATTCGGTTTTGAAGAAGGGAAATTAATCCAATATGCCAAATGCCAGGCACGTATCTCTAGATGTGGACCAAGACTCTACATTTCTCCTGTGTTTGTCTTGTCTTTTGTGTGTGTGTGTGTGTGTGTGTTTTGGGGGCTTTTACCATATGATTTTCCAATAGATTTTCCACACACATGCACACAACCTCTCGAAAATCTTAAATGGAAACCAATTCAAACCATTGGAAAATCGAATAATCGATGCTAAAGAAAAGACGAGGGGAAAAATGAAACCAAACCAAATTCATTTATATAGAAAAGATTCATTGATGGAATAATTTAGCTTTAATCACACAAATGTTTTTTATGAATAATAATTATGAATTAATTTGTTATTGTAAGATGACATTTCATTTTTTTATTTTTGTCTTTTCTTTTAAGTTTTTTTTTTTTATATAATTTTTATGGTTGCTTCTTATCTCAATTTGTTTTGGTTTCTCGCTTAAATGAACTTTGCTTTGTCTTTTCTTCTCAATTGTGATTTCGGTTTTTTTCTCTATAAGGTAAGGTTTGGGGGGGAAGGGGAATGTGTATAAATTTATTTGCCCACCCTCACTCCTCCTTTAACTGACTTTCACACACGTAACCTGGTTGACAGCTGTTGCCTAGAGCAAAATGAGAGGTAGAGAAGATGATGCTGCCATAGCAAAGATAACAACAAAAGGCGAAATAAGCAAAATAAATATATATATATACAGACATCTAATATATATATATATATATGTATACCTATTTATTCCTATACATTTATATATATGTATGTATTTAGAGGAGTGGCTCTGTTTAGAGGCTTTTGCATTGTTAGCATTTGGCAGTCACCTTTTGGTAGATGAAGCTGCGTCTGTTAGACTAAAGCCTGAGCAAAGGAGGAAGCCTCAGAAGGAGGCGGTAGGTAGGCAGGCAGTCAGGCAGGCAGGGGGGACATGGCATAATTGGCTACATTGGCATTTCACTGTTTTTGGCCCAACTGCTGCTGTCAGAGCAGCAAAAGTAAAAGACAGTCAAATGTAATACTTAGCAATGGCGAATGCCACACAAATGGCATTAAATTGACCCAGTTTTTTTTTTCTATTTGTTGGTTTTGTTTCTAGAGAAAAAAAATTAGGCGTACAGGTGACAAAAATGTCAAAAGTAAACTGCTAAATATTTTTTATATATAAAAATATATTTTATATAGTTATAGTCAATATTTCTTTAATTGTAAATGGTTTAGATAAGATTTAAGTTTGGAATTGAAAAATTGATTTAAAGGGAAAAATATTAATTAATAAATTAAAAAAAAAAGATATAGAAAAATCCTTTTTATTAAGAGATAATTGTATAATTATATAAAATTGTTTTAGAAACAATAATTTACTATTAATATTAAAAATTTTTGAATTAATAAATGAAGAAAAGTTAAAGGGCAAAACTTTATTTACTTTATATTAATTTGATATAAAACAATGAATAAATATAAAAATTAAAAAAAAAAAAATTATTAAAATCATTGAATAAAAATAAAATGAGTTTTCTATTAAATTTGTAAAAAAAAATATTTGAAAGAATTTTAGAAAAAGTTCTTTACTAAAGTATACAAACATTAACTTTTTCTTTTCTTTATTTTCTATTTGCAATTATGTTAAAAGATATAGAACAAATTATATGGCATTTTTGAAAACTCAAAATTAATTTAACTAACTTTATTTAGATTGTTTTTAAAAGCCAAAAATATGTTGAACTAATTGTTAGTTGCTGTCCTTTAGTTTCTAAACTCTTCATATGATATTTCAAATATTTTTTAAATATTATATTATAATTAACTCATTTCTTACAAGTTTAACTTTCATAAATAAAATTATAATATAATATTTTAGAAATATATGAAAACCCTTCAAAAATTTCATAGGTAAACTTATATTCTAATGATTATATCTTATTAGAATATATATTTCTCTATATATTACAGTATATAAAAACATCTGTCAATATGTTCTATATAATATATTTATTCACTCTTCAAATTGAATGCGACAAAGTGATTAAATTTTTCAAATATTTACAAAATATAAAAAATTCCTTAGATTTCTTACATTTTGTCGCCTTTCATTATGTGTGTGTGTGTCACCTCAACCCTAAGCACACGCACACCCACATAAATATATATATATAGAGAAAGAGAGAGAGAGAGAGAAATTCACTGCTTCCTCCACTTTCAAAAAGTAGATAGAGGTGTGTGGGGGACTAAATCTATGTCTATAGCCTTTTGTATTTTGTCTTTTAGCCACCCCTCTCACTCACCTACACAATTGGGCCATAGACAACATCCTTCCGAGCAACCTAACAATCTCCTTTCTTAACGGAAATCTTTGCTGGCAATTTTCGCACCACCGAAAAAATAAAAGAGAAACGTTAGGAAAAAAAAAAAGCGTTTACTTCCCTACTACAGCACAGTTTAGACACAATCACACAAATACCTTCATTATATACATAGGGAATCGGATTCGGAATCGGAATCGGAATTGGAATTGCAATTGGTATTTGGCATTTTGGTATTGGCAACGAAATTCTCCTGAGCATAAGTGTCTTTTATTTTATTGTTTTGTCAACGCTTAAAAGAAATGTTTTTCCATTTAGTTGAACACTTATGAGTATGGCCGGATATGTTTTTTTTCTCTCTCTTTGCTGTTTTTCCGTATTCCGTTTTTTTTTTTTTGTGTGTGATATGTCTTTAAACCAGAAACCAAGGGAACAAATGGCTCAAGCTCTCTATGGTGCGTGTGTGTGTGTGTGTGCCCGCTGGTGTGTGTGTGTATTTGCCTTTGACGACTTTTCACACCACATCAAAAAGGCGACGAGGCGAGTGCACTCAAGTGTATAAACAATGGCGTTAAGTGTTTAAGTGCACGGAAATATCCGAGAGAAACAGAGAGAGAGAGAGAGAAGGAATGATTATATACATAGGTAAAAGAGTATAGAAGCATTATGCTAGCTCCTCCAACCAAATGCCATGGATTGGCCTCGAACTCTTGGCAATGCTTATGCTTACCTCAAAAGCAGCTTTAATTTCATTTTATGGCATTGGCCGTTTAAAAAAGATGCAGACACAAAGTTTAATTGCCGGGCAACAGCTTGAAATAGTTACAGATGGATCTACACCACACAGGGTTAAAGAGAGACAGAGATAGAGATAGTGAGAGAAAGAAACACATGGTAGGAATACCGCATTGGGAATGAGATGATGCTGCAGCAGCAGCATTAAGGCAAAAAGGCAAAAAGCACAAACGAAGGCAAGAAATAAAGATAGTCCAATAGAGACATTGCTGTATAATTTTATTGGCGCTATGTGGCAGCCATTTGGCGCCCGTGCTAGGGACTAGGAAAACATCTTGCTAGTAGGTACCATCAAAGCAACTGACCGTTAGCTCGCATAACAACAAAAAAAAAATGCTTATTTACAGGTGAGACAGGAGAGATAAAGAAGTGAATGTGAAAAGTAAAGTGAAGTGGTAAGGGAATTTAACTTCTTCTGGCTTAATTCAATAAGTAAGGCTTAAGGGTAGATTGGTATGTAATACGAGATTGTCTCGGCCTTAGTCCAAAAGGTCTTGTCTCTTGATTAAGTTAATTAGGCTAGACAGAGAAGTAGAGACAGAGAGAGAGAGTCTAATTGATTCTTTATATGGTCCGAACTTAGTTAATGAAAATACATAAAAAAAACAGAAAACAAAAAAAAAAAAAACTTTTAAACATTAATTAAGATGATCGATGAGATTTACCATTCACTAAAAAAAAAAAAAAAAAATTATATATGTAATACAAATAAACTGAAATAAAATGAATGTAGTTGAAAACCTAAACGATGATAAATGATGGCCATTTACTTAGCAAGTTGTTGAAAATTTCAGCATATTTAGAGCTCATTTAAAATTTGAACTTTTCTATAATATATTGCTAGTAACTAACTAACTAACTAACTAACTAAAATATGGACAATCCTTGGCACACAAGCTTTACCAATCTTGCATCCATCAGCTTTTTTAATGGGTTTTTTTTTTTTTTGTAATGGTTTTAACCATGTTATGGAAAATGCCAACGTAAGTAACAGTTAATTGCCTTTAAACACCCATACCAGTTGGAAACTTAACTCATATACACACACACACACAGGCACATACACATTCACATGAGTTCCTGCCAGTAAATAGTTTTAAAGTTGGTTTTTTTTTTTTGTTGCTTGTTCATAATTAGATGCATGACTTGGCATCGGTTCCTATGTAGACCGTAGACGTTCGACGTCTATGGTGGGGTAGAGTGTTGGGGGGGGGGTCTACTCAATTAGCTAGAAAAGACATTAAACTTTCGCCAGAGGCCGCCAACTGAACTCATATGACGCCCCGCCTGCATTAACCCTCCCACAACATCTAACCCCTCTCTATATAAGAATCCGTTCCCTATACCTCTCTCTCTCTCTCTCTGCCTCCCCCTATCTCCCTCTCTCCCTCTCTCTCTTGCTTTCTTACAGCAAAATAAAGTTAGTTAAGAAGTAAAAATATATATATAAAGAAAAAAAAAAATGTTTTCGAGCGCCACTTTTTAAAGCAGCTGCTAAAATTGAAAATCAACTTGGGGTATTTACCTCTCCCCTAACCACCAGCTCCTTCTGCCTTTTCGCTGCTCTCTTCGCTTGCATAGCTAAACGTCAGCCATAAATAAAATGCAAATTTTTTTTTTCTTCTTCCTCTTTCTCACAAAAAGAAAAAAAAAACAACAACAAAATTGCAAGGGTCGCTGGGTGGAATAGAGACAAGAAGGTGGATGAGAGGTGGTTTGGGAGTATGGAATATGGAACTGTTGTGGGGGAGGGGGGTTTGACTCGTGGCTAGCGTACGTGTTTGGTTATCGCTGGGAGGTTTTTTTTTTTTTTTTGCTTTCTGCAACATATTTTGCGTATCAAATTTTGTGCAAAATGCTTGCATCTCGATGAAATTCTATTGGGAAATATTTTTTGGCTAGATTTCATTATTTTTTTTTGGGATATTTTTGAGGTTATGTTCGCTCTCTTTCTCCCTCTATTTTTCACTATTTTTATGAATGACTACAATCAAATTTTGTGTAAATTTGTTTGTTTTAGAATATGTACAAGTTAGATGATTAAATATATATATATATATATATATAAGTTTAAGATCTTCCGAACTAATCAAATTTACTATATGATCTATATATAATTTGGAATAAGATCTTTGTAACTCTTTTAATACAGTTTATTTTGATTATCTGTAGATTATTTTGCCCATAAGTTTAATAAAAATTCGTATTAATATTAAATAAGTGTTAGAGTATTAGGAAAATTTGACATTTTTCATTTTATATACATGCAAGAATTTCCACTTTTCATTTTCCCTAAACAATTTTATGTTGACGCTGTTGTTGAGCTCTCTCTCTCTCTCTTTCTCTATCTCACTTTGCCTCTCTGTCTCTGTGGTGTGGATTAACGCTGGATTTGGTAGCTGTTCCAGGCAGCTTCGGGGCTCCTAAACTGCATGGCCAAACCATTAAAAATGAATTGCCAGGGCACACACATAGCAACACACACAGACACACACATATATATATATATATAGTTAAATATATATATTTTTGTTGAACGAAAATAATTTTCAACGAAAATTGTTGCTGTTGAAATAACAACGAGGCAACTATTAATAACCATCTGCTTCTCTTATGCCCTCCCTCTAACCATCTCTATACCCCTCTCCCTCTCTCTCTCTCTCTCTCTTACTGTTTCTAATACAATCATATAAATTACGCTGCACAGAGTAATCAATCAATGTCAAAGTCAGACTCAGTTTTGTGCTTATAGGCCCAGGGTCGTCACCGACATGGACGTTGGGGTAGATTTAAGCTAAGCTGCCACGTACTTGGCCGCTCATCAATTTCAATAAACGCCGACGAAGAGACGGACGAACGGACGGACAGACAGACTAAGAAGACTCCTCCGACCACCAACGCATTTGCTCCAACTCTAACATCAACTTTGGCTCCTTGCTGTGACTCTCCATTAGCACCTAGGCTAAACGTTGCGGCATTTGTCAAAGTCCACAACCAAGAGACGATGACATCTTTTATCTCTTTTCTTCCTTTCTATAGTAATTCCATGTGTTTTGCATTTTAAATTGTGGCACAAATGAAATGAAATTGAAAATGGCTGCAAAAGATGTGCAACTATGCGATATCTCTTCTCTTCTCGTCTCCCTCTCTCTCTCTCTCTCTCTTTCTGTATCTCCATCTTCCATTGTCTGGCCTGTCTGTTTGTCTGGGGTGTCAACAACAATGGCAAAAACGCTTTGGGTGGCATTTCATTGACAACAAGTCATAAATTTTACAAATGACAGACAGGCAAGTGGTAAATGACAATTGCTTCAATGATGGCAAAATAACTTGAAAATTGTTGTGTGAAAAGTCAAATTATGCAAAAGATTTTAAATAAATGATAAAAAGCAAGAATTTTAGTTTCGAAATGGCAAGGACCACCTTGAAATAACCAAAGAATCAAAATTTGACCTTCATTTTAAATGAGAAGAAAACTTGAAAACTAAACAAATTAAAGGGAAATTGTAAATATATATATATCCATATATATATCTTGTATCTTATAGGTATATAACAAACTAAAGTTAAGGCATTTAGGTTAATATCTTTCCCTACTTCTCTTCTTTCTTTCTTCCCCTGTCGATCGTCTAGCATTTAAGCATGAATTTTTAACGACATTTTTGCAGTTCGCCGAATTTCAGTTAACCATTTCTTAGCCATTAAAATTGATGATGTTGAGTCGTTATAACTAGTATTTCTCTGAAATCTTTCAATGGTTTTTTTGTTTGTTTTCTTTAGTTAAGTTTAAAACTAAATGCTTGACAGGAAAAAGGAAAATTGTGTGGTGTTTTTTTTTTCTTTCTTTCTTGATTTTTTTGCTAGAAATGTGAAATTAAATCTGTTGGAGTTTAAATTTCAAAAGATTACCAACTAATTATATACTTTCATCAAAGAAGAAGAAGAATTTTCCATTTTTTTTTTTGTACCCTCCCCTGATATTCTCTTTATCTCTATGATCAGAAATCCTGTTTTACTATCTTTCTCTCTTATGCTTCTTGTGGCTCACTTAACACAAAAACTTTAAGGCAACATTTGCCTAATTATTTTTCATCTAAAAGATACGGATATATATATATATATATGTATATGTATGTGGGTTTATATATGTATGTATAATCCAGCATCTTCTACGGCTTAACTCAGTTGAGTTCCAAGAAAACCTGACACATTGTTAGCAGCCATAAAAACGTCAACAGTGGTAGATGTCTAAGGGGGGGAAAAGAGAGAGAGAGAGAAAAAAAGTAAGGAGAGAAGAAGAGAGGTAGAGGGACAAGGACCATAGGATAGGCAAACTAAGGACACATGGCGAGCAATTTTTTTCTTATTCTTCTTAGTTTTTTTTTTTTTTTTGGGTTTTTCGAGGCAACAAACAGCGTGACACATTCACATCCACATCCACATCCATATCCCATATCCATATACACAGTGCAACACTCAGAGACTCCGACTCCGACTCCGACTCCGTATCCGAATCCAACTCAGCAGCTAATGATGAGATGAGAACGTCGTGTGTGTCTTGAGTTCCAAGTAGTAGTGCCCCTACTTCACTGCAATTGATTTTAATTTCCATACCTACATATATATATATATATATATACATCTGTATGTGTGTGTGCGGCAGTTAAAACTTCCGCTGAGACCATAAACCGCATCCTACAGCAGCTGCTGCTGGTGCTCCCCTGGCTTTATGCTGGTCTCTCAACTGACTTTATATATGTATGTATATCCCATTTGGTCTTTTGCCTCTAATGCTAACCATTAGCTTTGGGTGCCATGCACTTCCGTTCCCAACTCACACACACACACAGACATACAATTATACATATACCAGCACTCCAACCTTTGATAGGCAGGTGTTGCCGTTATGTGCCGGCAGTTTTGTGGTTGCGGTTCCAAGGAAAACGCTTTGGGTGTGGTCCAGCAACAGCCATTTGATAAAGGCCAACTACATTTCAATTCAGAATTGAGGCTACATTTGTCGTGATCTGTATCTGTATATATATATGTATGTGTGTGTGTTAGAGTGTACATTGTTAAGGTCTTATTAAGCTGATTTCAGATACCGTAAGAGGTTTCATAGAGTGGTGCACCTATTATTATGCGGTTGCAAAGGTTGTGGAAGTGAAAGACTTGTGATTGATTCAAGTGCTTGTCGGCAATGGAAAATGATTAGACATATGATTGAAAGAGCCAAACGAATAGAAAGAAATAGTTGTTAAACAATACAATTATTAAACCTATTTTCTACTACAAAGTTTAAAGAATTGTAATATTAACAAAAATTTAAAAATATATCATATAAAAAGTGGAAGCATCTAAAATGATATAAAGTAAAAATGAAAGCAAGAAATTTGGTAAAATTTCTGTTATAAAAATACATATATATATAAAATTATATATAACAAAACTTTTGGAAGAATTTTTTAAATAAAACTCTTAAAATATTTAAAAGTTTATGGAATAAGAAATTTTTGTTTCACTGTTGTTATTTTTAACGAATAATTTGCCAAGTTTATACTCTTCCTATATACCTTAGAATCTGCCATAATAAATTATGAATATTATAAATTTAATAAAAATATAAATATTAAATATTTTCCATAGCGCTATGACTGTATAAAGACATATGAGAAACAGTAGATTTCTTTAGAATTTCTACTTTAAATATCTAATACATATTTCATTGATTCATTTATATATTTAATAACTTTAAAACTTCAATTTAGTTTTATAAACTTGATTTTTTATTTAATAATTCGATTCGACATTAGTTAATCTTCTATTTCTTTTCAATACATTGCAAATTCTTCAATAGTTAGTTACTAAGTTTTCCCTTATACTTTTACTTTTTATTTTCAGCTGCTTTCATTTATCATAATTTTTTTAAAACTTTTTCTTGTCTTTGCTTTTTATAGCACCTCAAGGAAGAGGAAATTTCATACATACATATATGCAAATATGTATATATGTATATAGATATATATATATATATATATGTTTTTCTGTGGTATGTATCCCCAATATACCCTATTTTTATTCACGAAATGGGGGCCCACACAAATTATGCGTAAATCCCCTTACCCAGACCCCTTACCTCACTCCAATTCGTTTATCGTTTTGCGAAAAGTCAATTTAATATAACACACACACAGAAAAGAGAGAGAGAGAGAGAGGGAGAGGGAGAGAGTGAAAAAAAATGATTTGTGGTTGCCTGAAATTGGCACAGGCAGTGGAAGGAGCCAAACAAATTTGTAATTCGAACGCCACAAATCATAATTTTACATAATGATCAATTCATATACGTCAAAATGTTTGCCGTTTAGCTCTAGTGAATTATGTGCAACATATTTTGTAGCACAAACATACATATTAAATACTAAATATATGTATATTTATTTATATATGTGTGGTATATATAGTATATATATTCCAACTGTTATTTGAAACGATGAGCAATTGTGGTATGGAAATGTTTATAGTACTCATAGTACCCAGAGAAGAAAGGGCAATATTACTAGCCAGTCCAACAAAACTATCTACAAAAACTAATTAAATAAATTGCATTTAATGTGGTTCTACACATATGCAGTGTGTGTGTGTTAGTGTGTGTAAATGTTAGTGTACTGACAAACAGATATCATATTACGAGGGTTGTTACATGGGTTTTTACGTTATGAGGATCAAAAGGGCCTTTAAAGGCAAATAGAAAATCTTTTTTAATAAATCGAATATCTAACTAAATAGTGTATTAATCTGTAGTACAGTTACTGTTAAGGAAAAGTGTGGTTATGTGCATGTAAAAGTAAGGTTAGGTTAAATGTATCAGTTCTCTGAGATTAGTGAAAATGTGTATGAGCAAGGGAGACGAGAAACGAAGCGGTGTTGGGGGGAAGTAGTGAATTTTTGTAGCAACCCCTGTACAACTAGTTGAGAGCATTTACAAACTCCAAAACTCCAAAACTGACAGATGGCAATGGTTGTTCCTGTTCCTGGTTCCCTTCATTCCCTTCACATTCCCCCTCTTCCCCTCCTAAAACTTTATACCGCCCCTCCATCTGTTCCTTTATTCGTTCCTTCGTCGCCAAAACTCCAGAGCCCAGGCCTGCAGCATATCAAATTAACACAGACACGACGCTGAGGATCCCCGACTCCAGGACTGTTTGCTGCCCATTAACTGTAGCACTTTTGGGGGCAGCCCTAGACCCCTGCTGACCCTCTCTCTCTCTCTCGCTCTCTCTCTCTCTCTCTCTCTTATGCCACCCCTTTAATTTGTTGGTCAGGTTTTTATACATATATATACCTATATATATACGTAGGGTTTTCTGTCGTTTTTTTTTCTGCTGCTGTTTTTTTTTTTTTTGCTTTTTTTTTTTTAATGAGCATCATGGCAGTGCATCGGGACTTTGAGTCTCTGACTTCATCTCTGACTCTGGCTCTGGCTCTGACTCCATCTCCGTCTCTGGGCCATGGCAAATTGCAGGTTCTCTCTCTCTCTCTCTGTCTCTCTTTCTCTCTATTCGTTTGCGGCGGTACCCAAAAGTGTTGCACTCATATTTTGCTTCGTGTTGCACCTTAATTATATGGCCGCCGACAGAAATTCAAGTGAAAAACGTTTCATCGAACTCAAGCAACGGGTGTAGGGTGCGGTACAAGATGAAGAAGATGATGATGATGAAGCTCTCAGTTCGAGTCCGTAACCGAAACCGAAACCGATGCCCACAAGTCGCATACAAGTCGATGCCTAAGCCTATTTCGTGCCGCTGTTTAAACCATGAAAATTTAATGCCAGCTTAGTGAACGGACAATGCCCAGTGAAAGGTTAAGGCTAGTGATGTGAATGTAACGTGTCACGCACAAATAATAACAGTTATCAAAATGTATAAATCACAGCACGTGCTCTCATCCTCTTACCCATCTCTTTTCCCCTTACATATTTTATACATACAGTTCAAAAGATTCCATTTCGGTTATTTGTATTATTCTATCAAATTTTCTTATCACATAGCCATCTCTAGCTAAGTTTTTGGGCCAAAGGTGGCAAAAGAAGGAGGAGATGGAGATGGAGATGAAGAAGAGGTACGTGGAATTGAAAGAATTTTTCATACCGCATTTCCGTTTACATTCAAGCCGCTTTTAAGCCTCCTCCGTCGCTTTGTCCTCGACTCCTCCATATCCCATTCCTCTATGCCCTTCATCACACAGTTTCTCAAGTATTAATTATGTACGCATAAAATATCTTTTTGAACCTTTTTGCTTCTCACTCTCCCCCTACCGCTCGCTCGCTCTCTCTTTCTCTCTTTCCAATCGTAAGGCTTGTGTACTAGTCCCTGTTCCATTCCCTGTTACCATCTATCTATCCTTGTCTTTCAGTTTTGTTGCCTTTTATGCTCTTATTGTGTTTGTATGTGTATTTATGTGTGTGTGTGTTGTGTTTCTGTGAATGAGCGGGCGGCAATGCCCAACATCAATGAGATGCAAATTAACTGTACAAACATAAATAACACTTAAAATTCTTAGAAAAAGAGAAGGGAAACAAGAAAACTTATCGACAGGGACCTCTTAGGGCATTTGTCAAAGTAATAAAAATTGTTGGGCTCCCAGCTCCCGTTTGTCCCCTCTTTACACTCCTACACAAGCTCTCTCCCTCTCTTTCATTTTCTCTTCTCACTCTCAACTCTTTTGATAAGAACTTTTTTGTGTTGTATTTTTTCATTTCTTTTTTTTTTTTTGTGTGTGCGGTAGAAACCCTTTTTTTCCGCATCCCTTCTCATTAATTCAACGGCATGCAAGTCCTTTTGAAAAAATTCTCCTTTTATTTTTGCTTGTGTTTTTTTCTTTCGCTTTTCATTTTCCTCATTACCCTAGATACTTTTCACAACTTGTTGCGCTATGTTTCTCTTCTTCTTCATCATCATCTTTGGCATAGAGTTCCCACAGTCAACGTTGTTGGCTTTAATGAATTGAAATTGACAGTTTCGAAAATTGTATCTGCAAGATGTATCATCAATTATTCACTATACATATATATATATATATTCCAGATCATACATATATATATATAGACTGACTGCATTGCGGCGTAACGAAAACTTTTGCCTTATGCTAACCCACTAACCACCCTACATAACCCCTCCCACAACTCCATCTCTATGGGGGTAAAATGATTAATTGGCGCTACAAATTTATGACGTTTCTGGACGATAGCTAGGTTGAATGTATGATAAAGTTAACTCCCCACCAACCTTTTTGTAACCCCCCCTCCTCCACTCCACAAAACATTTCTCATAGAGCTCTACCGGAACGAAATACCAAACTGAAAGCGATTAAAACCACCAAAGAAAAAAAAAAAGAATAAAGTAAAACTAATAACCAAAAAAAAAAAAAAAAGAGCATAACAAAATAATAATAATAATAATAGTAAATAAATAAATAAACTTGATCAAATACATTAAAAGACTTGCACTTGTTTGTCAGTTTGTTTACTTGTTTGTACATTGTCATTATGTTTATTGTTATCGCAATAAATAAATATAAATCATCATAATAATTTATTAAGAAACATTTATTGAAATATCCCCCCAAGGTGGGAGGAGGGCCAGAGGGACGAATTACCGCTTTCAATAGGGGATTTTGTGTGTTCAATGTAGCCAAAATGTATTGCCATATAATCCAACAAAACAAAAACAATAAACCAAATATTACACTTTGAGAAAAGTCTAGGAACTGTGACAACTAAATGTAATGGAACAATATAAAAATATTAGATATTACTTTAAAGAGCAAATAGATAATGAATATGAAAAGAAGAACAAAAGAAATTTCTATATAACAAAGTTTGAAAACTATTTTTTCTAGAAAGGAATATATAGAGGGGATATGTCTTTAAAATATAGCAGATATATATATAAATATATATGTATATAATTTCTTTTTAAAACAAGATTACATATATAAAAAATGTCTTAAAAATAAAGAGAAAATCTAAACAATAATTAAAATAAAGATAAATTCATTTAAATTATCTTTAAAAATAAAACTTTCTTTAAAAAAAATAATATCAAAGCAATAATTTTTTAGATTTCTTGTAAACTTTTGTACAAGATTTTAAAAAATGATCTTAAAATGAAAGTTCTTTCACTTTTAACCTAAGTTCAGAGTACAATAATAAAATTGCTTTATATGGCAATCAAAGTACTTATAGTATAGATGAATGGATATATATATACCTATATATAACTATATTTCTTTTGTTGTAATTTAACGTTTTTTTGTTACCGCCTAATGTTTGCCACACCCAGACCCAGTAAAACCAAAACTAGATGGATGATGATGAGGTGGAGAAATCTCCTCCCCATACCGGAGGCGCCAATTTCATTTGCTGGTCAAATGAGGGCCCATTGTTATAATGATTATTTGTAATGTATTGTGTATGTGTATGATATTTTGGTATGGTTTCAAAAGAGAGAGAGAGAGAGAGTGGGGAGTGGGGGGGTTATTGTTTTCCCTTGCATCCCCAACTCCTCTCCCTCTCCCTCGTTGTCTGCCTCTCGTTTTTGTTAATCATGCTACATTGCAAGCCTGGCACAATAATCATAATAATCAACAACAACAAACAACATCATTATTTTTTGATATTTATGATATTTATGCTAGGGGTTCGACCTCTCCATATCCATATTGGCCTTTCATTTCCTTTATTTTTTTTTTTTTTTTTGGTTCGGTTCAGTTTGGTTTGGTTTGCTGCTCGACCCTGGCTCTTGATAAAAATTTAATGTAGCATGTTAACAAGCGAGCCGTTATGATTACACACAATTCCACAACAATTCCCGCAGACCTCACAATAACAACTACAACAATAAATACAACAAATAACAACAACAACAACAACACGAAAAGCAGCTAAGTAGAAATGGAAAATGGCAAAAAAAAAAACTACACAGAGACCAAACAATTTCAATACAAGAATGCTGCAGTCCAATTTGCCATTTTCAATGATGACGACCAACGATGCCGATTCCGATGCCAATGATGATGATGATGATGTCGAAATGCTGATGGAGACGGAGGAGATATCGGAATTAAGAGGCAAAGAGAGGCAATCCCAATTCCAATTTCAAATGTAGGTGCGCCTTCACTATCGATATATATTTTCTTATACCCTGTAGACTTAACTAGGGTATGTACGAATTCATCAAATTTGAATATAAAAGAAAAAACATTTGATACTTTGCCTAGAGACATTGAAATTCATATGAAATCATTTAGAGTTAATATTATGTTTGTTTATATAACGCTAGATGGCGCCAAAGTATTAAAATCTCAACAAGTGTAAAGGAGACAGCACTTAACCAATATAAATAAAGGCAAAACTCAAGTTAAATTTCATTCATTCTATTATTAACTATAGTTATTTAGTTTATTTATAATAGAGTAACTCAAAGTCGGTCATTTTCTATTCTTCTTGGTTTTCTTCTTTTTTTTTTTTTTGTATTTCTTGAGGAAATGAATAATCAATATTCACAATTGGAAATTTTCTATAAATTGGCAAACAGTTTAATTTCAGCTGTGGGTTTTCAATTCTCTTCTCTTTTTGCTTCTTTGTGAAACCGGAAAGTGTGAGAAAAGAAAAAGAAAAAAGTTCAATTCTATTGCAAATTATTCATAATGAATGAATGAATGTTTAAGGCCAGAGTTAAAATTTTGCATGCATTCATACAATATATATATATATATATATATATATATATAGACATTCCATTTGCGTATTGAAAGCCACTTAGCATTAGTCAGCATTATTGGCAAATTTTAATAACATTCTCTTTTCCCCCAACCCTCCTACCATAACACAAACACTTCCTATCTGTCTGGTGCACTCAACTTTAACTCATCTGCAACACATTTTATCATTTAAGTTAGGTGGAAGTTAACCCCAACTAACCCATCAGCAACCACCCACTCACCAAAAAATATATATATATACATACATATATCTGTAAAAAAAAAAAAGAATGAAAAATCCCATCCACAGCGTGGGAATTAATATCAATGTCGTGTTGTCGCCGTGCTGCTATCAGCCAGCTCACTCACAATTCCTCTAGCTCCAGCCACCATGGCGTATGTGTAATGCCTTTTACCCTCTCACTCTGCTATACCATTTCTGTTTTTTTTTTTTTTTTGCTTTTTTATCAATTAAAAGCCACTTCAAAAGCGGAAAGTGTCTGTGTGAATATATATATATATATCTGTGTGTGTGTGTGTGTGACTGTGACACGCACAGACAAAACCGTATTCATGGTACGCTTTGTTGTCACTCCGGGTTTTGTGTGTTTGCTGGCCGCCTTTTTATTTTATTTATTTCTTTTTTTGTTTTATCTCTCTCTGTTTCTCTTCTTTTTTGTTTTTTTTTGGTTAAATGGAACAAATGGTAAAATGCAATAAAATGTCCTAAAAAAAAATCATGATTATCATGGATAAGATTTCAATTGAAATTTTTTTATATGGGTTGTTATTATTCGAGAAGAAAAAACAAAAAGGAAAAAAAAGATTTCAACGAATGCCAATAATTTATTTATGGCCTTAACTCTATTAGAAAAATTATTGGTAATTCGTTTAGTTTATAAACTTAAGTGATTAGCCCTCAAATAAACAAACATATACCGATATATATAGAATTACATATATATATATACATATATATATATAAAATATATCTAATTTTTCATTACAATTGTTTGTTCAAATAAAAAATATATATATAACTGGCCATTGTCAATTTTATTTCTATTTATGGAATAAAATTATGTTCCATTATGTTTATAATTTAATTTAATGTTTGTAAAAAATTTAAATACTATATATATATACATTTTAGTATTCTGGTTATTAAGAATATATATTTAAAAAATTTTTAATATTTTTAAAATAATTTTTAAACATTTTTTGCAAATTTTTAGGATATTTTCAAATCAGTTAAGAGAAATTGTTACCATTATAAAAATTTGCGTAAATTTTCTTGCTGTTTTTTTAAAGATTCCAAAAATTTTAAAGAATTTTTATACTCAAATTCAATTTTAATTTTGTTAATTTTAAAATAAAAGAAAAACTATTTTTGCATATTAAACAATTATTTTAACAAAAAAAAAATTACAATAATACAATTATAAAAATTGAATTAAAATTAGTTTGAGTTCATTCCATTCTATATATCAAGTAAAACATATGTAGATATATACACATGGAATGGATATATGTATATATATGTATGTGTATATGTACATGTGTATGTATATATATATCCATTTAAATAGTTAAAAAAATTGACTTTTTTGAAGGCTTAAATACATTTGAAAGCTTTGCTTAATTATCATCACCCAATTTTTTATTCATTTTTTTGTTTTTTTTTTTTTTTGTGAGAGCGTGGGGAGTCGGCAACCTTTCTTGCCATCCCCTCCATTTCCCCCCCAGTGTCCATATGCGGTATAAATTTCCCACCGAAAATGTTTGTCGGCGGTTTTGTTTTTTTCTTTTTTTTTTTTCGCTTTGACATAATCAACCGAACCAAACCAAACCAAACTGACGACAAACGACAAACCGAAAAGAAAAAGTCGGCGTCCACTCAAAGCTAATGACCGACAAAGCGTTTTGTATTATTTTCAATTTCATTTTCACTATATGTATGTATGTATGTATGTATGTATGTAGAGGTATACTTCCCCATTCTTCCCTTTTCATACCCATACCAATTCCTATTTTCATTCCCAGACCCACTCCCATGCCCATGCCTATGCCTATGGCCATGCCCATACTTATGCTTATGCCCATTCCCATAGTCAGCATTGGGCTGACTGTCTGGCTCTATATGCTCTAACCTAACCATTTGTCGGCCTCCGTCAAGCATTAAATATTATTAAGATAAGACGAAGGAGGCGGCCGGCCCGCTTATCAATCAGACGTCAGTGGGTATAGTGTACGTACGTATGTATATGTATCGATATAGACTGTTAAAACGTATGTAACGTTAAAAGCTAACGTTTTTTTTTTTTTTTTTTGGTTGACATGATTTTTCAATCATATTTATTGGTAGAGGAACCAAAAAACCAGAAGAAGAAAAAAAGTTTACTTAAAGTTTCTTTGGAATTGTTTGTCTGCTTGAGCTTACAATTTACATACTTATACATACATACATATATATATTTCTATGTGTGTGTGTTTTTGTAAGTCTGGTATTGAAACTGTATTGTCGATCGGTCTGTCGGCATATTTCCAAGAATTGGCTAAATCAACAACAACAAACTGATGGAGCAAAACAAAAACCTCAAAAGTCATTACATATATCTTCCATTGCTTACCCCCTTCTCTTTACACACACACACACACACACACAAACACACACACACGCGCACACTATTTTTTGCCTCATCCCCCGTTGGCATTGCCATCGTCATCTCCATCTGGCTAAAATGCAGAAGCTACAAGCTAACAGCTTTTTATCTTTTGGCGCAGAGGCGGCTTTGTTTTTGGCGGCCCCAGGCTCAAAAAGTTACCCAAAAAAAATACAACAACAACAACAACATGAAGAACAACGAACCGAAAGAAAGAAAAACCAGTCAAGAGCTTACGTCCATGCCATGCCTCTTGCCATATAAGGTCGCTTGGCATGTCAGAGGAGTAAAGTCCCTGGCCCAAACGGACCGGATCGGTATTGAAACTGGCAAACACCAACTTCCTGGCTAATATTACGAAAATTGCTTATACCAAAAGGCGCGTAGGATCAGTCGAAAAAATACAAAAAAACAAAAAAAAAGTGCAAAGTCAAAAGAGCCTGGAATTGGAATTGGAGTTGGAGTTAGAGGGGTTTGAGCTTGGAAGATTGGAGCTGGAAATTGCAGCTTGAGCCTCGCCTTGATGCCAACGACCAGGCCAGGCCAGCCCAGGCCGAGACGGGCCAGATCAGGCCAAGCCAGGCCAGGCCAAAGACTCGCCTGTTGCCTTCTACCGTAATTCACAACAACGACAACCAAAACAACAACAATGGAGTAGTCAAGGCAAAAGTTGTGAAACTCGCACGCAGCCAGTCACAGTGGAGCAAAGTGTTGAAAAAAAAAAAATATATATAGATCGAAAAGTTGTTGTAAATGAAATTTTTAATACTTTGAATAAAAAAATGTTCTAAAATTGATAGGAAAAAACCTCTTTGATAATTTTCAAAAGCGAATAGATCGTATCCTTTATGATAGAAATAGAATAAAAGATGAATCTGAAGCTTAAATATATTACGAAGTATGCCTTAATATATTGTTTAATATCTAAAACTATATTTTCTACTTTCTTTTTTAGTTATTCTTTTTGCCACTTGTTTTCTAATTTACTGATTTATAACATACATAGTTGACCCACTGTACTGCCTGTACGGCCTGTGGTGCCGCGCCTCAAAGCAAAAAGCGCATCTTTTGAACAAAGCGCAAAGGCAAAGCGCAGCATGGACGCAGCATCAGCTCAGTATCTGCAGCAGCACTCCAGAGTCGAAGCCGAATTCAAAGACAGGCCCAGGCACGGGCACGGGCATAGGCACAGGCAGGCAGGCAGGCAGGCAGGCAGGCAGTGAGGCACTCAACGCGCGGTGTGTATCTCAAAGATACAAAACAACGTCCGTCGATCGTCTCTGTAAGAAAAAAAACCGCTTTTGTGTATGGCCAACGAAGCCGCCGCCGTCGTCGTAGTCGTCGCCGTCGTTGAGATGTTTGGCATAGTTGGCTTGGCCGTTGGAACTGGTTGCCTGAAGAATGGAGCATGGGGAGGACGGAGATGAAAATGAAGGAGGGTGAGGGTAAGGAGGAGGAGGAGCAGTAACAGCAGCCGCAGCTTGCAACGAAGCCGCCGCCGCCGCTCAGTTATTATTATTATTATTATTATTATTTTGGTTTTTTCTTCTTTTTTTTTTGTTTTTTTGTGCTTTTGCTTGCGGCGGCGACTCAACTCAACGTGAGGGTTTTAAAAGGTTTTTGTTGGCCTCAAAGCAGCTGCCTTTCCTATGTACCTTCTACCTGCAACAGGTAAGAAAACCGAGTTTCGTCTCAGCATTCTCCATATCCCCATCTCTATCTATCTTTTTCTTTGTATATATTTGTGTGTGTGTGTGTATTTGAGATGGTAGGCTCTCTCTCTCTGTCTCTCTCTTTGTGTATCGCTCTTACCATGTCGAAGTGGTTGTTCTGTGACTGCTTTCTTTGAAGTTGCCTTTCGGGTTTCCTTTGAAATTCTCTTCCATCTGCAAGCAATTAGTATATAGGGCCCAATGTCCTCTCCTCTGAAGGGTTCAAAAGTGTTTGCCTGGCATTTAATTGGCGCAGCAATTGCCCGGCAAAAGAGGAATATTTCCACTGAAACAACATTGATTGATTGATGTTCCTTCATCATCATCATAATCATCACCAATATCAACATCATTATCATCATCATTGGCATCGCTGTAAAGGTCGCCTTGCGTATAGCATTTTGGCTCCTTCTGATTCTCCTTCTTCCTCTACTATCCTCATTTTCTTTTTTTTTGGAGGTTTTTACTTGTTTATTTACGTTTATGATACGCGTTCCCTTGATCAGTCTCTCCCTCACTCTTTCTCTCTCACTCTGTCTTTCTTTATTCCTAGTTTCTTGCTTTTTCACTCTTATAGTTTTTCCAAAATTTTTCTATTTATTTTTCATGCGTCGTTTCGTTCGTTTGATGTTTTTTTTTTTTTCTCTTTTTTTTTCTATTTGTTATTCTCGTTCTTCGTTCTATTTTTGTGCGTCGACCACAAGCGGAACGCATTCTTCCCTCTCACTGTATCTAGAAGATAAAATAAAAAAAAATAATGCAGTCTACCCGACCGATTGCCTACATATATTTCTTTCTTCTCTTTTTCTGTTATTTTTTTTTTCTCTGTTATTGTGTGTAATTATTGGAAAAGGATGTGGGAGAAGCCCTTGACTTGAATGAATCGAGACTATGTGTGTGTGTGTTTGTGTGTGTAAAAAAGAGAAATTGAAAATGGTTCAAAGAATATTCGAATTTTCATCATTTGATTATAGAAAGGAAAATGAATGAAAAAAGAAAACACTTAAACTTATGGCGATTAAAAACTTTTGAAAGAAAATTTTAAAATTCAAAAACCAAGAAATCAAATCTTCAAATACTTGTCAACTAACAATACTTTACAGACTTTGTATTTTGTTTTTAAATTCTTTTTTTTTGGAGTAAAATTGGTAAACAGAATCCATCTGTTCCAACAAGTCCATGGCCACCCGTAAGAGAAGTAACAACAATGCATCAATGATATTCAGTCACGTTTAAGCAAAAAAAAAAAAAAAAAGGGCGAGAAAAGAATGCCAAGATTGAACGATTACCTTAACCATATATAAATAAGTACATGGAATAATTAAAAAAAAAACATTGGCACTGAGTTTACTTAATTAACACAAATCTTAACGCATGGGAAATTATAAATTATTAAAGCAAATTATTTCTATAGCGAAATGTTCTTGCTAAACAAGAAGTAGAACCAAAGTATAAGGCAATTACCATAGTAATTCTTAGAGTAATTACTTTAGAGTAATTAAAGTAATTCTTTAGAGCAATAACACAACATCAGCTTACTATATATACACATATGTACATATATAAGAAGAGTATTTTCCCATTAATGCAAGCAACTTAAACATGTTGAACTTGACATAAGTTTTGCTTTGATTTATCTAAATTAGTTAATCCACATTTACATATACATATTACATTAAATTGTTATATTAAATTATGTTTGATATAAGTCTTACCTGAGAATTGTTTGTATCCGCCGAGTATTTTATGTTTCCACCATTTAACAATGTTGCCCGCCATCTCTTGTTCCTCTTCTTCTCTTGCCTTTTCCTTGGTCTTTCTTTCGTTTCTATTTAGTTCTCTGGCTCTAACGGTATTTGGGTTTTTGTAGTAGTTGCAAGGCAGTTACTTGAATATGTCTTAGGAGATCTCTCTACCGTTTTCTACTTTTTGGGTGGCTTGGCAAAATTTACGAGCCCAAAATGTTTTACGGCCTTTCTTTCTACGTGTATGTGTGTGTGTGTGTGGGTAAATATCCTTTTCGGTCTAAGGACTCTAAGCACTGAGACTAATATTGCCAGCCTGTCAGCCAGCTAGCCAGGTAGGTTTGCTTGGTATGTAGTTAGGTAGGTAGATGGTTACACTCGTACTTGTTGTTGGTTTTTTGTTTTTGTTGGTTTTGGTGGTGTTGGTGTGTTTTTATGCGCTGCCGCTGAGCGACCTTAATTTGTATCTGGTATTATATTTGGTTAGGGGAATCGTAAAAGTTTTTACAGCTCTGATATGCTGCATTTTTAGTTAAATTTGCGCATATTGCGCTCGACGGTGAGTCGTTTGTGTATCTTTCAGATACTTTCGGCGCGTAATTTTAATTGTAAAACATTTTTGCCGACTTCAATTTGTTGTTGCGACTACAGAGACGACAGCGACAGCGACTGCGACTGCGACGACGACAGAAACGACGGCGGTGGCGGCGGCGACAGCGATGACTGCGAAGTAACGTAAATAACTTGGCGTATAAACAACAACAACAACAGCAACAATAATAATAGCAACAAAAAGTGCAAAAACACGATTTATTTCCAAATGATTGCGAGACGCAAAACAGCAACTGCGACTGAGACGGTAACTGAGACTGAGACAGCGATGTCAACAATGACAGCGTCGTTCATGAGGGGGGGGTTGTTGTTGTTGTTTTTGTTTTTAGTGGTGGTGTTGGTGGTGGTACGGCTGCTGCTGCTGCCGCTGCTGCTGCTGTTGATTTTGTTATTGTTATGGGGGCGGTTTTTGGTTGTTTAGCTTTTACACTTGATTTACCAAAAGCGAAAAATTCCAAAATAAAACACAACAAAAAAAAATCACACAATTTTCCAAAAAAAAAAAAAAACAATTAATTTATACCAATAAAAAAAAATCACTTTAAATATCTCAATGATACATTTCAATTTAAAACAATGAATTTGAATTTGGTTTAAAACCTTCACTACGCGTAATGTTGTCAATTGGTAAAGTACGCGCTTCTTCCAGAACACACGTCGAAACAATTTCAAAGTTACGTTTGATTTGGCCTTATTCCATTCATGCGCTCCACACGACTCACTTAACTGGCGGACCGAATACAAATGAAAATAACAGAAAATTTACCTTTTCGCGTCCGAGTCTGCTTGTCTCGTTTTTGAGTCTGCTAACAGAGCACAGTGCTCGTTACTGAGTCTGTTTATAACAGAATACTCATTTTCGAATCTCTTTTACTCTCTCTCTCTCTTTCTGTCACTGTTGATGTTCGAAATTCGAAATCGTTGACCGCGTGAGTATAAAATTATTGTATGTTGCAAGAAAACCGGCAGGCACAATACGATGGAAAGAAGGTCTTGAATTTTGATTGTTGTTTTTTTTTTGGGCTTCTACTTTTATAAATATACAAATCCAATAATCTTTAGAACTATAATTCTTAGGAATTATATTTGTTTGATTCGTATATACTTTAAATACTTATTTAATGCTTGTTTTGTTTGTTTTGGACTTGATTTAACTTTTCGAAAACTTTTCGAACAATTTACATTTGAAACTAGCTTAGTACTGTTTTTGAATAAAAAATAATATGTACGTTCCATTGAATATGTATGTTATTGATATCTATGATTTCAAGGTTGCTTCTCTTGTAAACACATTATAAAAAGTATTGCATACTATTAGGCGCTCATACAGATATCTAAGGCAATTTGGATCATACAAATTACTTTCTTAATGCCTTTTAGAAACAAATTGAATTATATAAACTTTTACTGTAAAAACCATGTATTAAAGAAGCAATACTTTCTGTTATTATCTCTTTTAATATTTTCTTTTATTAATATTATTTTATTGTTGATCAATTTACTATTCCTAGCATGACAATCAAAAATATTCAAGTTATATCAACAAAACTTCGATTACAACTATCTCAAATGTCAATAACAGAAAACTTCAATATTTGACTTGATTTTGAATTAGTAATTATAAAACCATTATGATGATAAGAATCCTTTGAAGCAAACTAATTTAGATTATCCATTCAAAATGATAATCAACTGTCCGCAAAAACCATTCAAAACAACGTGCAACCCTTCAAAAACCCATCAGCAGCAGTTTGGTCCACATATGAAATATAGTAAAAGGTAGACAGAGACAGGGGCAAAGAGAAAAGAGAATCGGCCCAATACGCCTTGTCAATTACAACGACAGTTGCCATGGCATGGATGCTATACAGCTGAGTAGTCATCGTCAGAGCAAATGTCAAATTCGAAACCGTAACCCAAACCCAAAGCCATGAACACGAACATGAACATGAACTCTGTGTCCAGTTCAGACATTAACGCCCACTTTTTGGGTAATTACATTTGCAGTCAGAGTAAAAGGACGTAGGGACACACTGAAAATGGCGACAGTCTGTTCATCAACTTTTGTCAAACGCATTGCAAAAACGGTGGAAAAGAGAAAACATAAATCAATAACCCGACATCAATCAAAGACCCGCATCTGAAATATACATACATATATACATATAAGAAGAAAAAACAAAAACAACAAAAATTGTATACAAAGAACAGCATGAAATTAAGACGATGACGATGGATCAATGATGATGAAGGCCGAACAAAAGACCAGGCAGGAGGCCACTGCCATAACCACAGTCCAGGCAAAGGCACAGGCACAGGAAACGAAACGAATGAACATGAAGTGGAGAAGAACCCTTCTGTTTCGATGAGATGATGTACCTTCGCGGCTGCGATCGCGTGTTCTTCTTCAATTACAGCTACCATTATATCCCGAAAAACGTTTTACGGTGCGAAAGCCCCCTTGAGGCGAATACAAAAGCTGTGCCGCTTGCCGCTTGCCGCTCACTCTTCAGGATCCAAGAAAAAAAAAAGAAAAAAAAAAAGAGATGTTGCCTTCTTTTTTTTCTTCTACAGCGTAATTCAGGATTCTACGTAGTCTGTTATTATCGTCGGATTGAATGAGGGTTGGGGATTTTTGGGGCCAGGTTGCTACGTTTTTCTTTCTTTCTTTCTTTCTTTTTTTTTGCGCGCGCTCTTCGTTTTCTGTTTTTTTTTTTTCGGCTGCTGGTGGGTAATTGCCCCCATGTTGAAACCCAGCAGGCGGCAAAGCATCGTTGGAGCTTGGAGGAGTAACCAGACTTGAACCAAGACCAGCGATCGCTTCTCAAATTTAAAAACAATCAAAATTTCGCTGCGGCTCAAATTAAAACCGGGTATTAAACCATATGGACATGCAAGAGGTTTAATCAAAAATAAAAGAAAAAGAAAAGGGAAATAAAAACAGAAAAGAGAAAAAAAAAAAAAAAAAAGAAAGCCAAGAAATCATTGAAATGGTTGAAACTCCTTAACAACTGACGAACCTGGATAATCCATGGCTCTAATACAAATAGTCTTTTAAGTAAGCTTCTTAGTATTAAGTCTTAATTGGATTGATTCGATTCGTTGTGTTGTTCTCCAACACTGGTTTTTGAGGAAAGAAAAGCATATTACAAGCATTGATTTCCTTTTTCTCATATATGAATAGAACTAATAAACTTAAATTGAACTATAACTGAAACTATTCAGATAATAAGACTAAAACTTGTTTAATTTAAAATTAAATCTCCCTCCCAAAAAAGGAAGCGTGTCAAAACTATAATTATTTTGTTCTAATTTGAAAAGTTTTTTATAAAAAACAAATGATTTTAGTTCTTCTTTAGCTTTCTTATTATTATTATTATTACTTTTTTTTTTTTTGGAAACTTACTTGCCTTAATTTTAAGTATCGCTAGCATCTTATCTTATGCTTCCCATCATGCTTTTGGTATCATTAATTTGGTCATTAAGTTCCTACAACCCAGCCTAGACAAAAAAAATTAAAAAAAAAAAACATAATCCAGATACAACAGTCTAATCGTTTGATGATAAACCCCTCGGATCAATGTGGGACTCTCGTAAAAGCTAATAAAAACTGCCTGAAATGGCTTTATTTTATAGACAAGTGTGTGTGTGTGTGTGTGTGTGTGAGTGTGTGTTTTAATGATTTCGGCCTAATAAGCAACAATTGGTTGGACCAGCTCCACCTTCAAATAGCCTGTCAGCTCACTCTCTCTCTCTCCCTCTCTTTCTTTCCCCCCACTCTAATCAATAGCATAACAATTTCCGATATAATTTTTTTCTCTAACTCATTATGCATTTTTCTTTTGTATGTTTTGTTGTTGTTGTTGCTGTTGTTGCTGTTTGGGGCCCGCGTTTATCAAAATTAATTGGAAATTTTCGTTGATATTTAACGACTTCTGCGTAAAAGTCATTTGAAGGAAAATGAAGATACAGCAAGAAACAGAAGAAACATCAAAGTCGTTGTCGTCTGTGTATGTGTGTGTGTGTGTGCCTGATGCACATGTTACCATATACTACTCTATATGGACGAATGGATGGATGGATCTATCTTACTCTCTCTCTCTCTCTCTTGCTTGCTCTTTGTTTTCTGTCATCTTTATGGCCTTACAATATACTTACTATATGTATATAATTTCCTGTCAAGACCGGAGACCAAAACCCCAACAACAACAGCAGCAACAACAAAAATGACGACGAATGCCAAAAGACAATTCATAATTGCTTTGGAAATTTCATTTGTCCCCCGAAAAACTAACTTGAGGACAGACAGACAACTTCATTTGAATTTTATGTCACAAAATATATACACACACATACATACACACAAATCGAAACATATGCATAGCTATACAGATACATATATATATATGTACATATGTATATACATAAAATATAAATATTTATGACCAGCACTTACAACAAAGTTAATTTATTTAATAGTTGCCCCAGTGTACATGTATGTACATACTTTATATTTATTTATATTTTTTTATGGCTGACCAAAAACAAAAAAAAAAAATACAACAACAACAACAAAATATTTATTTATTTATTTATATTTGGTTTATTGATGCGGTCCCGCATCTAAAAATTTGTGTATTTCTTCTTCTTCTTCTCTTTTAATTAGGCTGTTTTTCGAAATCAAAAATCTATCTATTTGTGTATGTATCTTTAATTTATGCTTTCATTCATATATATATAAGTTTTTGAGTTGGGAAATAGATACAACACGATTGTACATACATATATGTATATACATATATATAGCTAAAACATATTAATATATAATATTTCTAGGATCAGTGCAAATTTATATAAAGAGCTAGAATAAAGGATCAATATTAACCATGTCGAAATTTGCTTACCCTTGAAAAATTTTATATAATATAGCAGAATTTTTGTATATAATATAAACCCAGTAAAACCTAAATTTAATGTTCGCTGATTGAGAAGAACATTTTTTCATACTAAACATGGATTTTGCCCGACTTTTTCTATAGCAGCTATAGCATATAGTCTACCGATTCTACTGAAACTCATTAAAAATATTTCTATATATACCAAATATGCAAATAGGAAATCAAGGGGCAATAGCTCTTTAAACAAAAAAGTTATTGATTTGAAACTAAATTTTTTTGAACGATCGTTTCTATGGAAACTATATAATATAGTCAAGCGATTTTGATAAAACTTGATGAATATATTAGAAAGTATATAAAACTCATACACTCTAATTTTCGTAATATTCGATTCTAAAAAAAGTAAGTTATTTCCGTTAAAACTATTTCCAACAGATCGTTTCTATGGAAGCTATATGATATGGTCATCGGATTGGAATGAATTCACTAAATACAATAACTCCAGCAAAAAGAAGAAAAAGAACGTTAAAGATATCAAACAAGATCGTTTTGATTCTGACAGATGGACAGACGAACGGGCTATATCAACTCAGCTTATTGTTTTGATCAAGAATATATAAACTTTAAAGAATCAGAGATGCTGCAAACTTCTAAGCAAAAATATAATACCTTTTTTCAAGGGTATATCATAATAGGATTTCAAATTAACGAAATTGCTGCTCTTTAGAATACTGTGCTATAGGATAGGAATCTAACTTTGATATAGCGATAGATTGTAAATTGTAGCTGATTATTGCAGAATTCAATAACACATACTTGGGCTGTTAAAATCGAAAAACTATATTCCTAAACTGTGTCATTTTTAATTGTCAGTTACAAGTCTGAAAATCAAGCAAAAACAATTTCAAGGTATTAATATAGTTCGATTAAAACTTTATTAGATTTGGTTTCAAAAAAGTTATTTTAAATTGCACATTTTACTAAATTTTTCAACTTGTTTATATTCAAAATAAAAATTTAAAGGAATATTTAGAAAATGGTCATAAATTTTACTTACTTTTCAGCGCACAAGACAAGAAATTTAACAAGTTGTCAGCACAGGAGACACTTGTCAAATCTTTCAAAAGTTCAGCTGGTTGATCCATAACCAAATTGGTCAATTGTCAGCACCGTTATCATAATGGCCAGACTATATACCAATGCTGCGCATGCGTGAAGTATCCAATCCTTGTTTACCAACCCCCCTCAACTCCTTACCGCACTCCTACCTGAATGAGTTATAGCAATCAAATGGGCACACGTGTGGCCACCAACAAATGGCTAGTAAATCAAAATTTTTTGGCATGGCTCCGTGTAAACAATGTTATAAATCAGATGCACCGCAAGGCATCAGGCACAAGGCGCACACCCACGCCCATACTTAAACATCGGAGACGTTGATATATATATCTATATATATATATATATGTATGTATGTAAGTATGCTTGGCAATGCACTCAGGATGCAAATAGGTACTGTGGCAAGTTAAGGAGTTGGAGTTGCAAACTAAAGAAGATGGAGCTGCAATTGGAGTTGGGGGTAGATGCCGACTGGCTGAAGAAAAATGTAAGCTTAAGATTTACGACTCTCGACAAATAATTGCAATTGAAAAAGCAAACAAGCTGGAAAATTTAATTAAAACTCACAAGAAAATGGAAAATGGATTTTGTGAATAATAAAAAAAAAAAAAAATATGATTTAACATTTCCAAGTAGATAATTCATTCTAAAGTATACAATTGAGGGAAATTTCTCAAGTATTTTTTTTTTCTTTATTTCTTGAAAGCTTTTTTTTTGGAATTTTAACTCAAATACAAAATGATTTTTATTTTGAATTTTTGTAATTTTTAAAGGTCATGACTTTATATTGTTTAAATAAAAAATTATTGATTAAGAATATATAATTTTTAAAAAGTTATCTTTCGATATCTTTATAGTTTATAATTATTGAAAATATCATCCTATACAAAGTATAAGTTATTAATGTGTCAATTTGAATACTCAAAATGTCAGAGTATGAATAAAGAAGAGTTGGAATAAACATTAATGGATACATTGTTAATAGTGAATCTCCCTAAAGCTTTTAGCCATCTTAGTTGTTGTTAGTGCCCTTTGGCTATTTGGCATTACACAACAACAAATCAATAATTTTTGTTCCCCTCACCCCATTAATTTTTCTCCTTCTCCTTCTTTTTTTTTTGTAACGTATCCGAAATTAAAATTTCGAAAATAATAAAAAATGACGAAAGATGTGTGCTACAAAGAAAAACTTTTAACACACATAAAACGGCGCACAAAATTGATTTTGTACGAGACAGATGGATGGGATGGTATGAAATGGGATGGGATAAGATGAGATGAGATGAGATGAGATGGCATGGAATGGGATGCGATGAGACTGGAAATGGAACTCTATGCTGGGACCGTCGATCTGTTTGGGGCACTGCTGCTGAGTGATGCTCATGGATAATGAAGCAATGACGGCATGAATGACTGAATAACTGAATGTGGCGGCCACAAGAGAGATCTCTAAAACTGAAAGAAAAAAAAAAAACAAAAAAACAAAAAAAACAACTAAAAAGAAAAAACGAAACGAGAAAGAAAAGCGTCAAAGGGGCAGCCGCCAATGCACGACTGGAGATTCGACTGCGACCCGACCCGAGCTCAAGTTGCGGCTTTGAGCGTTTAATTAAAAGGCAAAAAGGCGGCAACTAAAGGCGTCGGCCAAACGGTTGATCATTATCAAAGATAATGCCTTCAAGAGGGGGGCGGGCATTGTAAGAAAATGATTTTTATTTATAGAATCTCTATAATTTACGAGAACAACGATTAAGCAAAACTATACTTATCATTAATATATATATATTTATACATGTACATATATAGATATATTTGGAATGATATAAAAATCAATATATATCTATAAATTCCCTTAAAAATTATAGAAAATTGTAAGATTGGGCCAACAATTTTAGGATCACTTAACGTAGCACTGTCCAACACTGTTCGATAATGAATTTAATGGATATTAACTTTTAACTTGTAAATTAGTGCAGAAAAAGGACTTTTGGTAAGGTAAAGCATTATTGGGAGTTTAAATTCTAACTAGTTAGGTATAATACAAAGGTTTATAATTATATGAGATCGTTCTAGAGGAGGAACGTTCTAGAGAAGGAACGTTCTAGAGGAGGAACTAGCGAAAGGTTTCTGGCTTTCTAAGAATTCTTTCTAAAGATTCCGGTTTCCTTTTCTCAAGTCATTATATCATATAGGAACGTATGTATATATATTATAGTCAAACTTCTCTAACTGAGGACTAGAAATCACTTTATTATATAGAATTAATTATGATATTTGTATAAATATATATGCAAGTACATTTATGTATTTAAGTACTACAAATAGAAGGAGAAAGCTCTGACTTTGAAATCAATTCACTTTACTATATATAGAAGTTTACCATTATTCGAGTGTATTAACAATGAATCATTTCTATTCATCCAAAAGAAACAATGAAAAAAGAACCAGCCAAAATGAAATGTTGCAAAGTTACTTTTTATAAGTTAAACCTTTGATAATCTCGTACTTTAAAGTCGCCATATTGCGGCACTTTAATATATTTAATAATATATAATCAAATTTCACTAAACCGAACTTCTCTATCTCCAATTTTCTCTAACTCGAACAATAATGAATGTTAAAAGTATTCAGAGCGTAAACTGTCTAGAATTTTACTTCCATAACTAAAAGTTCCACTACTCGAAGTTCTTCATGACTCCAATAAAAATTCAGTGTTGAAAAATATTTCTTTAACTTAAAGGCTACGTAACTCGAACTTTTTAGTGGGATTTTAATGGTATTTTGACTTGAGGAAATATATGAAATATATAAAAAAGGATGGATAATATAAGCACTAGGTGTAAACCGTATAATTAGTAGTTGGTTAGTTAAAGGTATAATCTATATAAATAAATGCGTTTTCTAAGACCAAATTTAAAATCAAGTAAATCAAGGAAATGGTTTCTATAATTTAGATACACAAGTCAATACATACATACATACATACATACATTCAGATGTATGTATGTACATCAATACATATGTATGTATGTATGTAGGTAGAGTCATTCGCCAAATGCAGCATAGCTACCCACATGAGTTCAGATAACTGTTAATGTTGCATTCCACAGTTGATGCTTGATTAGCTTGACAGCAAAAAAAAAAAGGAGAGATGGAGATAGAGTAAGTGAGAGGGAGATAGACGTTTTTTAGAGGGAGAGAGACATGACTGACACGATCTCCCTCTGTTCCTGTCCAACCCTCCGCTAGCCAATGCCCACAATGTGCATGTTCATTCGACCATGGCCCGCAGGCGGCAGTGGCAGCAGCAGCAGCAGCAGCAGCGACAGCAACAGCACATACAGTCTACTAGCTTTTGATGTTAAGCCGCCAACGCCGGCGCAACAACTGGCCACCACCATCAACCTGGTCCAAAAGCCACCCGTGCGAAAAAAAAAAAAAAAATATAAAACTTCCTCTTATCAAAGGCTGTCCAAAAGCTTTTGCGCTCGTTCAAATCAATTTGAAGCGGTCTCTCCGCATAGCCACACACATTGAGGAGAGGCGCAGGCGCGACTGACACTTGCTCGTCCCTCTACCACCACTGTACACACATTCGCCATCATCCTCTCTCTCTCTCTTTGCATCTCTGTACTCTCCACTCTACTTTATCCATAAGCTGGGCCCAGCTGTTGTCGGCGTTTTGCTTTGGCGTTGGCTTTTGGCTTTGTTCTTTGCCGTCAGCATTTAATGGTTAATTTTTTTTTTTTTTTTGTCTTTGTTGTTGTTGCTGTTGCTTATTTTTTTTTTTTTGCGGTTTTTATTAAATTATTATTTACTTTTATTACAAAGCGCGACGGCGGCATGGCAAATTGCGGCGATATTTCAATTTGTGACGCTTGAAAAAATACAACAACTGAGCGAAAACCAAAAAAAAAAAAAAAAAAAGAATATAAATATATCAATGGGCCGGGCGGAGCTGCTCCTCTTCTCTACACTTGAACTTCAAAGCGCTTTCCCCTCCCACAACCCCTCTCTCTCTCTCTCTCTTTCACTCCCCTCTCCTTTGCACACTTTGTCTCTCAACTCTTTTGCTAATAAAAATTTTGTCGGTTGGGTCCAAAAATAAAACACAGAATCTGCTTGACTTCAAAGCATCATCATCATCATCGTCATCATCATCTCGGCATAAACAAAAGGCAATTGAAATGCTTTTGCTTTTTGTACATTTGCTGCTACTTAAGTTGGTCTCTCTACCGCCGCCACCCATATACCCTTCTCTCATCTCTCCTAACGCCCACACACACACACACAAGCCCTCAATCCCATTCCCCATCTCCTGCTCTTCTTTCGATTCGTTTTGGCCGTCACTTTTTAATTGTTGTCAACCCACACAGGCACACAAGCATACCGGGTGGGAGAGAGAGAGAGAGATGGACATGAAGCCGCACCCAAAGCAGGCAAAGGCAGGCGGTACATGAAAAAGACATCAAAGCAAAATCTTGACAAGGCCTCTGTACACACACACACACACACACATGCATACGTACTAACATGTACATGCATACATATACCTACATATGCCGGTTATCTGCATCTAACTGTGTATAGCAAAGAAGGGGGTATGGTAAGAGGAAACAGGATTACACACAAGCATACAAACGGGAAACGCCTTCCGCTCTGATCCTTCTGAGGGTTTTCTACATTTCCTGCAACGCTCCACACTGCACCGCACCTTTCCCCTTCTAGTCTGTTCTGTTCCGTTCCGTGTCGTTCCACACCCACATGCACTTTTAGTCCGTGTTCGAATGCATTTTAAAGTTGCTCCATGGCAAAGGACATATACTGATGCCGATGCAGATACAAATAAAGATACAGATACATCCGTGACATAACAGCAAAAACAGACTGCAGTAACCTAGTGGGACAAAGATTATCTAAAACAAAAACTTTACTCAATTCGATATACGAATCTGAAAATATATTAAACCAAATTGCATTGAAATGAAATCCAAACTTTAGTTAAACTCTAAAAAAAAACTCTAAGCTAAAATTCAAAAGCAAGACAAATATAGTTAATAATATTTAAACAAATGTACTACAACTTGAAATTCATATTTGAAAATCTATAATAATATCTATAACATGAATTTGTGGCAAAATTAAAAACTTTTTGTTATAAGAAAAGACTCAAAAACTTCAAAACTGATAAGTTGTTGGAAAACCCTTAAAGTTGTTGTTAGAACTTTTTAAAAATCATTTTATGTCAACTTAAAGTATTTTTGGGAAACGGAAGTGCAAATTCTTTAAGCAATTTACAACACTGGATAACAGGCGTTTAGCAAAAATGTTCTCTTTATAGCTAACGGTAAGTGTTTCACATTCACTCTTTCTTTTCTGTTGAAAAAAAGCTTATCTTAATAGCTAACGGTAAGTGTTTCACATTCACTCTTTCTTTTCTGTTGAAAAAAAGCTTATCTTAAAAATTCTTCAATTTGTTTATTATAGATTGCTAATAATAAGAGATATAAAATGAATTAAATAATAATAATTTGACAGATTTTATAAAATAAATTACATCAATCAGCAACTCAGGCAGGAAGTTAAGATTCTTTGCATGGAATACCAGATCAGTAGAACTAGTTATAGAAAAACTTATTACGATCTTGTTACATAAGTTTTTAAAGGATCCATATAGAACAGGTTAAATTAAAAACATGTTACACCACAATATCTTACTCAATGGTTAGCCATTGAATCCTGGAGAAAGGATTTAAGAAAACAAATATGGGTGTAGATAGATATAAAGTTAACCTAATACCGAATTCTTGAAACAAACTATGAAACAGAAGTTTTCAATTAAATGAATGTATAAAAAGACAGTTTAAATCGATTTAATTTCTTATAAGTTCTGATCTTTAAAGATTCTGCAAACTTATTTTCACTTTTGTAACTCTTTTTAGCAATCACTTTAATTTCAAAGTTATAGAAATAATGTCTCCTGATTTCTTAACTAACATAAAATAAGAATATTGGATATAGTCTTACTAAGAATAAAGCAATCGTTAGCAATCCAATTTTTGTCTCTATTGAATTAAGCCAAAAAGACGTTTGCAATCCAAATTTTTGTCTCTATCATATTAAGCCAAAAAGATCTAGTTAATCCAATAATTTTTTTCTTTCAGATTTAAAAGATATGCATAGATATAGCATATAGGAATATAGGTATATAGTAATTGAAGGACTATATAACTTCATTCCCTTTGCAACAATCACTTAAAAAACTGTTTCGGTATTATATAACTCTAATTGTACGAAGAATCGATAGTTATATAACTAAGAACTTATTTCATTCTTTAATTTCATAAGCAAAAGATCAAATTTCATAGATATTTAATACATATTTGTATATAGACTAGATCTGTATAGGATAAATTTTTAAGAGAATTTTTTAACTTACAAAATTAATCCCCAGGAAATAATTTCCATACATTTGCTATGTAAAAATTTGAATACCGATTTTTGTATAATGTTTGAGATTGCCCCTGTCCCCCTTTCCCACTATGCTTCTCAGTTGGTTATACTTTTGGTATCAAGTGTCCTTAACCACCCCCCTCCCACTTAGTTATTCTGTTGTTGTTTGTCCCTGTCTCTTCCACTTGCAACAGCTGCCACATTTTGTGACTTTTTATGCAAATTTTGTTGTTGTTTTTTGTTTGGTATTTTTTTTTATTTTGTATGTCACCAAAGGAATGGTCTTTTTGCCCAACACCCCCCCTCTTCACTCTCTTCCTACACACCCGCACATACTCTTGAACCTTGAATCGATAAATGGGTGAACAAAAACAGAAGCTACCGTTACAGTTAATCCTGGAATTGACTCCTCCTCTTTGGGTTTATGTCTTAAATTTAATTTGTTAAATTATGAATTTTGCAAAAGGAAAACTCCTAGATCATACCTTGTACTAAGGAAAACTTTGTCCTGCGTATCTCAAAAGTAATTAAATTGAAAACAGAGTGCAAAGTGCACACAAAAGGCGGTCGGAGCAATGGGCGTGACCAGCAACAGACATACATATGTTGGACTATGTTGTGTCGTCTGGTTGGGATTTCTCCGGACAAAAGTCAAGTGAGTGTGTGTGTGTGTGTGAGTGTGTGTATGTTGTGTGTGGCCCAACACAAAAAGTGTTGAAAAGGGAATGAAGCAAAGAGCAGAGCAGAAAAGTGGGGGGAGAGAGCCAACTGGAAACATGCTGACAGGAATCTTCAGTTCCTCCAATACCTTCCCACTCCATCCCATCATCTCTATCCAGAGTTATAGTTATGATGATTGTTGATTTAGAGTTTTTAGTTCATCCTGCCCTTCGTCTCTCGTCTTCCTTCCACCCTTCTTTTTTTTTTTTTTTGTGTTTTGTACATGGTCTTTTCTCTTGGGGGATTTGTTATATAGTTATAGGAGGGCATGCAATTAATTTGGTAGCCAGGCAAAACTTCAAAAGGAGCCACCGCTGTCAATGGAAGTCTTTGATGCAGTCACTCCAGTCTCGATCTGTTGCACTGTTCCCAGAGTCAGGCTGTAACCCGAGACCTTTGGTATGCCAACAAATTCTTGCCAAGCAACTGAGTGGATCCTCCGTTTTGGTTTTGTCTGTCAACGTGAGAAGACTTGACTTGTGGTTGACATTCACGATGAGACTGACAGCCGTATGGCTGCCCCCGACCTTCCCCTAAAAATTCCCTTACAGTGCAAACACAAGCAAATGCCCTTCAATGTTGATGGAAAGAAGGGCAAATATTTAGATGACTGTGATTCGTTACGCTGTTAGTTACTACACATAATATGAAAGGTTAAGTGTGGATTTTGTTGTGGGTAAGGTTAGTTAAAGGTTAAGTTGATTGATAAGTGAGGTTAAGTTCTATGTTAAGTAAGGTTAAGTTGATTAAAAAGGTATACATATGTATATTATTTTTAAAAGATATCTATCTATTTATATAGTTAGTCGAATTCAGAAGAATCATCGTGACAATTCGTAATATATAAGATCCATCGTCCATTCAGACGTTTTTTTTTAACTTGGCCACATTTCCACCATTTTTAAGCCTCTTTCAATCTTAACTTTTGCGGTTAAATCCTTTCCCAATACAGTGTGGATAACAGGGCATCTTGTCAACTAACTTTGTGGCTTACATATCAAATTTCCAATGCCCAAGCGAAAAGCACACTCACAATCACACACACACACACAGAAGGTAAATCTTCCCAAGATGAGTGCATCCTGCTCATTCAGTTTCGTTTCTTTTTCCTTTTTGTCTCTTTCTGATATGCCTGCATAATTACACTTTTATTAACAGTGAACGAAGAGAAGCCAAGTGAAAAATCCCGCCACCCATCGCCTTTTGGCTCTACGTCTACGTGCACGGATTGTTGAATGCAAACAGGTGCGCCAACTACCATCCAATATGAAATGCCGCCAGCTGCTTGCCACTTCCTCGTCCTCGTCCTCGTCCTCGTTGACATCCTCTTCTGTGTACAATGATGAGTTGTACTGTGCTATGCCATGCCATGCCGTGCAGTCGTCGCATTCGCGGCACATCCTTGGAGACACTTGAGCTGGCACTCGGTTTTAAATGAAGTGCACACGCCGTTATGCACATCAAAGTGTGCCGACATGAGCGGCCTAGGTAAATAGGCTGTCTAATTAGCCACGCCCCCTCGACCATAATGAACAGTAACTGACTTCAATGCTACCAAAACTGTATTTGCCTTTTTTTTTTTGTATACATAATATCCGCTGGGAGTTTACTCACAAGCAATTACATAAACCATAAAAAAAATAATAATATATATATATATTTATATAAATATACACATCCATCCACATCTATGTATATATATATATATATTTTGTGTATATGTATGTATGTATATAATATAAAGTAAAAATCGGTGGAAACCGATGTTTCAAAATGCTCTTCAAAATGTTGAAATATCCCTCTATTTTTCTCTCTTTCTCTCACTCTATAACAACTCGGTGAAAACTGTTAACCTTAGATCACTCAGATCATAAAACTACTATATAATTTTAAAAATCTTTTAATAAAAATCGTTTAAATTGTTTTAAACTTTTAAATCTTTGAGGAATTCCATTTAAAATTTACTTATTTATATGGATTGATTAAAAATAAATAAAAAAAAAAAAGTTAATTGAATATCAATTTTAAAATTAATTAAATATGATTTAAATTTTGCTTCCATTTCATCTTAAATGTGATGTAGAGTTCAACACAAATGGCGCTAGAGTATGTCTTTTGTGGGCATTAACTTAAGAACTAAAGGAAATACATATATATATATATATAAGATAATTAATTAATTGTTAAAAAAAAAGATTAATCGATATATTTCATATATCAATCATATAGCTAAGTTTCTTATAAAACAATCAATTTGTGAAACATTTAATAAAACACAATGAAACAACACACATAAAACTCCTAAAAAACGATCTTAAATCACAGTTTTCACAAACAAACAGAAAATCATTTTCGAAGAGCACGAAACCAGCACAGATACAATTAAAAATCACACTTAATCCACTAGATTATAAAGTTATACATATATATATATATCATATGATAAGTTTATATGTATATATATATATATATTTAAAAAAAGTATCATTTAAAGAGATATCCGTAAGTTGTTGTTGAAGTGCTATTATCCATCTGGTGGTTATGATTCTTGATTGGCTGCATAAATCCTTTGATATAAGTGCAAAGGTGGCACATTATCCAATAATTGTACGCTTGGAGGTGGTGGTGTCAAGTCCAATGGCGTTGTGGATGTACTCGACGTTGGTATTGTGGAACTAAAGCTGGAAGAACTCGATCTAGCTGAAAGCGATTGAGCTGAACGTGTTCTTCTTAATGGCTCTGAGGAGGCGGACGCAGAGCAAGTCCCACCACCATCACCATAGCTATGAACTCTGCCCACAACTTTAAGTGTGGCTCTGTAGGGTACTTGATCAGCAGCCGCTTGACTATAATACGATTTTCGCAAAATGCAGCAAATTGCCAAAAATGGTATCGTGAGTATACCAAAAAAGCCAATTGTTATTATTAGGAGAACATCTAAACCTTCGGCAGACCAGAAATTCAATGCATTGGCATGAGACTTGAGGTAATCCGCTCCAGCGGACTTAAGTATAAGCTCAATTTGCCTTATAGCCTGACCAGATGGATTAAAATCCTTTCTTATTAGGCGTTCATTGAGCTTTTTAAGATTTTCTCCATAGGTAAGATTTAGAGTTAATTGCCTAATGCCATGGAGCAGGGCATCATAGGCAATGGCTTCATAATTAACAGTTAAAGAAACTCCCTGCATTTGTAAACGTTTGGCCATAACCTCCTGTTCGGCCAATATGGGTATGGCAAGTATAGGCGTTAGCCCGGCTATAGATTCCCAAACACTTAACTGCCCACAGCTACTAATAAACAGTTTCATTTGGGAATGAGCTGAAAATATATAAATATTTGAAATTATAAATAAATGTTTGACATAAATTAAACAATAACTTACCCAATATGGCCTGCTGTGGCCACCAATCACTAATCATAATATGCTCTGGTAATTGATATTCAGATAGAAATTCCTCTTTTTCCCACTTGATTAGAAAATGAAATTCCTTTAAATGTCCAAAAACATCTAAAATAATGGCCAATTTCTCAGTTGGCAGCTGAGCAGTTTGTACATCAGCTCCAAGACTCATATAGATAACACCACCAGAAGATGATTCCATAAACGAACGTAAATGCTAAAAAAAAAATTATACAATATTATATTTAGATTGAACTGAATAAAGTCTCTAAGAATATTAATCTTACATTGGGTATAACAAGTTCCTTCTCTTGCAAAAGGTGCATCCCACCAATTTCCACCATATTGGGTAAATAGGATCTTGGATAATGTAAACCAGGATGGGAATTGATTAAAGCCAAACTAAGATTCTTCGTCAATTCCCGATATTGTGGCAATTCTTTGACTAGCGGCTCAAAGTGCTTTATATAAACCGATTGTTGAGATATTAAATGAAAAAAACTAGAAAGAAAATTAAATATTAAATATGTTAAGTTGAAAATTGAATTATTTAGTTATATTGTTGGATTAAATAGGAATAGCTCGAATTTGAAATCTTATTATTTCTCAAAGCTAAGTAATGCAATTTTTATAAGTTTTCTATATGCTATTATATCTATCGATTTCTAATATGAATTTGCAGTTTTTTGAATTACCAATTATTTTTTATAGCAAGAAGTTTTCAGTTCTTTTGGTAGGCTAGTTAGAATCCTTCTTTGTATAGAAATGAATATATCTAATACTTGACATCTACAAATCTATAAATATAATCCTATAACTTTTCGATTACCAAATTTAGTTAGAATTATACATAAATACAAATATCTTTTGTTTTAAAACAAAGTACTAAATGAATCCTTTACATTTTCGTCTATTGCTCGGAGTTAGCTAATGGACATATAAAATCCGTTTCTTAAATGTAGTTTAAAAGAGGTGGCTCCTATTTGGCATCAAGAAACTAAAAATTGTTTATAAAAATTGAAAATTATTCTATTTACATGACTTTATCTAAGATAGAGATCATGACTAAAAGGACAATCTTTAGTTATAGAAAGTTAAATCTTTGGATTTGAAATTTAAAGTATTTCAAAGTACTCCAATATCCATTTCAATTTTTATGTACAACATACTTGTAGGTCAATCGTTCAAAAGTACTCATTAGGGTATTCACAATTCTCTGGCGGGTATTCATGCGCTCCGTAAATGGTAAGAATTGGCTGGGATCGAGCGATGATGCCTGAGGATTGCCAAACATATTATTTAGCCAGGAATTGGCACCGGTGGGACTTAGTGCTACTGTCGGTACACCATAGTAGAAAGCCAATCTGTAAATAGAAAATAAAAATTTAATAAAAAAAAACATGTCCCTATTTTTCATGATGGTTACCAACTTGACTCACCCCAATAGAGCATCACTTAGAAACAAGTCAACAATAAGCAAATCGAATCTTTCGCCGCTGGTTAGGAGTTTCTTTACTTGGCCATCGGCTAGTAGTAAGTCCACATTTGTTGTGCCCGCATAGATTAATCTTGTGAATCTCTCCATAACACTCTGGGCACGCATCTCTTCTGCCTCATAGCTCATGCCCATATCCAGCCAGTTCTCTTTGAGACCCTCAACACGAATTTCTCGTATATTAGCCAAATCGCTATCGCCATTCTCCTCGCCATGGAGGCTGATTAGTGTAATTGAATGGTTTGCTGGACTTGCTGCCAATTCCTGCAGCAATCTTCGGCCAAATAGGTAATGACTCTTCCATACACTTGGCAAAATGGTTAGAATATTGGCCCCGGAGATGCTATGGGCAAATAATCCCATTAAAAACAACTGCAGTAGACGCATGATGACCTCGACTAGATGAGTTGCTTATCCGGTTTTTGCACCACAATCACACAGCAACTACACACACACACACACACACGCCGTACACACAAAACAACACAGCGCTTCCTTGTTTCCTCTCACTTCCCACTTTACGCACCCACACACAAATACACAGCCACACGCAGCCTTCTATTATTATCTGTTGCCGCTCTCACTCTCCTGGCTGCAGCTAGTCCTCATTTTTCTTGTTTCTCTAATCGAATTTATTATGAAATATATCTCGTTTTGGCGCTAATTAAATGCACAAATTTTTATGAATACATGTAGGGCAAGAGTACAAAAGACGCTACGAAAGTGAAATGAAGAATAAACAACCAAAACAGCAGCAGAAGTAATAGTAGTAGTAGTATTAGCACAAACAACAACAACTATAGCAACTACGTTTATTGTGAATGGCAAAACAGTGCTGGCAAATCTAGACAAAAGAATTGCCCCAAAAAGCCATTAAATGCCAAAGATGTTGAGGAAGGTCGCTGAATCTATAAAATGTCTACTTTGCATTTCAACAAACTGTATATTTAACAAAAATATATATTGAAATGTTATACAGTTAGGAATATAAACGTATTTTATAATATTTCTTTGTAACAAATATACCTATTCAAGATAAAATCAGAGACAACAATATATAAAAAACTACATGGTCTCTGAGAATAAAATGTTATTGGCATTTACCACACTTTTATATCAAATTTAAAAATATTGTGATAAAATTAATAGCTAAAAGCTGTCAGATTGACATCACTGTTTCTACCCGGCAACACTATAGTGAATAGCAAGTTCTTATTTGCATTTAAAAATGCTTTTAGTATGGTCACACTGTTTGCAATTTTGCCCCCTTGCTTATAATTGTTGTTGCTATTGTTGTAAACAGAATATTTGCATATAAATTTGAATTTATTTGTTGAAGCACATTTGTTCAATGAGCACAAATTGTGTAATTTGAATGAAGATAAATACAAAAGACAAATACATACATACATTGTGTAATTGTTAGCCAAAATAAATTGCTTAAGCAATTGTCAGGCCGGCAAGAAGAAGAATTAAATACAAATTCTTGCAATTGGCGCAAGGCCAACAAAAGTTCGAAAATCAGCAAAAAGAAGAAGAATTGCACTAAAAACGGCAATAGAAAGCGTAAAAAAATCGAACAGCTGGCAAACAAGAAAAAAAAACCTACAAAAACTTGTTCAGTTCAGTTCTATTGACACCTCTCAAACCCTAAGTACACACCAAGACAGAGACAGCGGCACCAGGTGAGAGAGATACAAATTCATCCATAAAACCGAACAAAAGCAAAAACAGAAAAAAAAAAACGAAATCAAAGCGAGAAATTCTTACATAAGCCGCAAAATGTCGAAATCCCAGGAATTGAGTAAGTTTCCAGTTTATAGAAAACATTTTAGAAAAATCGATTAATTTAATTAATTTACTTAAGATTTGATCGATGTGGACAAGCCGCTATTTGATCTTAGTACATTTACGGGCCGCTTTAATTACTATGCCTGGATGACTGATCCCCGGACTGTCCTGTTGCCCAGTGAACGTTTACTTCAAGCCAAGGATATGATGGAGAAATACCGTCGTGGTGAACAGCCAAAAGAAACGCAACTTAAACCCGAAGAAGTTCATTATAATATGAAATTATATAGCTCGGCATTCCATCCGGATACAGGTGAACTGCAAAACTTTTGCGGTCGCATGAGTTTTCAGGCAAGTCGCGTGATATAGACAGATCTAATGATTACTATATCTATTGGCTAGCACATGTGTACCTTAAAAATAGCCATCAAATGACGTAGCCAGCCAGACACTAAATGAGGAAAAGAAAAACAAACACTTTGAGTGATTGCCAAGAATTAAGTATAAGCAAAATAGAGAAAGAGAAAAAACTAACTAGGGGAAACGCGTGTGGATCAACAATTTTAATCAATTTAATATGTATATATAAGTATAAGTATCAAATCTACGCAGTGAATCAGCAAAAAAAGATAAATTTTAATCGATTTCTCTTTAAATGATATTTGTTTTTAGTTAACTAAATGAAGAATCGAATCTTTCATGTTGTGGAAACTATATGTACATATAAATGACAAGGAATATGTTTTTATACAACTCTTTGTTTTTTATATAAACAAATATGTCAGATATAAGTCGAGTCAAAGATAGTTCAAATAAAGAGTATTAAACAAGGCAGGTATTAGTCGTATCTCTTAGATAAAGCTACAGTTTGTTGGCTTACATTTAGTAAGTTAAAGTTAGGGAGATGTAAGAGCAATCTTTGATATACATTTAATTAACTTAATTCAATTAATTATAGGTACCCGGTGGCATGTTAATTACTGGCGGAATGTTGGCCTTCTATCGGACTGTGCCTGCTGTTGTGCTTTGGCAGTTTATCAATCAATCTTTTAATGCTGTTGTTAATTATACAAATCGTAATGCCAATTCCCCGACTAGTGTAACACAATTGGGCGTGGCATATGTATCGGCCACAACATCAGCTTTAATTGCAGCCATCGGTTGCAAGAACTATTGGTCAAAGAAGGCGACACCGTTATTCCAAAGATTTGTACCCTTTGCAGCAGTGGCAGCAGCAAATTGTGTCAACATTCCGCTGATGCGTCAAAATGAGATACTCAGTGGCATCGAGGTTAAGAATGCTGATGGTGAGGTTGTTGGCCAAAGTCGTTTGGCCGCCATTAAAGGTATCAGTGAGGTGGTGATCTCTAGAATAGCCATGGCTGCTCCTGGCATGTTGGTGCTACCATTGATAATGGAAAAATTGGAAAAGTTTCCAGTTTATAAGAAAATAAAATGGATAAATGCTCCATTTCAGACATTAATGGTTGGCTGCTTGTAAGTTGATTTAATTATCTCTCATAATTATCTGCTAAAACTATTTTTGTGTTTCGTTTAGCCTGTGCTTTATGGTGCCAACAGCTTGTGCCTTCTTCCCGCAGCAATGCTCTTTGGATACGGCCACAATGCGTACCTTTGAGCCAGAACTGTACGAGGATATGAAACAGAGAACTCAGGGCGTTATACCAAAACGTGTCTATTTCAACAAAGGACTTTAAATTGGTCTGCATCATTATGTAAACAGAACAGGAAGACAATAATTTGTTAACCGCTTTTGTCAATGTGTTTTTTGTCTTAGCATTTAATATGTAGTTTTCAAATCGCTCAATGCTGCTGCTAAACTTGTTCCTTGTAATCCTTTTTGTAACACATTTATTTTTGTTTTTTTGTGTATATTTGTGTAGAGATTAAGCTGAACAAAAATATGTATCTCAACTCGCCGTGTATTTGTGTAACAATAATAGGTATTATTTCCTTTTTTTTGATAACTTGAGATTAATCTGCTGCTAATGCTAATACTATTACTGCACTGCTTGTACCTGTAATTGAGTGTGTTAAAAGAAAAGTTTTCAATTGCCATTCTAAGTAATTCAGTTTTCAAGACAGTTAATAATATATAAATACACATGATGTTACTTGCTATTATGCAATAGATATGCTATTCTGTTCAGTAAAGTTTAGTAAAACTAATTAAGCAGAATGACAAACATAGGAGAAATTCATATTCACTTTTTATATTTCAATCAATTCATAAATATTCTTTAATATCGATTTGCTGATTTTAAATACAGTTCCTAGCAATTCTTAGACTTTGAAAGACTAGAATTTAAAACCAAAAAATTGTTTTAATAATATACTAAATATGTTTTGCCAATTTTACTGAAAGCTTATAGGCTTCTCATTTCCCCTAAAAAATTGTATTTCCCAACTAAATTGGTTTAAAATACTGCAAATCCCTAAAAAACAAAAACTGATATATAAATCTAACACTATATAATAGTTTGTTTGCAAAACCAAAGATATATAATATGAAATAGAGAACTAATGCTCAGTTGTAACTATTTGAAAGTTATATTGCAATTGATTTGAATATATTGAGAATTAAAAATAACCCAACGATAGTTGAATGTTAGAAAACAATTAAAAAATTAACAATTATAAAGAAGTTTATTATAAAAAGGGGACTTAATCCACTGCCACTTCTTATGAACCAGGTAACAGAGCAGAAACAGAAATAGTAGATGCAAATGCAGTTACTCAATATAGTTAACAACAACAGTTAGTAACAATAGCAATTTAGATTGTTGAAATTTAATATAAAATTAGTTAATCAATATGTATGTGTGTGTTTTTATGTTGTTTAATTAAATGAAAAGAAAACTAATTGTTAAATGTTAAATTATTCATCAATAAAGTCAATTAAAACGGCATTTTCTACGGGTTTTATAAACATTTTTATTAGGTATGTCACTTTGTTTTAGTATCATGTATATATATACTAAATATATATATATATAAGTTTTACTAAACTCTTACTGTTTTCTTGTTCTTGTATTTAAGTTGCTCATCTTTGTTTTAAGATTTTCTTTTTGTTAGTGTTGTAAAGTTTACAAAATGTGCAAAACACAACTGTTTATAGTTATGGTTAGGGATAACGGTTTGTTTTTCTTATTTTGTGGGTTAAGGGGGAATTTTTTTTAAATATATTTTTTCTCGGTTAGATTTATTATTTTACCTCTGTCTGTGTGTGTGTGTTTGTGTGTCTCTGCACCCAAGTAACAAATATTTAATTTTATTATTTTGCATTTCACGGACTTTTTTTTTTATTAAGTTATAATTTTAAATTTAAATATTTTTATTTTTTTTTTTCTTTTATCTTGGCACTGTCGTAAAATATTTCATTTTTTTCTTAATTTGTTTTTAGTTATTTTTCTTTTTTTGTTTATTTTTTGTTTTCTTTCTTTGTGCTCAACATTGATGAAAAAATTCAACACTCAGATGTAAAATTTTTTTACTTAAGTTTAAAAAAAAAAAAAAAACAACGCCTTTTCGTGGGTGTACGTGTGTGTGTGTATGTGGGCGTGGCCACAACAACAAATGCGCTGCCAAGCAGCGTGTCTTTTCTTTTTATGTTTTTTATTTATTAATATATTTTGTAAAAGTTTTCTTGTGCCGATTTTTATTTTTTATTTGTTTCCGAATCAGCAAAACATTAATTTTAAAATTTGTTGTTTTTTATTTTTGTTGGTTTTTGTTTTGTTTTAAAATATGGTCGACACGCAAATTTTAAATTATTTGTTAATTTTGTTACTTAAATTTGTTGTTTTTTTTTTTAGTGGCTTTGGCTGTTATTTAAATATATATATTAATATATTGTTATACTGACTGAGGCATTTAACATTAAACTTGATTTGCACTTAAAAAATTAATATATATATTTTCTTATTTTTGTTTGAAAACTTTTTGTGATTAGTTTAGTGAAAAATCGTTTAGATAATGCCTGGCCATTTGATCCTTGAAAAAGGAACTTCAATCCGATTTGCTTTAGCTGCCTTAATACAAATGCTTTCTTTCTATATATATATATATATATATATATATATAAATTACGGTTCTATGCTATATACATATATATATGTAATACTTTATATATATGTATATATATTATCAATCAATCATTAGACATTGTCTCACAAAATAAATCCAAAAAAACAAAAAACCAACAACATTTCAAAATTGTAAGACAAATTTGAACAATTTATCAATTTATCATTATTATAATGCCCCAAAATTTCATGCAATCATTCATTTCAACAACAATTCATTCAAACATTCAACATTCATTTCGCTGTATTATTCATTACCTAGGAATAAGTATACACAAATAAATCAATGTGGATATATTCTGGAAGTTATTTTGATTTTGTTTCGTTGAGTTTCAAAACAAATATTTTCCACAACAACAACAGAAAAAAAACAAAAAAAAAACAGACCATATATATAACACATATATGAATAGGTATGTATATATACCTATGTATATATATATATATATATATATATGGCTCTCAAATTTCAGTTTGTAAAATCCTTTATCTTAAATCTTTCTTTTGGTTCCTATCCATTTTTGTTTTATCAAACATTTCCATTTATGGATTAATGTAAATAAAATGTAAACAATTTGTTGTTTTTTTCTTCTTTTTTCTTGCTTTTACTGAGCATTAACTTAATTTGTTCAAACAATTTCTTAATTCTTAAGAGTTATAATATGTTTATAATATAATATTATTATATTCCTTACAACCCTTCATTTTTTTTTATATACTTTTTAATTTTTTATTTAGCTGGCACAATATTTTTATTTATTTCCTGAGCTTTTAGAATATCCTGTCCTCTATATATATATAGATATATATATATATATATTTTTCAAAGACTTACCCATCATTAAAAACAATAACGTTTTCCAAATCAGTCAAGCTTTTCTGTATACTTGTACATATACATATATATATATATATATATATATATATATATATATATATATACATAATAGTACTTCACTTTCTCTCATATGGAACGACTTTAATACTCTTGCAAAAAGAAATACCAATAGAAATTCAATTTTCCAATGAGATACAACTCCAATTTCCATATATACTATATAGAACAGTCTCAACAGTTAGAGATTCCATGGATCGTTTGGCTATATAATGACTTTGTGTATTGTCTTATATATCTTTAAGTTGATAAATTCATTTAATAATGCATTAAAAATTCTCTTTTTGTGCTTTAAAGCTCAGCTTAAAAGATTTGGACATCAAAAGCCTATCTCTGATTTTGCAGGTTACTAAACTTTTAATCTAGTTTTGAAAAATATCTATAAGTATGCCCTAAAATTAGCTCTATACATATGTATATATATTATTTAGAGATCGGACAATAGAAAAATTTCAATAAAAGTTTTTGCAAGGGCATTTCAAAGATCGGTTAACCGACATTAACTTTCGGTATCATATTTCTTGGACCTATCCAACCTCAAATATATATATTTGAAGTTGAAAATCTCAACTTCTGTATATATATATATATGTACATATATATACATATCTCTCTGCGTTTGTATCTTAAAAAAAAGCCAACAAGCTTTACCTTAACCACTTCTTTTTTTTATATTATATATATTCAATCCATTTATTTTTCGTTTTATATATATACACATATATCTGCATATATATATTTATGTCTTGTATATATATATATATTATATATCATTTATTTTTTAATTTTTTTTTATATATTTTTATTGCGCACAGCCTTTATTTTTCGAAAAATTTCTGGTTTTATTTGTTGCAATTTCTTCGTTTTTTTTTTTGTTTTGTTGTTCATTATTATTATTGTTTTTTTGTTAATATTTTAGTTTTTCCTTTTTTTTTTTTGTTTTATTTTGTTATAAACCTGATAAAGTTTTGTACCAACATTGCCTGTCTCTGGAAAATCCGCTGACATCTTTATACATATATAAATATATATATATATATATACTTTTCTTTGATTTTACAAACCATTTTAATCGTTTAGTCGGGATATAGTTGAAGGGGCCTTCAATTTTTTTGATTGAACGGGTGGTTTGCTCTGGAGGGGGGGTCAATGGAAGGCTGTTTCATTTTTCCCCATTACGTAAAAATGTTGCCACAAGTTGTTCCAGTAAAAAAAAAAAATATATATGAATATATATATTTTTTTTTTTTTTTTTTTGTAGAAAATATTTAGCACAAGGCTTTTGTAGTTCTCCCCCCTCTCCATTTGTTTTTCTCTCAGTGTTTTAGTATTTATTTCCTATATATTTTGTAAAATGTATTTGTGTGTGTATGTGTGTGTGAATTTGTAAGGTTCTTTTTTTCGCAAAATTGTATTTTATTTTTCGTTTCGGTTTTTAGTGGCTTTTACTTGATTCATTAAAACTGTTTCACTATTAATGTAAGTGTGTGTATATATATATATATATATATATATTCATATTCATATGACTTGGCATTCAATAATTTGTTGTGTTTAAATTTGTATTCATTTGTTTTTAAACCATTCGTACATACATATAATATAACAATTATACATTTAGTAAATTAAAAAACTAATCGCCTAAAAACTGTTTTTTTAATGTATGGATATAACCATAGATCTATACATATATAGATGTGTATTTGTGTGTGTGTATACATATATATATATATATATATATTCATTTGACTTGGCTTAGGAGTTAAATACAAACATGTACATACATATATATTTATATATATATATATAAATATATTTTATATATTTCATTTTAGTTAGTGGATATAACATTGGATTTTGTTTTCATAAATTTTCGTTTGTGTTTTCTTTTTTCTTGCTTTGTTTTAATTAAAGTTTGTTGTTTAATAAACATTTTTTTCTCTCTTTTCTTAATTAGAAATTATTTATAATATTATAATATAATATTAGTTTTTAATAATAGGGGCAGGGGAGAAGGAGTATAGCGGAGATGGGCATTGGAAATTATTTGTTTGTTTTTGGGTTAACATTTTTGTAAATTCAAAAAAAAAAAAAAATAATAATAATAATAATAATTAAAGGGCAATAATATTATATATTGTGTATTCAGGAAAAGTTACAATTCTTCCATTTGGATTTACACTATATATATGGATATATATATATGTGTGTATATATATAAAACAGAAGGAATACCGATTTCACTGATAATTTATTCATCTGTATATGCATATGGTGTGTGTGTGTTTATGTGTGTGTTTCTGTGTGTGTGTCAAGATTAAGGGAAAAAGTGTTGTCTGCTGTCCGTCTTTTAGACTGCCATCTCATCATTATCGCCATCCTCATCCTCATCCCTATCATCATCATCAACATCTTGATCGTTGTACTCATCAGCCTCCACAATTAACTCCTCCCGTTCATCCTGTAGATGGTGGTGGTGGTGCTGCTGCTGTTGCAATTGCTTTGAGTTGGCGACCAGCACCACTTCTACAACGGATACCGCTTCCGCTGTTGTTGTTGTCGATGTGGATGAACTTGTTGTACTTGCTGGGGACATATTATCCGGATTATTGGTTGCCACAATAATGGGTGGTGGCGATATGGCGGCAGCAACAACATTTATTGTTTCCTGACTTGGCGGCAACACAAAACACTTCCCCCCCAGTTGATCTCATTTGAGTCCCGTATCCGATGATGGTGTCCAACGATCAAATTCAATACCCGAATCAGGTGATACACCAGTAGCTTTGGCCAAATGTGCGGCCATATAACCGCCAGTTTGCATACATTTACAATCGGATGCAATGCAATTGCAACTAAATTTTGAGCCACTTCGTCCGCAGCGTGCCATTGTTGGATTGCCGGCAGTTAGGACATTTCCTGTTGCTGTTGTTGCTGTTGCTGTTGATGCCAAATGTGTGCCCGTTGTTATAGTATGACCCTCATCCATTGCCAGATTATCACTGGGACTTAGTCGTAGTTGATTCTCAAAGGATTGCAATTGTTGCATAAAATGGAAATTGGGCGAAACATCCGGTTTCCGGTCACGCACCATCATGAAAGCATCGTTCAGGCTGAGCGCCCGTGTATGCATCAAATAGGCGAGCGTTACGGTCACCGAACGTGAAACGCCGGCCAGGCAGTGGACCAGCACCGCCGAGTTCGCAGAGCGCGCTTCCTCTATACAATAAATAAATAAAAGAAATGAAAAGAAGAATGGAAATTGAAAGATTAATAATAATACTAACCAACAGTCTTTCTCTCTCTCTATGATCTCATATATATACGTAATTATAGAAATCAGAACTATATATAAATTATATATACATTGAAAACTTTTTTAAGTTCATTTAAATTATATCTTATTACTTTAAAAGCAAAATTTCTTAAGAAAAGATCTTTTTTATATAAAAAATATATATATAGTATATATATATCCGTTACTTAAACAATCTCTTTTATATTCTTATTATATTCCTTTATTCTATATAGTTTACCTATAAACTGTATGGCAGCTGGAAAATGCATGGCCAAATCCTGGGAATAATGATCGGTAATGGGTATTTGCAGATATTTTATAATGCCCGATTTTTCAAATTCATTTGGCAAATCCGGTGTGACATTTAGAACGTACTAAATATAGAGAGAATAATATTAGTTGACATTTTTTTTAAAGGATTTTCAATTATATCATTTTGTTTTACCTTAATATTATACTTTTGCAATGCATTCGAGTCGCAACTATGTGAAGCATTACCCAAGAATAAAAGACCTGGTATTATCTCAACGGGCGCCTCATTGTAACTATGATGATGATGATGATGGTGATGATGTGTTGTACTCTCACAGTCCGAGGATTCGGCTGAACTGCTACAAGCCGAATCGGAATGTGGTGTAGAAATGCGTAGGGATCTATTGAAATCAATATATATATATATATATAAGTTTGACATTTTATATAGATTTTTTTTTGATTTATCTTACCTTAGACCCATTAACTGATCGGTCTGTACATTGCGACTAGATTCCATTTCTTTGTTATGTGCCTGATTATCATCCTCACACCATTCCGGAAATGCTTGACGAAAACTGGAGAAACCATCTGTAAAATGCAAAAGAATAAGAAAAAAGAGAGAATTAAATAAAATGAAATGAAATGAAAGAAGCGGCAAAATTTTAGAATGCTTTTGTGTTAATATACTTTTATTATATATATATATATATATATGTTTTTTTTTGCGCTTTGTCTTCTTGTATCTTTTTTTGCTCTTTTGTCATATGAGGCCTGTGGAATTTGTTGCGTTCGTTATGCTTGGCCAAGTGTAGCTTGTCTTGGTCTTTGGTAAGGCAACACCTACGTAACAGCACACACACACACACACACAGAAGAAGCTCACATATGTAGAGAAAGAGTAATATACCTGCTACTTGTCAGCAACCATACACCCACACACACACACACACATATGTATATATATAAAGAGACAACATACGGTGAAACCTTCATTCAAGTGTGCGTGAAATTCTTTCAAGCGACTCATTCATAAATAAATGTTTTGACTTTAACTCTTTATTAACCCCCCTTCCACTCCCTTCCTCTCAGTTTGCATTTCTTTTTGATACTCATTATCATCATTAGCATGATCATCATTATCATCCACAGTGAGCCCAATTAGAAACGGAAATGGAAGGAAAAATCGAAACGGAAATACTATTTCTATATTTATAAGCATCGACGACTCTCTCTCTCTCTCTCTCTCTCTCTCGCTCTCTCTCTCTCGCTCTCTCTATCTGTCTCTTGTCTATGGGAATTGGAATTCAAATTGAAATTGTCATCCATCAGCATAAACACAAAACGGAAGCTTACAATTTCCTACTTGGCGCATATTAAATGCGATTTCGCAGAACGCAACAAAACACAAACAAAAAAGGGAAAAAAAAGAAAGAATAAATGAGAAGAGAAAAAAAAATAAACGACTATGGCAAACAAAATAAATGAAATCAAACAAATGGAAAAAAAAAAAATAAAGGAAAAAACAGAACAATACAGAAAGAAAAGAAGCAAAAAAAAAAAATCAACACACGCACGCACACACACTCACACACACACACAAAAGCTGTTTACTAGCTTATCACAATCCGGTCAACGGGTTGTATACGCATTATGCCGGTTCAATATTTTACTTTAAAAATAACTTCAAGATACGGTAAGACTAAAGGTAATCAAAGCCAAAGTCAAGTAATAAAGAAATATGAAATACACTTTGATTCCAGTGACAGTGATTTCCCACCACTCTCCCCTTTCCCATCCATCCCATATTATCATCCCTTCATTCACTCTTTTGAATATATATATATATATGACATGACAAACTGCATTTGATAGCAATTTCCGTTTGCAAGAGTAAGTGCATCATCATCATCATCAAAATGATCATCATGTTAGTCTATCCTGTCCCAAATGTAATAATATTTGCTCCTTTTGGTAGTGATTGCATAACAAGCCAAACGCAAAGGCAAACGAGACATGTTGGCAAGGTAATCCATATGAATTTCATCAAAGATTGGTCCTTCTTAGGTTATGGTTTATGGCAACAACAACAAAAATACTAGCCAATTGGCAATTGAAATATAGATTTATATATAAGAAAGAGAAAAAAAGGATGTCAATATGAAATGCAAAAATAACTTTAAATAAAAAGTGTATATAGTATATATTGATAATTCATAAAAGATCTCTAAACTATATATCTTATTACCTTATCTATAAGTTCCCTTTTAATATTGAAAACTAAAATAAGTTTCCATTTTTTGTTTATTTTTATACTCTTGCAAAAAGGGTAGATTAACATTGATCATAAGTTTGCAAAGCATAGAAGGAATCATGTTTGACTATATAGAATATATATATATATATATATATATATATATATATTATAAGCTTAATCAGCACGATATACCCAAGTTCGTGTGCCTGTTTATCCATCTTTATAGATAAACAGAATCCATTGACTATATCAATTAGCTCCTGTTGTTTCAGAATATTTTAATAGATTAATAATTTGTTCGTTTTAGAAGCAATTGTCTTAAAATTTGGATATAAAGAAATATCTCTATTTAATTTTAGTAGAACCAGTCAACTATATGCTATAGCTACCTAAGAAACAATTGTATTAATAACAAATTTTTGCAATGATAATTACTTTTTTCTCAAGCCAAGAAAATTAAATACAATAAATTAATTTGAAAGTATATCAATAAACCAGTAAGGGTATTAGAACTTCGATACGGCAAAAGAATCTATATAATTTTGGAAACTTTGATCTACTACTAAAGAAATTGTTTGACTTTCATTAAAAAAATGTTTCTATATATATATTATATCTTGTTATATATTTCCTTGTATATGATCTATATATTATCTTTATATTATCAATTATATGTTTTAGTAAAATGAATATGAAATTGAAACAACTTTTAAATATATATAATGAATAAAGTCGTTGAAACTATCTTTGTATATATCGCGTTTTATCTTAACTTGATTTACCATATAAGCAGATACATTTATCTATTTAGTATGTTTTCGTTTTTTTTTGTTTTTGTGTCTTGTCACGTTCTCTACCTGTTGTGTGTGTATATATCTATCTATACTGTTTCATTGATGAGTTCACACACCACACACACACACACACATTGCCGAATGGAAACAACGACCTTCAAAACATTTGAAAATGTAAACTTGAAAAATAAAACAAAACAAAAAAAAAAAATGACAAACGAATGCGAGACAACAAATTGAAATTTGTTTTTAGTTTTTGTGGTTTTTTTTTTGTTGTTTTTGTTTTTGTTAACCGGATTTCTAACGTTTAATAGCACCATCACCTCGCCCACCAGCCCTGCCCACTTGACAAAACATTTCGCATTTGTATTTGACAAATAAAATTTATATATAGATATATATATTTTTATATATATATATATATATGTATTTACAACTCCAACAACAAATGACAACGATTGCCGCCTTATGTTCGATCATTTCATTTCTCTCATTCATTGTTCATTTATTTGTTTATAAATATATATATATATATAAAATGTATAGGTATATATTGTTATTACACTTTTTTATATTTTTTGCTTTCATTTTGGTTGTTGCTTATCTATCTCTCTTGTTTGTTTGTTTTTTTTCTTTCTGTGTGTAGAGAGAGAGAGGGAGGTAGATAGATAGAGAGTATAAGAGAGTGAGTGGGTGAGGGGATGGGGTAGAAAACGTGAGTTAAATAACTTTTAGCTTGCCATACAAACAAACAACAATACACACCCATATACATATATACAAATATATATACAGATATACAGTCAGTCAGTTATATGCACAGAGCTCTATTCATTCAACATTTTGCCCAACGGAAATGACGTAGACCCTCAAAACAGTTAATATAAGGAGATGGTGAAGGAGGAGGTTTAGATTTTAAAGGGGATAAGAGTATGGTTAATGGTGTGTGTGGGGTGTGTGGGGGGGTGTGAGAATATACGGGTCTGGCCCTTATATGGTTTACTTTTACATTTCTGGAGGAGGGGGGGTCATTTTGCTTAATTAATTTGTGGTTTAGGTGACGCAGCTCCCCTTAAGTGGAACACATCATCAGTCCGTCAGTCAGTCAGTCAGTCAGTTGGTCTGTTAGTCTGTCGGCACTATTTGGCACTCAGTACTGGCCATCGTCCGTTAGATACACATCAGGTCACCAGGCACGTACGTCCGTTTAATCCATCAATGGGGGTAACCGCACAAACCGGAAGCGCCACAGCACGAGCAAAATATAGCAAAAAAAAAAAAAAAAAAATGCAATACATACAAACAAACAACAAAAACAATAGAAAAAACAAAACAAATTCCTATTTATAACAAATTGTTTAGAAAGTTTAAGGTTCTTCTTGGAAAATGCGTTTAGATTATAAATTTAGTGGGTAATCGTTAGCTATATCTTATCGACAAAAGTTCCTTCGCACTGATTTCATAACAAATTTTTGTTCTTGAGAACAGCTGACCATAATTAGTGTGGCTGCAATTATGAAATATGAAAAACCGTTAAATGGATCAAAGGGAAGCCTAGAAACAAGAAAAAAAGTGTGGCTGCATATTTTTAATATCAATATTAGAAATAAAACTTTAAAAATTAATATGCCCACACAATATTTTTAAAGGTTTAAGAACTAAGAATATTTATGAGATAAAAAAAAAGTTAAAAAATTTAATGAAATTTGTTGCAAAATGTAAAAGTTTATCCAGCTTGGAGTAACCTTGATAGACCAGTTGAAAGTAATAATAATATCAAGTCTCCCGGGTCTGGCCATTTGGCATTTAATATTTGCAAATTGTCAATTAACTTTTTAGATTATATCTCTTGATAGCGGGCATAAATAATACATATACTTATACATATGTACTTGTAAGCCCGAAGGGCATCATTCCAAGTGCAATCCAAATAAAACTTGTACATTGACATTTGCAGTGGCGACACAGCACCTACTCTTTACCTCCACCCCTCTACCCATCTACGATATGTATCATCATCTGCCATTTCATCGCACTCACAAACAGAGAGGGAGAGAGAGAGACAAAGACAGAGAAACAGAGAGAGACAACATCTACTTTACCTACTAGTTATTTTATGTCGCATCGAATCAATCATGTTGTAATCAATATCAATCAATTTCCGTTCCTTTACACAAGTTCTTTAAAATGTCAACGTGTGGGCGGCGCGTTTTTGCGAAATTAGTAAAAAAAAAAAAAAAAAGAAATAAACAAACACAAGAACAAGAAATAAAAATGGAGACGAAAAACAAAGAGAGAGCCAGAGAGAGTCGGGGAGGGGGAGTGAATTTCAAAAATAAATTCTCCTCCATCAAAAACGGAAGTGGTAGACATTAATATATATCTTTGCCTTCAAGTTTTCTTTTTTTTTTTTTTGCTCATATTGAGTTTTTCTTTCCTCAATTTTCCATTGCAGTTTGTTTATGCCACAAACGGCGGCAGAGTAAAAAATGTTTCTACAAAAATAAGCAAAAAAAGAAAAAAAGAGAGAAGAATGTAAACAAAATTGGGGCCATGTCGGCTCGGTTTTTTGGCTTTGGATTGTTATATAGAATCCTATTGGATGGATTGCTTTTCATCTTATTTTTACAGTAATATACCAAGCAGAAGATGGGGCAAACAGAATGTTGTATACGTGTACATACATACATATATATCTATGTATGTATGTATGTATGTTTATTGAATGTGGTGCGGTCGGGCCGGGCTAATGGCTCGTTGTGACTCTCTGACTCATTGACAAATAGCATTGAACTGCATGGGTTGTCGTGGTCTGGTTTTTTCATTCATCATCTTGCAATACATATGTTTATTTATACATGTGTGTGTGTGTGTGTGTGTATATTTATATTTATGTGTTTTGTGTAACACATGGCTGCCGCCGATTGCATTAAACAGAACAGTGTTCCCCTGTCATACATTGCGTATGCGTAATATTGATTTCAGTGCCTAACCCCATACCATGACACATCATCATCCCATTTTCTATCAGACACCATCTCTCACACAAATCCCTATGACAAACATTTCAAAACTCCACCAAAAAGCTAAAAAGTCCACAACAGAATGTTTACAGATGGCATGGCATGGGATGGAATGGGATGGGATGGGATGGGATGGCATGGCATGTGCGGCAGATGGAAAAATGCGTGGAGAGTGATTAAAAGCATATTTTGTAATAAGTAACAACACAATGCCAGAAATAAGGTGGGGAAGATAAAAACAAAAAGAGAAGCTATTTCACAAAATTCCAAACAAATAACAAAACAAAAAGTAAGAAAAAGGAAATATACATGCATATACTTACCTATATGTAGACTTAAATGATTATGGGTAGTCATATTCATAATGAAAGCCACTTTATATTCCTTTAACTTGTTATCTGTATATAGCAGTCTGTGATATTGTATATCTACATTGCATTTTAAAGCAATTATTTTGTCATAAAAAGTCCTTCTTGAAAGCTTTAGAATTCTCAAGTTTAGATTTGTGACTAACAGCTGATATGTCATCAACATCAGCTGATAATTCTTCTTAGAAAAGCAAAAAACTAAGTAAAGTATTGCCTTTGGTTAATTTTTTTTTTTTTGTTTCATTTTAGAAATCTTAACAATTTTATTTTGACTTTCAAATTAAGTACAACAAGGCTTTGATTTAAAACTTTGCCAAATTTCTTTTTTAGATAAATAGAGGAATACCCTTGAGGCATTTTATTGACTAGCTTAAGTACTTGACGTAAGACCCAGGAGAAAGAGAAAGGAAGACAGAGAAAGAGAGAGAGAGAGAATGGCAAGTTAAAAAAAACCCAGTTCCAGGTGCTGTCGACATTCGCCCACATTGGCCACCGCCCACGGCTATAAAACCAAAAATGAACGTAGCTTAAATTGTATACGACAAGAGAGTGAGAAAGAGAGACCTGACTAAATATACACAACAGGCAACAACAGATATAGCCAAAATACAAAAAACGAAAGAAAAAAACTCAACTCAAATTCTAAATAAACGCCCGCACATTAAAAAATTCCACACTTTATGTAGTAAGACTAAACGACTTTAAAATACCCTTACATCTATGCAAATAAAGGGGAATAAACTTTTACAAAGCAAATTACAAGTAAATGACAATTATATATACTATAACTTCTAAAATTATATGATATTTAAAGCCTTCATTTAATAATTCTTACTTCTTGTAGATCTCTTAGAGATCCAAGTTTAGTTATTTCATTCACCTTTTGCAAAAATGTACAAATTAGCCAAGACATGAACCACACACATAGAGAGGACTGATGCACCTTAAGTACATACTTGAAAACATAAATATATATGTTGGCATGCATAGTTATATATATATGTATAAATATTTTCCAGCCCACCCCCTTCTACACTATGTTCCAGACCCTTGGGCATTACAAAAAAAAAAAAAAAAAAAAAAAAAAAAAAGAGTTTTTCCTTTTTTTGTTTTTTACATAAGCCGCCTTTGAAATTGCTTTTATGAATGAACCCCAAAGAGAGTGGCCAAATAAGTGGCAAGTTTGCACGCAACCATTTTGGTTTTTCTTGTTATTGTTGTTGCTGTTGTTATTGTTATTGTGTTTTTCCTACGTTGTTTTGTTGTTTCTTTTTTCAATTTTGTTTGCATTCAAAATGAGGCGAGGAGGCCCATGCATAGTTAAAGTCCATTTTTATCCCATTTCATTCATTCATGCATTCAATTTAATTTTTCGCTGTATTTTTGTTGTCGACTCAATTTGCTGCAATTGAGCTGCTGCTACTGCTGTCGGGGCTTGGGTTATGGATAGTCTTCAAGTGGGTCGAAGAAGGGGGAGCGTTGGGAGGGCTTGATGTCGTAGAGATAAAAGGGGGTTTTGGGGTAAGCGGACGTGGCGACATAATTTGTTCATTCTTTTTGTGTTCAACGACTTCCGCATTATTAAAAGAGGCAAAGAGAAGGAGAGAGTGAGAGAGAGATAGAGAGAAAGAGAATGATTAAAGTTAGTGCATCAGTTAGTTAGTTATTTCTGTCAATTTTGCTGCTCAACTGTTGAGTAGCAACTAGAGTAGTTAAGAGGCCGTTCTACAACGTTGCACATGCTAATAGCTGACAATTGAGCCATGTGAGAAGTATTAAGCATTAGATACAGAGAGAGGGAGAGACAGAGATAGAGAGAGAGAGAGAGAGAGAGGTTATTATAATGATAAAGATGCAATGTTAATTAGCATACCGGAAATTAACATAGGCATTCCAAAAATTGCAATGCTCTAGCAATGTTTCGGCATTGACCAACACTAACAAAGATTTGATTTAAGAAATTTGTTCGTCAATAAACTGTAAAAGTTAAGCAGACATTATAAAAACTAGAAGATTTAAATAACGGTAATTTAAATGAAGAACTACTGTTAAACATATTGATGGGACTTCATTTGATTTTGTTTTTTTCCAACTCTACGCACAAATAAGGTTTCAGGCAATGGTATTATGTAAATTTTCAATGGTAATGTATTTGCTAGGAAATTAATTAATTTCCCAAAATGAATTTCCACCCGAAATATGGTAATTCTAATGAACCTTTATACATACATACATATGTATACATATGTATGTACACAGGTAAATATCTGTATATATGTGTGTGCACTTCTCTGTAATAATTAGATGCCAACAGCTTCCCAGTGTGCCTTCTCTATTTGAACGGATGGCCCAATGGTCTCCATCTCCTCCTTTTTGTACTACAATTAAATTTCTGTTGATTTATTTGTTTTACAACGAACTGGCATTCCCTATATAACCTACAGTAATAATCATATGTATATATATATTATGCAATCATACATATATGCATACATCTATTATGTAATCATGAATATTCATAGATATTTGCATTAAGATGGATACCTTTATATAAATACATACATATGATGCTTATATTTGATATTTTTACCTACTCTTTTACGTATATTTACACAAATAATTATCCTTTTTCTATATTTATAATTAGCATATTAAAATTCATTTCTACACTAATATTTCAACATGTTTTTGTATTATTAGAATATGATACTTCTACTTCATACTTATTTTGGGATTGAAAGTAATATTCAAATTCATATTCGTATATAAGTTGTACTAACATACATACATATATTCACATTTCTATTCAAACTCATATTTGTAAGTGTGCATATTCATTCTCATATTCTTCCTATTCATCTTCCAACCAGCTCACATTTTAAGGCATTTAGTCAACAATTAAAATATAGTCAAGAGAGTATACATATTATGGTTAGCATGTGTGGTAGCGAATGGGGGAGAAACTGATTGAATGGTGCATGGTATGTGTATAGGTTAGGGGTAATACATATACATACATATTTATATATGTTTGTATGTGTACGTTGGATTTTGAAGGACTTGCCCCTTGGGACCTAAACAAAAATGTCAAACTGCGTAAGCCAATCAATCAAAATGTAAATAAGCAAAAACCTTATTTCGTTCATTCCACGCCCACGCACAGAACCAACAATTCTTAGCCTACATACATACATATACATACATCTATACATACATATACTCCCGGGTACTGTGTGTAATGCTGAAAGGGGAGGACAAATTCGGGGGGCTTTCTGTAATGGTTGGTTTGCTGTTGGATCTATAAATAGGCACACAAGAAGCCGCAGCAGCTTAACCCAGACCTGGGATGCCGCATTATTAATTAATTATATTTTCTGTTTGCGCACAAAAAGGAAAAAAATAATAATAATAATAAAGTAGAAAATGAAATTCGGCAAACAGAGCAACAGAAAATTTTACAATGCAAAAGCACTCACTGACACACACACACAAACACTCATACGCATACAGTAAAATCCGGGATAATTGAAGTGCCACAAAGAGCATGTGAGAAAGTGAGACAGATACAGAAACAGAGAGCGAGAGCTTTGTAGCTATATACATACAAACATACATACATTCAACCAAATTGTATCTGTGTAACTGTATATTGTGTTTCGTTTGGATTTTAAATGGATTGGTCGATCCAACATTGACACAGAGTACTAAAGGGAGACGAAGCAGAGTACAGTTCATGGTAGATGGATGGATAAATAGATGAGGTAGGTCGAGGGGTAGCTCGTGGCGGGGGCGAGGGCATGAAGCTTTTGCCAAATGGGGTCAAGTTTAATGTGCAGCTTCCTGTTGCTGCCGCTTTTGCTTCTGTAATTGCAGATGGATTTGCTTTGTCATTTCTGTTTTTGCCTTGGTTTCCATTTCTGCTTTGCCTGGGGCATGCAACAAGTGCAAAGCGACCAATAGAGGAGGGAGTATTTGAGTATTTATTTTCTTTTGTGTGCTCCATTTCTTGTACTTCTTTATTGATTTTCACCACATCTTTTGCACTAGTTTCACTCGTTTCATTTTGCATAATGAGGGAAAACAACTCACGTGAATAAGCCGTGTTTGCGGCATTTACGTTCCAGCTCACATTCTTGAGATGTGGCTCATTACCACCCCCCGCTGGGCCAGGTCACTTATGCTCAATGCCTTTCCTTAGTCCAGTCGGTCCAGTTTACTAACAATAACAAAATTTCTATACGGTAGCTGCTATATAATAAACAACGTGCCTTGAATATCATTTTCCAAATGATATAGTCAAAACGTCAAAAAAACCGAAACCAAAACGCAAAAAAATAAATAACGCAGAACACAGAACAGTAGTTCTATATGTAGGCAGGGGAAAAGTGAAGAGAGAGAGAAAGAGATGCATATACATATATGTAGGTGTAGAATGAAGACAAGACTCGAAGCCAGAAACTGAAACTGATGTGAGACTCACAGCCAAGTAAAGCGTACATAAGGCAACACTCTGACCATTTTATAAATATTGCATGCTAGAGGGAAAAGTACATAGGTACACACGCACACACACACACACAGAGAAAATTAAAGTTATTAAAGTAAAACAGAAATAAACTCTTCGTTACAAATTTCTGTTGATTTTAAAAATAAAGCTGGTAGACAATCTGGTAAAAGAGATACTTAAAAACCCACCTTAAAGCTGGCACGTGTTCAAATTGGCAACAACAAGTTAATAAATATATATATAAACATACATACATATATTAAATGAAATAAAAATAATCAGTTCCATAACTCGGAGGCAGATCTTAAGTACCAGAAGCTCTTTTGGCGACCTTCTGATACTGCATATTGCGAGGTTCAGTGTTTGTTCTTTCCCCTGTATATTGTCGATCCCTTTAAAACAAGTTGAATTGACTGAAATACTGTTTTTACTTCTGCTCCACCAAATGCATTTTATGATCAATTCAAACAGAAATTTAATTTGAATTAATTAAGCTCTTTATATAACAAGAGATGAAAATTGTCGCCCAGGCCAGCCAGTCTACTCTCCTTTTTTCACTTTATTATTATATTCACGCCGAGTTTATTGTGAGCCCGCACAATGCACTAGCATTCTGTTTTATACTCGTGTCTTTAGTGTTGCATAAAAATTGCGCACAGACTGAAGTAGGAGGAGAAGTAATACAACAGGGCACACACACACACACACCAACCAGTGCCAAAGTGCCCCCATCAGACAAGCCCGCGCGCTTCTCTCAGTTGGAGTAGTTTTTCCTGGTGCTGGTGCTTGGTGGCTTGCTGCTCCCATTGCCTCCTTCTTGTTGACATAGCTCGCGCTGGGCAATAACAAGAAGCACCAACCACAACCACCAGCAAAAGCATAAGATGAAGATGACGGCAGGAAAGAATAAGAGGTAAAAGATGCAATAACAGCAGAAACAGAAGAAGAGCCAATTGTCAAGGGGGACCGACCGACCGACCGACCCAAGTAATGCCATTCGAGATGAGCACAAACCAAAGGAGTTAATGGTGGTGGGAGGCAACTCTGACAGACTCAAGACTCTGGCAATATTGAATAGTATGCGAATAGTAAAATTTAATTGCATAGACGACACACTAATGCTCTTTGCAAATGAAAACTAAACTAAGAGAAACTAATTTGGTTAAGTATTTAATGGAAATGAATGGAAATATAATAATGTTACATAATTTTATTTTTGTTGGTTTAAGTAAAGGCAACATACATATTTCAGTGCTTAAGCATTTGCTCATCTCCTCTAAATGCAATCGAATTTTGTTTCCTCCATATTGGAATATGATAAACATAAACTGTGAATTTCATTTCACGAACAACACGCACGCACACAGAGAGAGAGAGAGAGAGCACAAATCGTTTATTCTTCCTGCTTCTACTGCTGCTTCACCTACCATTCTCCCATCATTCCTCCTCCCTTTCTCTTCAAACTCAATCAACCAACCATTCTTAGTAAACTGCTGTTGTTGTTGTTGCTGTTGTTTGCTGCCGCTGCTGCCGTTTTTATGGCTCGTTCTCGTTTTGGAATCTGTTGCTAATTTGCACTTTGATGAAATGCGTTCATGTTGTGCCTGCTACTCTTTCTCTCCCCGCCGCATCTCCTTTGGTTCTTACACATTTTTTTGCTCTTCCTTCTTTTCATTCTTTTGCTGATGCTCCCCACCATGCCCCTACTTATTCCTATTACTGTAGATTTATGCATGCAAGCAAGCGCACACACACAAGCAGCAGCAATGGAACTTTTTAGCTCCATTTCATTTTGTTCGTCTTGCTTTTTTACTCCCTCTCTTTGTCTCTCTTTCTTTCTCTTGTAAGGAAGTTTTCTTAGCCTGGGCCTTCCTTCACAGAAATATTTATGAAGAAATGCCGGGAGGGCTACACCATGAGGTGTAGAAAGGTTTGTCCCATGTTTAAGATCATGCCAGAGGTACCCTAAGAAAAAAGGAGTGGATTTGATTCTAGACAGGAACAAACAAATTAAGAGACAAGGAAAAAGGAAGAAGGATCCAAGTAAACTAGGCACAACACTAGAGAGGGGTTACCCAGGAACCTTAATAAGATCAATTAGATCTATGCCACACTACAATGAGATCACAAACACTACTCTTAAGGTATCGGTTAGGAAGTTACCCGGATGCCGGCGCCTAGGGAGACCTGTATACATACATCTGTACATCTGTACATATAATAATTTTAAACTGTCGAAAGCATCGTTAATAAGAATGTCCTTTTTGCAAGGGTATTGAAATTTGAGGTAAAGCTAAAATTATTTCTTCCCTTTTGGTTGTCTTTTGGGATACTTTTTGTTGTTGTTTGTTGTTGATGTTATTTTGTAGTTTTTGCGCCGCGACAAAAGCCAGACAAAACGATTGGCTTCTTGGTTGTTTGCTAATTCCAAGAATATAACAATTTACGCGTCCCCCGCCAAGAAATGAAATAAAGTGAATGGGGCGACTCTTTTTTGGGTCGTTCTTTGTTTGCATGCATGTGTGTGTGTGTGTTTATGTTTTCCGCACCCTGGATACTTCCGTTGAAGTGCAACCCGTAGTTATTTATACAAATACATATACATACATACTTGTACAACATTTTTGCTTTTTGACCGGAAGTCGTTCGTTCAATTGCTGCAAAAATAATTTTGCACAAAAGATGTGGATGTCGATTTCAATGTGGTTGTTGTGGATGAGAATGTGGGCCTCACCGTTAGTCAGTCGACTTGACTGTCTGGCTTAATTAAAACCCACACAAACTTTGACCCAAATCCCCTAGTAAGTTAAGTATAGAGCAACAATAAACAAGAGCGACAAAATTTTTGCCGTAGGCTGCACCATTTGGTCCAGCGACCAACTTAAACTATGTTGGTATTATGTTGCTGTTGTCATTGCGACTACTACTTTGATTGCTTTATAAGATGGTGACGCCAACACCGTGATATGGATATGGTTATGGAGATGGCAATGGAGAGGAGAGAAAGAGAGAAGATATTTGTTCGATTCTTGTATGTATGTACATATGTCCCCCTTAGAATGTCCACTTTGCATGTGGGCAGATTACTTTGCGGCAAAATCATACAAACAATATTCAATTTTTTAGTGTTTACAGTGGTTCTCAATCATTGAGAAGCCTAACAAATTTCCATTGCCTACCTTAAGGTGCGTATAAAATTAGTTTTTCTTAACTTATATTGAAAAATATTTACAGAAAGTTGCAAATTTATTTTATAAAAGTTAAAAAACTAGTAAAATAAGGAAATTTCATAACTTGATCAATGGACCTTGGAGGGAATTATGTACATATATATCTAAGTGTTAGATATATCAATTATTTGTTTTTCTATTTTAGCCTTAAACAACTTTTCAGGCTTGATTTTTCTATAAACAAAATGAAGTTTAACAAATTTAATCTTCATATTTAATATTTCGAATAAAAATTATATTTCTTATGTAGGTTTTCATTCAGCTTTCATTTCAACAAGTTTTTAAAGAGTTTGATACCAATGTTATTTGGCATTTGCATGTAGGTGGGCCAACACAGCCAAAACCCAAACCCAAAATCAATCTTGAGTCCAAACCCAAACAAAAAATTCAAGCAAAAAGCCAAATGGCCAACTGTCTCAGTCATGGTATGTTTGTGTTTTTTTTCCAGTTAAGACAGACCAGTTGACTTTGTTTTTTTGCTGCTGCTGCTGCTGCTGCGCTGCTGCGCTGCTGTAAAGTGTTTTTTTATTTTTTTTTTTTTTTTTTTGATGAATTATCATTAAATTGTAATGAAAGAGATGCTGGCAGGCAATCGATTCCAAACGGCCTTGGGTTTGTGCCACGTGTTTTTTCTCCAACTCCCAAAATGAAATACATCAGAAGAAAAACAAAAAATGTGAAAATTGACCAAAAAGAAACGAAATGGAAAATAAGTTAAAAAGCAAACTTGTCAAATTGAGGCAAACAACTCTCCAAAAAAAAAAGAAGAAAAGCAAATTGGGAAAATCTCTAGTTGTTGCATTTTTCTTGGATTATTTTTTTTTTCATTTTCATCTTTCTTTTAGCCTTTATTCTTTCATTCGTTTGTTAGTTTGTCTACTTGTTCGTTCGTTCGTTCATTTTTCCGCTGTTGAAATGCGTTTGAAAATGCAGCAAAGATGAAGAAGAAGAAGAAGCTGGAGAGATACGATGATCTTCGGGAGTTAAAGAGAAGTTGAAGTTGTTTTTTATGGTTGCGCATGCGCAGACCAGGCCTCGAGTTCAATTTCTATAAAAGGGTCGAATGGAGTAAAAGACGGCGGCGAGGCGAATAAGCAACAGCAGATGAAGAAAGAAAAGGCAAAAAGAAGAGAGAAAAGCTTTGTATCCGCTTCGACCATAATAACAAAAACAAAAAAAAAAAAAAAACAAAACAACAACAGCACGAAGAAAATAAAATTCAAGCGGCAGCAGCAGCAGACAAGTTCTCCTCACCAATGAAGAAGAATATGCAGTCAGCCAGCCAGCCGGAGGAGACTCCCCAATAAAAACTCTGGCGACGACGCATCGTTCATTGACTCGACACTAGAATCTAGAGTGAGGGAGCGATAGCGGAGCAAAAGAGTAAGAAAGGAAGAGTGAGCCAGATAGAAAGAGAGAGACAGAGTGCAGAGGGTGGAAGCTGATGATATGGGTTCGAAACTTTGCTAAAATTAAATTGAATTAAATCAACAACGGAAATGCTTAGTTTATATGATCTGTCTCTCTTAAAATCACAAAATTTGTACTCTCTACTACTACTTGACCTCTATACCTAACACCGGCCCTAACCCCGCACATACATATGTATGTATCAAGAATACGTATAATATTTCCCATTCTTAATTGTTTTTATTCTAAGAAATTGCAAGACAAAATGTCATTTAATTAGAAACAATTTAGTTGTCCCTTGCCCACTACTGCAACTTATTTGTTGCATAAACATTTCATTCCATTTGATATAGATCCTGTATGTGTCCTTTCGTCGTTTGCAATGTAATAAAACAGTTAGCATTTCATGGCTAATAAGCCATTATAGTCCCTCATTTAATTTTGCTTAAGATGGTCTTAAGGCTTTTAATATATTGGTTTTGTAAGGGTATTAAATATAGAATTTGTTGAAATAAATGCAAAGATAATGAAGTGAAAATTAAAAAAAAAAAAAAAAAAGCAAAAAAAAAAATAGGTGCGAAATTTGATTTAAATTAAATTATTAAATCACAAAAATAACTTAAAGAACATATCGCAAAAGTAGTAATACAATTTGAAGAATGTTAGAAAACAAAACATTGAAACTTAAACTGTTATATAAGAAAGACTTAAAGAGTCTTAACTTAAAGATATTCCAATTTGTTTATTTGTAAATAAACGGAAATTATATTGGTCATTATATTGATAGGAACATTCATATATGTATATATGTATATACATATGTATATAGACATATATATGTATTTATTTGTATCAATAACAACTCAATAATTCTATTCACATTCATTTGAATTGATAGTTTGGTTTTTTTTTTTTAATTTGCTTCCTTTCTATTGAATAAAATAACGATTATGGGTGATGATGATTAAATTTCAACTTTTTAGCATTTTGCCATTGTTCATGTTCATTGAGAAATCTGCGCACTCTTCTCTCTCTCTCTCTCTCTCTTTTTCTCTATCAATCGCTATAGTTTTTGTTCTACCTATGACTCATATATGTATAAATCGACCAAATATATGTATATATATTTGTAGATTCCATATACATATATTGTTCATACATAATTATCTGACTATATGTCGCCGCAGTCGCAGCAAAAATCAGACTCTGGCTTCATATTTATTTTTATCACTTCAATTTCCGTTCGCTTACAAGCCAATCCCCGGGTCCCCCCCTTCCTTCACACCCCTCCCCACGCACTGATTTAGAAGAGAAGGCTTTCCAAAGCTTACGCACGCACGTTTCACTCTACCACCATTCAGAGTGTGCTAATATCGCAAATTGACAATGGAGCGTCAACAAATGGACCGGCTATATGTATGTATGTATGTATATATATGTATGTATGATTATATATGTATCCCTCTTCTTGCCCATTTTACCTCCCTACCATTCTCTATGCTCCTCCTCTATATGCTACCCACATTCATTGTTTACTCGTTTCATTTTGAAAATAGAATTTGAAAAGGCCAAAAAATTAGCATAACATAAGGTCGTTACTCAAACATTATTTCTAACCACATATACACGTAATATATATATATATATATCTACAAATACATATGTACTTATATATATATAGTAGTAGGTAGATATGTATATGACGTCAAATGGTACAGGACTGTCCACTACATAGTTAGCGAGTGAGTGAGGGAGAGAAAGAGAGAGAGAGAGAGAGAGAGAGAGATGGGCAGGCTATCAGCTATTGTGCCATCCATTTATCTATCTACCAAAACTGATACCTGCTCAGGTAATTAGAGAATTTGTTCTTTTTTCTTTTCTGTTGTCTCTTCTATTTTATTTTATGACCTGAAAAATACCAGGGAAATCCTCCTCTTGACATTTTTGCACACACACACACACACCAAAAACAGCGTGAAAATTTCTTGTCATTGTGGCAGATCATAACGACACAGGCGAGTGCGAAAGAGATAGAGAATTGAGAGTCACTTGAGAAAAATGTTGTGTTTTATATTTCTCTTAATGATCTTCGAAATGGTTAAAGAATTTCATTATTTCTTTTGAGCTGAATGAATTCAGAAAATGGGATTTGCCATTTATACCTCTTGTCTGGCTATGAAAGAAGAAAGAAGGTCTGAATTAACGTAATCGTATAGCTTAGTTTTTAAGCTATATTTATTGGAGGAAACTTTATCAAATTAATTTTATTAAATGTGACAAGTATATATGTACATACATATATATATATATATATATATATATGTATATTTGTATTGACAAGTCAAAAGAATCAATGACCGGCTTTTAATAAGTTTTTTTCTTATGAGCTTTTATTTTTTTGTGGGCCAGTTTAAAGCGAAACAAACTTATCTTATCGCTTCAACTGCAAGCAGCTGAATGAGTGAGTGACAGCATAGTAAGAGAAGTGATAAAGGGGTGGGGATGGGGATATATATGAAGGTATAAACAGGATATGGGTTATATTATAAAGGTTTATCTACAGAAAAGTAAATATATATATATTTAAATATATAATTCGATATTGGTTAGATAAATTTAAAAATGGCAAGCATTCATAGCTTATTATTCAGTTATAGATATATCTACATCTATATGTATGTATGTATGTTTGTTTGTTTGTGTGACCCAATATGACATTTGAACAAACATCGATTAGAAAATCGTTGAGCGAAACAAGTTCACCTAGGTTAAAAGCAAAAATTTCTATTTAAAGCAACGTCGCCAATAATATTTTCTATATGTATATACATAGGTATGTATATATATGCATGATCCAAGATCATTCCATATTCACGATCTGTCTGTCTAATCTATTTGGAATGTGTCTATATGTTGGCTAACTGGCTGCCTGGCGCTAGACTTATCAGTTGCTAATATCATACATATATATGTACATACATATATGCATATGTATTTATGTATATACATATGTACATAAATCCATTTACTTTTACCTTTCGCTGCCATTTATACAAACAAACATAACAAATTCTCTCAATTCGTTTTCTATATGTTAATAATGTTGTTATTGTTGTTGCTATTGTTGGATCTTGATTATAAACATAATGCCGCACGTCTGTTCCGCGAAAAAAAAAAAATTGTTGTTTATTTATGGGGCCAGGCAAGGCGCTTCCCTATATTATTTATTCTTTATTTTTGTTTTGGTTCTTCTTGTGGCTGAAAATGCCGCAGCATTAAAAATAAAACAACAACAAAAAGAGAAAAAAAAATGCAAAAACTGAGAAAAAAAAAACATAATGTAAAAATAAACGGAAAAATGCCAGCAAGTAAAAATATAAATAAATTGAAATAATATTATTTTTATTCTCTTGACTAATTGAAAAAGCAACAAAGACAACAACAAAAAAAAAATCAGGAAATATTTGAAAAAAGTAATAAACAATTGAATAGAAAATTGGTAAATAAAATAAATAAATATTTGAAAAACTTAAAAAGGCAAAAGAGAAATTTATAATAAATATAAAGCTATTTTCGATTACTCTAAATTGAAAATTTAATAAATTTATATTTATTACTAGAAAACAAAACTTATTGAAATTTTTTTTAAAATTTACTTTATGAAATTTAAAATGTTAAACACTTTTCTTTAATAATATTGTTGATAAAACAAAGACTAAATTTATTTATTTACTTATTTCCTAATTCTTTTTAAATGAAATTTTGCAAAAACGAATGACTCAATATTAATTTGCAAAAGAAATGTCGTAAAAAGAACTTTTGTATAAAGAACTAAGCAAAATAAATAACCGATAGGCGAGATTAAAACAAAGAATTTGCAAAAAGAATTATGTATGCACACAGATGCATACATACATATGTATGTATGTATGTATCTATGTATGTATGTGTGTATATTTCTTCCAGGAAGAAATAATTTCATCATTGGCGAAATAGAACGAAACCAAAATGTAAGCGTAAATCAACTCGTTGGCCCTTTCACTTGTAAAAGGGAGGCAGATGTGTTAAGAATTGTGGAGTTGGAATAGGAGAAGAAGGTGGGCAAAGATCTGTACACTCACCTTGCAATGATACAACACGACAGCCATCCTGCTTTAGACGACGATGTAGGATATTAATGATCGAATCATTGCCATTGCCCAACATGGCAAATGCAGCGGCTCCAGTTGCTGCGGCTGCTGCCGCATCCTGATTAGGCATAGCCACGCCCTCACCATTGTACAAGATGAAGAGGCAGAGCTTATAACCCGTTTGAATGCGATCCTTTAGGTCCGGTGACTTGATGGTCGAGGCCAGATCAATTTTACCAGCTGCCAATCGTCTCAATACTATACTCGGTATACAAAGATTGACAGCGCCGCGTATATGTGATTCACTATACTCATGGGAGCCGCGACAATCCAATATGATCAGCTCCTTGGCATCCAGTGCACGCAGCTCCGATTGGAGCCACTCTTTGCTGCAGCATTCGTGCTCCGTTTCCGGCATGGTTAATGTTAACAACAATAACTATAACAACAATAACAACAAAAAACGAAAACTCAAAAAAAAAAAAAAAGAAAAACAAAATTTGAAGCTTTTCTTGCTCGCGCTCGCTTGCTTTCTCTTGCACACACTCTTTCCCTCTCTTTCTCTCCTTCTTTTAAGTCGAACTTAAACGGATTTTGTTTTCCTTTTGTTGTTTGTTTTTGATAGAAGTTCTCTTCTAAGTTTAAGTTTACACGGTTTTTCTTCTTCTTTTCGATTACAACAAAGTTTACATCATCTGCTGGCCGCACATTTTTTCTTGTTCTCTGTTTCTCTTTTTTAACGCTTTTTTCATTTGCTTTTGCTCCACGCACACACAGAGACTCACTCAACACAAACACTAAGAAAACCCAAAAAAAAAACGCAAGAAAATGGAATCCAAAAAAAAATTGATGTGTGTTTTGGTTGGTTTTCTGTTTGTTTAAAACTCTTTTATTTTTTGTTTTTGGTTCACTTTTTCACCTCGTTTACGTTTTGTGTTTTGGCCTTTTACTCTCCTGTTTCTGTTTTTATCATATTATTTCGTTTCTTTTATTAATTTTGGTATGTTTTTTTGTTGTTGTTTTTGTGTTTTTAGGCTTCACAATATATTACGCATACAAGCGCGCGCCAAATCACAACCGTGTGTATGTATCGCTGTAACTGTATATACATATATATTTATGCGTGTGTGCATATAAATATGTGTATGTGACTTGAGTTAAGGTGTATATGAATATGTGTGCGTTTGTTGTATGTTTGTATGTGCCCGCAACAACAACAATACAACACAAAGAGACCGTTCCGATATACACCGAATTTACCGATTTTATGTTCGTCCTACAACCTGATTTTTAGGTGCTTACGGCACAAGCGACACGAGCAAAGTGAATTATAATTTCTGTTCAAAAACGCTTCCAAGCGAACCAGCCAAGACACAGTCACAGTAGTGTTGGCAGAAATTGAGCGTCAAAATAAGCTAGATTTAAAAAAAAATAAGCCAAAAAATAAGCTAAGCTAGAACACACCATATAAACATCAATTTTTACATAATATTTTAATTGTATCATAAAAATGTTGTCGTCCATATTATCATCATTCGAATGTTATATATTTTTGGAGTATTTCATGGTCTGCAAAGGTATTCTTGTTCGATTGGTCGATTGAATTAAAAGACGAAAGTATTTAATTAATATAAGGGACGGTACACCCTATTTAATTTTATATACACGTTTTTCTTAGCCCAAGTTATTACGCTTGCATTATCAGTACCGATCCCTATCATATTTGAAACGTTTATATTCAAATTATGCAGCTACATTTTTACTACTTCTGATTTGGTGATCGCGTCTCCAGACTTAATGAGAATTATATTTAAAAAAAATAATTTTAATTTATTTTATAATTACCAACCAATTTAATCAAACTTATATCAGTAGATCCATCTAGTATAACGCTAAATTTTAATGATCCAACATCCAGAATAATAATAACACAAGCAAAGTAAGTTAGTTGATCCTATAAGCAAAATAAAATATAAATAAGCTAGATTTAAAGCTATAAGCATTTTTAAATGTTGTCATGCATTGCCGATTGCAAATATGCTAGATCTAGCCTTAAATAAGCTGAAATGGTAACACTGAGTCGCAGTTACACGCACACCAATGTAGAGATATGGCAGCAGCAGCAGCGGCACCCACATACACAGATGTGTGTGAGAGAGAGAGAGCACCTTTCTGTGCTTGCTCTCTCGCTTGATTTGGATACATCTGTATATGTATGTGTTTGTGTATACTCTACACTCCAGCGTGCTTGTAGCTTATGAATGCAAAAGTTGTTGGAGCAAGGTAAAGTGAATTGAGGTTGGGGTGCGAGAGGTAAATACATACTTAAGATAAAGAAAATATAGAGGCGAGTACAGAGAAATTATCAATGAAGTTGCAAATTAAAACTGAACCCAATTGAACCATTTGGCATTACTAACGCACATACACTTACTTCCATATATACATACCTATGAATGTATGTAAATATGTAGGTGTTTTTGGAGACACACTCTATGAAATAGTTAAATGTACAATAACCATGACCCTGATATTTTCTTCCCTAAGGCTATATTCATACATATGTATGTATGTATGTATGTGTGCACACATACATATATATGTATGCTACATAGATGAGGAAAATTTCAAGGATATGCCGCGGTTGACAGCGCGCGTGCAAAAATTTCTCCACAAAAAAAAAATAAAGCAGAAAGCAAAAACTGATTCGCCGCAAAAGCGCATGCGTTGCGTAGAAGGACGGCGGCACATGCTTTTCAAGTATATAAACTGTATATGTGTGTATATACTATACATATGTATATATGAATGTACATAAATATGTGTGTACATATATATACATATACCCCAAAAGAAGGCTGCAAAAGTGCGACTTTCGTTGAAAATTTTCATGAATGAAAATCCCACGCAAACGGCGAAAGACAGAAAGAAAGCAAAAAAAAACAACAAAATACATGCGAAAAACCCACGCACATTTTTAAGGCGGGGCCCACGGAGAGTGTTCGGTGGGGGAATGAATGGAGGCAATACTTAGTTCTCCCAGGACTTTAGCTTGAAAAAAAAAAAGAAATATGCGTGGGATTTGTAGAAAATTAGGTAAGCACCTAGGAACAGAATGGAGAACAACAATAACAACAACAATAGCCTTAGCAATAGAAACAACTTTAGCAATTGAAAGGAACAAAAAAGAAAAAAAAAAAAGAGAAAAGCTAAATGCAAGTAAAGTCTTTGGTATGTCCTAAGGGCTTGGCCTTGGAATTATAGCAAGGTCAGTCGACAATTTCTCAAAGTCGAGCAATTAAAAAGGAAACACCCATTTTATATGGACACCATAACTACAGTTACATACACACACACACAAATGCACATACTTACATACATACAAATGTAAGTTTGTGAATACGAATTTTAGCAACATGGTGAATCATTCATTATATGCGCCAGACCCAACCCTGAATCACTCCATTCCATTTCGACTTTTGCACTTAAGAATGAATGATATTGCGTGCAAATTTCTCGCACATCATGATTCCTATTCGCAATTTAACGATAGATTATGACGAAAGTATATATACATATACATATATATTTCTTATATTATTATATATAAAGATAGATACGTTGTCTAATCTGGCAAAACGATGACGTCCATTTTCAGCTGCAAGTGAGGCAATACATTGAGAAAATGAAATTGAAACACTAAATTAAAATTATGAATCAATTGATTTACGATGACTTGTGAATGAGCTATTAAATATCCATAGTATTATCGGGATACATCATATAACATTATAACTATAAATGAGTTATCTTAGAAATCTTTAAAAAAAAATTTAGAACAATTTTGGTACGTACACAAATAATTAATATTCCTTTTGAAGTTTTTATATTCTCTTTGAACTATATTTCATTCGTAATTCATTCATAATATTGAATACATAGTAGTTCTATTGATTTGTTAATATGTGACTGATTGTATAACAATGTATTTAGAAATTACTTCAGTTTATTGCGTTTAATTTGTTATTATCTGGAAAATCTTAAATTTATCAATCAGTTTTGTTCTGGTTCAGCTTCCTTTGATTTGACAGTTCTGACACATTTGCTATAGATAGAATAAAAACAGATGGAGAAAATTTTCTTAAAATTGTTTGTGACTAATTCAATGATAAGGAATGATCACAGGGAATTTGAAAGTTGCGATTTGGGTTTATTATAGTTTATAGGGTTTATTTAACCTTAATTGGGTTATTTTATGCATTGGTTTTTTTTTTTTAAGTATCAGCATTTAACTATCGGTAATTCACTGACCTAAAGCAACAGAAAAAGGCTTAAGTATATTCTTTGTTGTGGATTGTAGTATGAACGATTATGCGCGATACTTGTACTTCCGTTCCATTGCGATCCAATCATTCCAGCACGCGCTACCCACAACAGTTGGTTCCAGCCTCCAAAATGAAATTTCTGACTCATTCGGGTACCAAAGCGGATGTTGGTGGGCGCCACAAAAAGACTTTTGACGCTCTCCGACGATCGACAGCAACCACAACGGACGTTTTGACGTTTGACCAGCAGAAAGTGTTGCTGATTGTTGTCAGTCCAGAGTATGTAGTATGTATGTATGTATCTCTTCCTACTATTCAAATGACGTCGACCAGATGTGGAATAATCATTCAGCTTCTTTAGACTCTGTTTCTTGAACGGGGGACGCCCACGCACATTGCCGCATACAAAAACTTGCGATTGATATGAAACAAGCTGCGACCTGACCAAATGACTGACTCGAATGACGTTGGTTGCCGCTTTTGTTCCTCTCATATGGAGGGCAGGTTGCTTGGCGTGTGACTCAGCTTACCAAATGCTCCTCCTCAATGAATTGGCCCAGGCAACGTACCCCCCAAAAAAAAAAAAAAGCGGAGGCATTCAGGCCCAATCAACTTGCTAAGTCCACGTGCTTTTGCTTGGAACACCTACGCCAAAAAATTACAAACACACACACACACACGCACAGTCTACATACATATATAAATCCTTTTGACGTCATTACAAGGAAGGGGGTGGATTGACGACTTACAAAATACTTAAGGATTTCAAAGGATATGCCAGCATCATGTGTTACAATTTAATTGGCATTTCTATTCAATTATATTGGTGTTTGATAATACAAATCTATACATATGTACAATGGTTTTTCATTGAGTCAGTGTGTTACGTTAGGTAATATATTTATTTCTACAATTAATTATTATGTCTTTTCGCTAAAAAACATATTTTTTTTAACAAAATAATTTATTTTAGTGAAGCCCACATAGAAGAAGGGGTTAAATTCAAATGCAAATTTTATTGCTTTGTGAACTAGTTCCAGAATCTCTTGGGATTCATATTATTTTTGTTAATTTTGGATTTAAAAAAACTTTTATAGAGTTCTTTACCTAATTTAATTAGTGTTTTTTTTTTTTTGACTAAACATTATTATCATAATTGTTTTTAATAAAGGTTAAAATTTGAATTGGTATATGATCAAAATTATATATAATTCTAAATGAAAACTTTTAAATAGGCAGTTAAGTAAAGCTTTTCGAACTAATGAAGAGAATAATATTAGAGATAAAAATATTAAAATTTGTTTTTTCTAGCTTTACACATTGGCAATGAGAAGCGAGGAGGAGAGCAGTTGGCGATTTCATTGAACATATGTGCTTTTATGTACTACATGTGAGAAGCGAGGAGGACAGTAGTGATTGGGTTTAACATTGAACATACGCACGCTTATGTACTATATATGAGAATCGAGGAGGAGAGCATGATTATTATTTTACATTCATATGTAGAATGAAAATCCCAACTACTCTCCTCCTCGCTTCTCATATATAGTAAATAAGACCACATATGTTCAATGAAACCCCCACCTACTCTCCTCCTCGCTTCTCGTAGTCATCATAGATAACACAATTAGTAAATTTCAAGCAATTAAAATAAATTGAATGAATATTTTCATGTCCCTTTTGGTTACCTAATAAATATTTCTGACCACCTTTGAGGTCATTTTAAAGTTCCTTGGAGTGTCCTTAAATTATTAAAAAAGTTGTAAAATAATAAATGATAGAAAATTATTTGGAGTTGCAAAATAAAATATTAAATTCAAACTAAATTGTAAAATCAAATCAATAAAATAATATAACAAACAAACATCAATAACTGTAGCATCAAGATAAGCTAACAAAACTTTACAAATTTTCGTTTTTTATGATTTAAATTTTATAATTGCTTTTATGATTTTGTTGAAACTGATTGAGAAACTCTCGCATTTGCTTAAAATTTGCCTCCTTTTGCCTTTTTTGGGTGTTGACTCGGCGTGGCATGTATTTTTAAACTAGAGCATTGAGGCGCAGAAATTTTCAGCCTCCGTTCTAAACACACACACACACAGACAAACGCACGCCCATACACAAAGAGAAAGAGCGAGATAGAGATTGAGATTGAAAGAGACAGTCATGTGCAGCCCCCTTTTTTGCCCATCATTTGTGTTCCTCCCATTCAATTGAGAAATGTCGGTTTGGTGGGGCTAACGAAGGTTAATGCGTCTGTATTTGACCTCTGAGGTCAAGCTGAAGGCAAATTAATTGCATGAATTGGGTGAGCTGCTGCATCTTGGGCACCAAATTCGGATTGATGTAATTGAGAGACATGTTTGGATCCAATTGCAGTCAATTGGCTGGCATTCAACTTCCGTTACTTGGCTAAGCTATTTCAGTTTACGTATGTACATATGTACATACATACCAACACACATATGTATATTATTATTTACTTTTATCATTTTTTTTTTTTTTGCTAAGCGGAGCAAGTTGGCAACTCTGTTAATTATGTTGACCCAAGTAATTCGTAAATCAAAGATGTGTGTGTGTGTGTTTGTATGTGTATATATGTAAATGCGTGGGCGTATATATATTTTTATATATACATATATGTATGTATCTGTGTTTAGGTATGTATATAAAATTTTATTTCTGATAACACATTTGCACGCCCACGTAAAGGCAGCGACGCGTACTTCGCAGTCAACGCTATTTCCAAAAATCTCCCATTCACTACCAGCAACAGCAGCAGCAGCGTCGTCAGAAGCAGCAGCTGGCACACACACACAAATACAACATTTTACGCATTCCAATCAGCCATATAGCATGTGGGCGTATACACACACATACACACGCCCATACATAAATACACACAAATACATATATATTTGTGTGTATACAAGTACGGGAAAAAGTTATGAATGAAAAGCTGTTTCGGGTGTCAAGCTTAACAAGAATTTTGTTGTACACACTTGATTATTGTAAAAGTTCAGGTTTAGAAATAGAATATAGAATTGAATCAATTTGGCATCAAATTGACTATCAAATAAGTTCATCATTTATCAGTTTCAATTTCAGTAAGAGATTTGAATGTTATATGTCAGATGGTAATAGAAGATAGAATATGAAACATTTTGTCATTCAATATGAGAAATTGGCACCTGTGCGAATGCTTACGATTGTTACAAAAGCAATGAATAAGAAATCCTGGAGGTGTATGCATGTATGTGTAAGTATTGGTTTTCAGCTTATTGCGGTTCTACTAAACAGCTATAAGAACAGTGAAACTGGAAATTTCTCCAGTGGATTATTAGGATAACTTGTTCGTTTACTTGAACTAGCCAATTAACTAACTCTCTTTAAGGGACAACACGAAACACATACATATGCTTCCTCAGATCACTTTGATTGGTCATACCCTAATTTTTTAATACCTTTTTTTGCACTTGTCGGAGCATCAGTTTTAATAATTACTTTTTCATCTTATGCTTAAAAGCCATTCTTTATTGATTATTTTCTACATAAAGCATGACCTTCTATTGAGACTAGGCGGAAAAAGCGAAATAATTTAAATTAAATTTCTTGGCGGGCATTATTGCCCGTTATCGATATCATTAAAGTTTTTGCAGCACTAAACGTATTTTGTTGCTTAACACTGGATATAAGTACTAATAAATTGACATTAGCGGCAGCAGACCGGCAGTGTTATAAAGCGTACATTAAACCGAAAACAAAAGAAGAAAAGAATTTACTTATAATAAGTTTATATATGAGCTTTAAAATAATTGAATTTGGTTACTAATTTGTTGCTATTTTTATTAAATTGTGTGCCCCTCAGGCACTTAACTCGGTTAAATCTCAAACATTTCATTTCACAATACCCAGACAATAGGGACAAATAAAAAGTTCATTCGAGTTCAATCAACTTCAAGGCCAAATGGAGTCGGATACAACGGAAAAAGAAAGCCCTAAAACGTTGGAGGGAAGTGAAAGTGCTGGTGGAGGAGCTGAAGCGGAAAAGGCTGGAGAGGCTGAAGTAGCAACACCGCCAACGAAGAGAAAAAAATTGCTGGACAATGATGAGCATGGCGATTATGCCAAACAAGATGACAGCGATGACGTTACTGACGATGATGATAACGATGATGATGATGAGGAGGAAGTGCCCCAATTGGTGCAAAGCACACAAAGCAGTCTGAGATCCTTTCAAAGGATTCCCGTTTTCATAGTGGACTATCACAATGATGTGATGGAATTCATATACCGATGTCTAGGCACACGTCATTTACCCCTAGAAAACAATCTGTTGGTGCATTTTGATTCGCATCCAGATTTGGTTATAGCCAGAGATATACCGGCTAGTGCATCCTATGATAAGGATACCATGCTTAATGAACTAAGCATAGAGAATTGGATTATGCCCATGCTATATGCAGGTAAGTAATATAATATGACAATATTTAATATACATATATCAAATGTTTGTGCCGATTCTAAAATATTGATCTCTTTCAGGACACTTTAATCGTTTGGTATGGCTTAAGAATTCGTGGTGCCAGCAGATACCCACGGGCAAACATCAATTTCACATAGGGCACAAGGATGATCGAATCGGTGTGGATTGTCCCTTGGATTACTTTATTGCCGATGGCAATTATTGTCATAGCGATGATTTGCAAGAATCACGTCAAATTGAACTTCAAGTTTATGATGCCGACTCCCCAGAATTGAATCCATCATTGTTCATGTCATCGAAGGATGCCCTAGGCTTCATTTTAGATATAGATTTAGATTTCTTTAGCACTTCGAATCCATTTCTTGAGATCTACAAAGATGCCGATTGCTACAATCAGCTTAAAGAGATATTCCACTTTGATAGTGTGGAGCCATTGAAAAAGGCGGGCATCTCAGACTATTCTGCAACAGCGGCGACACGAAAAAAACAATTGGAGGCCCTGAAGCAAATCTTTTGGCATTTGGAGGAGAAGCGTAGCTTTGAGGGAATTGCCAAACCGGACGAATCGGTTATTAAACCACAAATCTATTCCAAAATTCTCAATTTAGCTGAGCAATTGCAGTCGAAGTATACGGACGATGAAATTGATTGGCTATTAATTTTTGATTCTGGTAGCACCACAGACAACAATGGATTACCCCATCATATTAGTACGGACAAGGAGCTTAAAGAATACTTTGCCAATTTTAAAACATTTCTAGAGCGTCTCCCCTGTCCACCTGTAGCCATTACCATGGCCCATTCGGCTCAAGATGACTATTGTCCACAGGATCAGGTGGCCTATATTGAAGAGCAGGTCTTGAAATTATTACGTGAAGTCTTTGGTGACCGTTTACATGAGAAGGCCATTTTACATTATATGGATGACCCTTGGGATGTGATGAAACTTTAAAAGATGACCAATTGTCAAATTAAGTCTGGGGAAGCACCAAATTTTTTTTCCTTCGTGGTGATTCCATTATACAATTCAGATAAATAAAACCAACAAATACACATAGAGAGCGAGACAGAGGGAGACAGAGCGCAGTGCGTGTGTGAGAGAGAGAGAGCGAGAGACAGACCGATATTGAAAGCGGAAGAGCAACATAAGCAAAAATATAAAATATAAAACGCATATAAAATCACATTTATAATTTTTATCATCCCAATTATACGATACGTACGTATTATATGAACAACATATGAATCACAATTAACACCAGGATAAACCAAATATTCAAAATTCTATACAAATCATACATAATCATGACGATTTCTGGATATATCATCTCATATATGGACTTCTTTTATTATGCAGTTAATTGGCTGATAAATCAAACACCAAAATAAATAATTATAACAATATTTCTTTATTCATTTGTATAATTAAAAACGAACAAGAAATCAAACTGTAGGAAAATTCGAATAGGAATGTATTTGGATAATTGTTAAAAGGAAAATGAATAAGAGTGAGATGGCACGACACAGAAAGGACAAAAGCAGTTGGATAGGATGAACAAATTCTATTAAAAGCTAACAATTGTTATGACGGATATATAGGTATAAAAGAGTGTGTTAAGTTGAAGAATTCTCTACCTTATACGGATTAGATCAGTTAGAATAGAGAGAAGATAGAGAATATTAAGGGGATATAGATTCAAGTGGAAACAGAATGGGACCAAAAAGGAGATAGCTAGAATGTGCATATATGAAGGAATATCTTTGGATATGAACAGTCAACGAATATTTGGAGAATATATCTTGAAAAGAATATATACATATATAAGATTAATATACCTACAATAGGAAATCCGAAAGAAAAGTAAATGAGCCATATTTAATAGATATACAAAGGCAAAAGTAGGAAATGAATTATAAAATAGTAAGTTTAAAATCCTTTTTCAAAGTTTCTGTTTATTTCAATTCTGAGATCTCATTCAGTTTTCTTTTAAATGTTTTATATTTTGAAAAGTTTTCAACTGGCTTTAATCAATAACTTTTCGTCTACTAACTATTTGTTTTTTTTTTTTGTATAATTTTTTAATTACTGATTGACCCCAATCGAGAATAATCAATAAGCCATTAACCTGAACAGTTTGCTTCTGTTGTTCAGTTGCGGTTTATAATTCAGTCGATTTGGAAGGTTTCCGCTTCTTAAATATATAATATAATATAATACAGTAAAAAAAACATTTAGTAAGTTCTACTTAAATCTAGTAAAACACTTTAGGCTTTGTTCTAGGTGAAATGATTCAACTTAAATCCATCCCTTGGCTTTATAACTCCTCTCTGTCGCCTTTGGCTTTTTGTTTTTTTGACTTTTTCGCTGTTAATGCCGGAAGCTTCTCTTCAAGGCACTGCCGCTCCTCTGGCACCTTGAGGACACTGTCCTCGCATAAATGTTGTTGCAGGGATTTGTTATCCTGCAATTTGAAATACCAATCGCTTATTGTATCCTCGTATTCCTCAAGCATATTCTCGCATTGCGTTTTCATTTGGGTTACTTCGACGGGAGGCTTATCCCACAGCTCATAGGGAATGCCCAGGTCGACTTTCACGCCCTTGTCCACCAGACCGTGAAGCGTTTGGAATGTTTGGGACATGCCTTTGGCAAATCTGGTACTATCGGAACGCTCTTTATGCAGATTGTATTCCAAGACTCGTTCGCACACATTCTCCAGTGATTCCAAAAGGCGGAGTTCACTTCGTCTGTATTCCGTACGCTTCTTGGGTCGCACATCATCTACTGAATAGCCAATCTCAATCACATCATGCGATTTGCCGGTTTCACTGAGTCTGGCTTCCAGTTCCGCGGCCAAAATTTTGCAGGCTTCACAACGGTTAGCGTACCGAACACCCTGCTCCTCCTCGGCGGTGCCAGGAGCCTGGGACTGGACGAGAGTCACCAGCAATATTGACACTAGTGGGACACGCATTTCTTCACCATATGTTTATTTAACAAGTTTTTAAATCTGGTAATTAGCCCTGACGTGGAAAATTAGCGATGAGTAGCTATTTACAGTTTGTCATCTCTATGAATCTGTTAAATTGCTTTTGTATGCATATTAACTCAATTTTGAGTCTGTAAAGGAATGTGTCTGTTAACGGTTGCGCGCCAATTCGAATTTTCACTTTTTAAACGCTGCCATGGGCAACGCGGTAAAAGCAAAACAAATTGTAGCCCCAACGATAGCTCCCCACCCCCAATACTAGTCATTCGGCTCCATAGTCAAATAACTTTCACTTTAGAAGGCCAAGACAATGTCAAACAAAAGATTTTATATACGTTTGGAGCTCCAACTACATGCGGTCGGTAGGATTTGTTTAAGGATTTTTGCATATTCTTAACCAATGATTCTTTTTTAGTTAACCTGCCCGGGAGTTTGGCTCTGTTCACATGGTTATTTAGAGGCAACCATCAAAACTTTGGGATATTACTTTCGCACTGGTGCCATGGAGCCACGATTTCCCATGCTGTGCCATGACCAATTCACCATGGAGGGCTACTTTAAGAGTGTGAGTTCGGTGGAGGAAATGCAAGAACTATTACGTGCTGAAAGACTGGAGATAACTCTGTGGCAAAATGGACGGAGATTGGCTTATTTCATTGGTTGCCTAGCCGATGTAATGCATCCAACGTTTCCTCGCTTGACCTGTGAGCATAGCTCAAATGTCCAGCTATTGATGAAGGCCACTCCAGCATTTCCAGGCATCTTGGCACCAAAGGTAGAACTTTCTGCAGAGATGAGCACCCAGAATAGACGAAAAGATTGCACTTGCTGTAATCAAATCCAGGAGAGAATCGACATTGAGAGACCCCCAATTAATCGACATGTCGAAAGCCAATGCCTGAGCCATTTGGAACCGGCAAGGAAACAACAAACTGTTTGTCATGCCAAGAAATCGAATTGCTCCATTGGATGCAGTTACTCACCGTTTACCACTAGCAGCAGCAGCGAGTTGGCACCTATCGAACAACAAAATCCAAGCAAAAGAAGGCTATCCACTTGCTCGAGTAGCACTCAATTGAGTAGCCTCAGTCGAATATCCTCATCAACGAACTGCACCCATGCATCATCATCTCAATGGGAGGCAGACGATCATCAAAGCACCTGTGACATATGCCAGGCTTATAGACGCATGTTTTCAAATTACTAAAAGTAATATAATTATGTATTCTAATGAAAATCTTAAAAGGACGTAAAATTTGTTGCGAAATTCCACAAGAATTTTCGAAACATCGATTTACATTCAAAAAAGAAAAAAACTCTATCCTAAAATAGGTCAAAGGTAGGTTTTTAAATCAGTCTGGGCAAAGACATGCACAATCAATGTGATGATAAGATTGTAGGGAGCAGCACGATCCAGTTCATCGCTAGCCAGTTGATTCCTCAGCTGTATGCAAGAGCGGGCAATGCATCGCAATGTGCTGAACACATATGGCTCCAGGGGTAAATGCAAACACACGAGTGTGGCATATAGCCAACGGGCTAACCACACATCTCGCAAAAGATCAATGTTGCTGCTGTTGTCATTGTCGTTACCATCTGTCTGGAATTGTGGCAGCCAAGTTGTGTACATCTCAAGTAAATGTTCCAGATCAATTTGACTGAGACGAAGCAGGGTGCTTAGGAGTGGCTGTTGATGTTTGCAAAAGTCATGCCATTTGCTCTGATCGGTTGTTAGTGGTGGCTCAATGGACTGGTCATATTTCTGGGCAGATAGTTCTTCGCGGAGAGAAACAACGTGAGAGCGAGCCGCCTGGAAGCTAGCCACTTGTGCAGCTTGCCACTCAGGTGTAGGCAGAAGGCATCTGTGTGGCGGCATGGGCAGACTTTCCAGCATCCTTGAAGAATTATTATTTTGAATTGCCTCGTTCTTGGCTTTTGCATATTTCTTGGTGACGACAGCCGGACAACGTTTCCTCTCGTACATCATATGGGTTAGATACTCTTCGCCCGTTTGTGGTATTTTCTTTGGATCAAAATTGGCATCTGGTTCATTTATTTCCAGGGCCTGTAGTTGAAATGTTTGCTCTTCTTGTTCGTTTCTTTGCATTTTTTTTATCGACGTTTTGTATTTGTGTTGATTCTGGATATTTTATTTGAACTATTTTTTTGGCTTTGATCTAGAGTTGAAGAAAACATAAATGGCATCAAAACAGCTGTGTAAGTGATACATTATGCAGCACTATGCTTACAAGCGTCACTTGGTTCGAGTTAAGCGCCCTCTAGCGGGTTCTTGCAAGGCCTTACAAAGTGTTGCCGCAGAATAACAATTGTCGCTACTTGAATTTAAAGAATTACCGTTTCGCTGACAAGTAAACGTAAATTTGAAATGGAATTTTGTATTGCTGGGCAAAATTCATTGGATTTGGCTTAAAGATGAGAAATATAAATAACTGAGTTTAGAAAATACCAAGATTTTCATCTGCTTCAACTGTTTGGATCATTTTCCAATGAAACCCAAGAATTCTTCATATTTATAGCCCTGAAAAACTTGGAATACTTTTAAAATTTATATTCTTTACTTGTTTAACTGTAGGTTTTTAACGAATAAACTATAAGTTTTATGTTATATATGTATGGGAATCAATGAGTTACTAAATTAAAGAGTTAACAAAGTTCAAGATCAGGATAAAAAGTCAAAATTCTACTTAAAATTTTGTATTTTGTCTTTTTGTCATTTTGTTTTGTATTAAATTGCCGCTTGAATTGAATTTATAATTGCCTTGACTTAAGACTTGTATGAAAAAGGATAATTTTAGCGTTTTAGTGGCAGAAAATGTACCAACAGATTTTGCAAGCTATTGAAATAGACAAGGAACAGCAATTTTATAATTAACATACAAAAAGGACAAAAGACAAAGCGATCTTACCCAAGTTTAATACAAAAGCTTTTTGTTTTTTACTTCTCTAACGGTATATATATATATATAGTTGGTCTGAGGCTTCTGGTCCTTGTCCTGTCATGGCTTATATTCGCCTTTTGTGTATCTTCTTATATTGCTCTCACCCTACCCCCTCCCACTTTCAACAGCTGCTACCCATCCAAACAATAATAGGGCTATAAAAAAAGCATTTCATAATTGTCTTATGGAGGACTTTGGACATTGGAATGGAAACCAGACTCTCCGACACTACCGACTCAGTCCCATTAAGCTAAGATTCAGGCAACTGACTCAGGTGTGTCTTGTCCAGGACCTTTTGTGTGCTCTCTACCTTGGGTCATAAAATAGCCCATAAGAAAAAAAAAGGAAGAAAAAATAAGAAGAAAAATAAGAAGAAAGTTGAGCTCAATTAGCTGTCAAATGCAGACGACAGGAATGGGCTGGTTGTGTGTGTGTGCAATTTGTTTTTTGCCTTGTTGTTGACCTCCTTTCATTGAATTTGCAAAATAGTTATGCAGCATTAAAAAAATGTTTATTAAATTTTCCTGTAAGCAAAACGAATGAGAGAAATTTAAAATTCATTAAAAAACACAGCAAAAAACACATTAGCCAAGGGCAAAAAAAAAAAACAGACAAAAAAGAGATAGAACGTGAGAGAAAGAGACATATGCTCTTGTCGAATTGAAAATGCAGACAGTTTTTCCTTCTCTCTGTGTGTGTGTGTGTGGGAGTGTTTTTCTACCTCCCTCTCTTTCTCTCTATCTTTCTGTGTGTGTAAGGAAATAAGGAAATCATAAAAGAATTGTTAAAAGACAGCTACAAAAAAAAAAAAACAAATAAAATAAAACAAAAAACAAATATTTTTATTTTTAACAAAGTATTCGACGAAATTGATACTCTTTCATATAGAGCAATAATAATTTAAATATGCTATATAAGAACTATATATACATATATATAATACTAAAATATTATTTTGTTGCTCATTTTGATTAGAATTAAAAAGTTTCTATTAAATGCATTTTTGATTTTATATTAATTGAAAAAAAACTTTTATCAAATTGATTTTGTTTTATATTTTTTTTATTTATTTATAATTATATAATCATTTAAGTCTTGGGTCTTTTAGGAAAATGTTGTTTCCTTTTTGATTTCAATTTTTAGAATCAACTGTTCAAACCAAAATACAAATTTTTAAATAAGAAACATTTTGAAGATTTAAAACCAAGTTCTACAACTTTAAGGCGTCCTTTTTTAAATTATTAATTTAAAAAATAATAAAGTAAAGTATAAATATAATAAAATGTAACTTTTTTTATGTTACTTAAAAAAATCCCCTCTCTCCTTTCACTTTACTTATATTAAAACATTGAAATAAATTCAAATTGCAAATCATTTTTATCACAAGACTTCCTTTAGAACTGGTTCCAGAGACTGACTGAAAATTATTCTATTTAGAGTGACCATATTTTGCAACTCTATAAACAGCTTTTCTTCAATTTAAAACACTAATTAAGTTTATAAGATGAGGAATCTAACTTTTGTTTAAAGTTATATATAAAATTATATTTATTTTGCTTATATGATCACTGGAACACCAATTCAGATTATGAGACAAAGATTCCTATTTAAATATAAAGTAAATAAAAATGTATATTTCTTTTACTTAAATTGTGATTTAATAAAAAAAAAAAACACAAAATACAGTTAAAAGACAAATATCGTAAATCAAGCTAAAAATATTGCCTATAGTTTTTATATTTCTATATAATTTAAATTGTAAAAATTATAAAAAAACAGAACATTGCCCATTTTCTGTATTAATTTGCCTTGAGAGATAAAATTTCTGAAGAAACTGTTAAGTAACATGATCTTTCTTTTGCTTTGTTTTAAACTTTACAGTAGTAGTAACAGCCCAGCAGTCTGGCCACACCGTCTGTTAAAAAATTAAATTTCATATATTTGAAACAAACATATTAATATTAATCCATAAAATAGCTAAAAAATATGCAAAAAAAAAGTTAAAGGAATGCAATTAAAATGTTAAAAGAAAGCAATAAAGTTGTTGCTTTAATTTACAAATTTTTTGAGTATTTTAAAATTTAGTAATATAAACTGAGCACTAAAAAATGTTTTTATTATAGAATTGAATTTTGATTCCTTTTTTAAAGAAATAAAATATTAAAAAATATCAATAAAAAACCAATAAAATAAATATTACAACTTAAGTGAATTAATAAATTTAAAATGGGAAAAAATAGTTTTAGGAAAAAAATGTTAAATGTTAATTTAAGAGAGTATTTATCTCTCTTTCTCTCTCACTCATGCTTGGTCTATATGCCTATCTATATATAAAGGGTATTCGATAAAGCAAATGGTATGGCAAGGCAAGGCATGGCATGGCATGTGGGAAACGCGTTGACAGGGCAGACATTGTGTCGCTGGTGACATCTTTTCTTCTCATCCTCATCTTTATGCTTCCCCTATTCTCTCCCTCTTTCTCTCTCTCTCTCTCTTTCTGTGCACCCTCGCCATCTCACTCCATGGCATTCTATGGCACTCTGTCCACTAGCCTGACGCGCTTTTCCCAATTGTCTCTTCATCGCGTGTAAGTGGAAATGCCGAAAGGAAAAAAAAGAAGAAAAAAAAAAAATGCGCTGCATATGGTTTTTTTTTTTTTTATTTTTGCGCTGTTGTTGTTGTTTTTCCTTTGTGAGTGCTGCACTGAAGTTTTGAGTTTCCTTTTTGGCTCTGGCTTGGGCTTTGGCTTTAGCTTTCGTTTTGCTCGTAAAACATTTTGTATTTCCTTTTCTTTTTCTTTTTACAGCAAACTAATTTCCATTGTTCGGTCCTTTCTGACAGACACAAAAAAAAAAAAAGAAAAAAAAAAAACAAAAAATTCAGTTCAGTTGTGACGACGCATGCATAAAATATGCTACCCAAAGAGGGAGAGAGCAATATTCAGAAAGAAAGAGAAAGTGTGCGACAGAGGAGACATGGAGAGTGTAGAAGATGTCGGTGATATCGGAGAGGGAAGGGTGGGGGATAAAATAAAGGCATACACACAGTTCTTATGTTTATCTGTTTGCTGGTTGTGCGTGTGTGAGAGTGTATATGACAGGCCTTTAACTACCCCTTCACTCTCCCCTGACTACAATACACTTTCCTCTCTTCCCCCCACCCCTTATAAATTTATTAACCCGCAACGAATGAAAATTTTGTGCTGCATGCGCGCCTTTTAACCTTTTTCTCTGTGTATCTTTAATCATTTTTAATTGAAATGCAAAAGGTTTTTTGGTCCTTTGCCGCAATAAGGACAACAAGATTTAACGTTTAATATAAACAGCAACAAAAAACAACAAAAAGAAAATATTGAAAATTTAGAATGGTTAAAAAAAACAACTGAAAGTTGATTCCTTTAAGGAGCAATCGATGAAACTTTTAATGATCGAAAAAGCTTTAGCCAAATAATGATGTGACATTTTAACAGTTATTTTTATATATTGCAAGTGATTCAATGTCACCAATTAGCCAAGTTAGATAAGGACAAGGAATCACAAGTATGGAAAAAATATCCTTTTTCAATAAAAAGGCAAAGAAACGAGGACAAAAGAAGTCGTTCTATAACCATTCATTGAAAGAGAAGTTAAAGTAATATGAATTACTTTAATACCCTACTTTTTTTTTTTGTACAATTCCTTATAAACTATTTGCTATATAATCTTTCACTTTTTTAGCTACATTTGACTATATATAGATATATATTATATATTCATGACAAATCAATTAGTTATGGACACCAAAAACCAAATGAAATCTCCTCATGGATTTTCTGTTTCCATTTTGAAACTAAATTAAAATTAGTTTCCGGTTTATATATATTTGTTATACCCTATATAAAACTAGGGTATATATATATTTTTACAAATCAGAGTTGTGTCCTGAAATATGTCAATTATATAACTAATATTACAAGTTAATAGGAAATGTCAAAAAACAAAGTAAAATTAATATTTAGAAAATTTTTTAAAAATATTTAAAAAAATATTTAGTTAGAAAATTTATTATTATTAAACTTATTATTTATTTATTATTAATATTAATTTATTTAAGTTAATATTAAATTTATTTATTTTATTACACTTTTGTTTTATTTTCTTTTCTGTTTTCAATTTTCATTTTTTATCTAACTTTATTTATCTAAAAAAAAAAGGATAAAATTGTTTGATTTGTGGTATAAACAGGAAACGGAAATGACATGAATGAATATATGCACTTTTCACTTTTCTCTTTATTTTTCATTTTTCTTCCATCTTCTTTTTTTTCATTTTTACCGCCAATCATTAAGTTTTCATGAATTCAATGGGAGAAATTTTTGCATTTTGGCCATAATCGATTTAATAGAGATTGATGAGTTTAGTTGAAGAGCGCTGAAACTTTGCAAAATTGAAATGAAATATTGCGCATACACACACACACACACATACACAAATAGACACACATACATAAAGATAAAACACATACCCCAGAGAGATGTGAGAATTTATTCAATCTAAGCTAAAGTTTTTGCTAAAACAATTCGCAACATTTATTGCCTCGACCTTTCTTGTGATAAATTTCTCTTTATTTCTTTTACACCCTCTCCTCCCCATCCCTCTCCACGCATACCCGCAGTCTCTGCACACACACACACACATTTCCTGCCAATGGGTAATCTAAATAATTAGGCAAACTCAATTAGATTTGTTAGAAACAGACAGAGCAAGAGCAAAATCAAGAGCGAGACCGAAAGATATCATTTGTATTTTATCTGCCAAGGATAAAGGGCAAAGTCAAGCATCTTTTTTTTTTTTTTTTTTTGCCAAAGGCTTTGGAAATGTTTTCTGTGTTGATTTGATTCCGACAAGGCATATGAGATGTGATGAGACACAGTGCCAAAGAGATTGAACTAAGAAAAGCATGACGACATGAGAGAGAATCTTTATATATATCTTGAATATATACAAATGTATATATATATATACACTGCGGGTCAATAGGCTAGCATCCAAAAAAGATAATCTGATCATCTTAGTTTATCAAATATTAAAAATATAGAAAAAAAAGTCTTTAAATGGATTTTTTTTTCATAAGAATTGATTGAACTTTTCCAACTGAAAAGTGTTTTTTTAGGTTAGTTTTGGGAAAGGGGAAAAATTTATAGTTTCAAAATCAAAATTTATTGTATTAGATCAACAGAGAATTAAACTGATTATTCCAAATTTTATCTTTGTTATGTTTAGAATTTAACTAAAAGAACTTACGCAAAGGATTGCCCTAACTTAATAAGCGGCAGTGTATTTTTATAAAACTAACTTTATCTGTATTATTACGTATACGACATGTTTTGTGCATAAATGGCATCTGTGGTGTCATTTATATTCCATTCGTTCTCTCTTTTAAGATTTAACTAAGTTCATAAATAAACTAAGTAAAGAAACCAAAAAAAAAGAGGTAAATATGATGAAGAAAATTATAAGTTAATATTACGTATACGCCATGTAAATGTGAATAGTAAATTTGTAATTAACAGAAGAGTTTCTATAAATCTATAAATGATACATTAATAGTCTAAATTTTTATTTTAAGGTATTTATGATTAAATAAAATTAATCAAAGAGAAAAATTTAACTTTTCTAACCTGAACCAGTAAATAAATATATTTTATGCGATAGTCAAGGAAAACATCTTTATGTTTGTCAGTGTAGAAATTGTAGAGTCTAGACAGAAGAGGAAGAAAAACTTTAGAGAGTTGCCGTATAATAGAAAATACCTTTGTGTCCATTAGTTTCTGGAATGTTTCAGTTGCATACCAGCTTAAATGCTCATGGGTATGCCAAAGGAATGGCTTAAATGGTAAACTAAAGCTACTGCCAGATGACATTCTGCATATATATATATATATATATATATATAGTCATAAAGATACACTTTATGGGGTAGAAAGGTATATAATAAAAACAAAACAAACAGAACTAAAGAATCTCTACTGATAAAATTTAAACTTAAAATTTATATTTACAGAGACTTCATCTTCTTATTTATTTATATCAATTCAAATGTTATTAATTATATATATGCTTCTATAATTAAACTACATTACACAAAATGTACACTCCACTCTTCCCCCTCTCTTTCTTTCTTTCACTTGTTCTACCTTTTTTTTACTCTGTCGCGCCACTTGCATTAAAATGCTTAAAAAAATATAAAGAAGGAAAGAGAAATTTGTTTTCATATGGTTTTCCTTTTTTTTTGTTTTTTTTTTCGCTTTTGGTATGTTGTTTTTGTATGCTTTTGATATACCTGGGCGTATTTTTAGAGCTCAAGGTCGTTAAAGCAAAACGGATGCTCATGCGGATGTGGATGATTTGAAAAGTGGTAGGCAACAGTTGGGGCAACTTGGCAAACGGTCGAGGGGAGGGGGTGTTGAACCGCCGTCGACGCCTTGAGATGAGGAAAAAAAAAAACCCTTTTTCCTCTATTTCTCTCTTTCTTTTTTTTTAACTTGTTGCAAAAACAAAAAAGCGAACTGCAATTGTCGAGGCCTTGACTCTGGGTGTCCTTGTAAAAGGAGAGGAGACATAAGGTGAGGTAAAACGTAAGGTATATGAAGCAAAAATTTGAAAAATTTGTTAGAGCTCAAGGATGGCGAATATGAACTTATGCACATACAAAGATGAGAAATGAACCGCAACATTAAGGCACAAAAAGGAGGGATAGGCGCAGGGTCACTATAAAAAAAATATATTGGCACATTTAATAGTATAGCAAAGATCTTTATAACTTTCTAACTAGATTTTGTCATTGAACAGCTAGTTTGTTAGTTATAGAGCAATTGTAATTCTATTTTTGATGCTAAGATAAGATTATTTTGATTTAATTCAATTAAGAATTCGAACCTACAATTTGAACTTGGACTTTTTGCGTTTCAGAGATTGATCACTACCTTATAAAACCCCAAACCGAAACATATTTTCCTATGACCTATGATTATTGACTTATACTTAATAAAAATTATCCGATCTGATCAATTCTTAAACTTGCTAAAGTTAAACATCTCAAAAGCTTATCTACCAAGTTTCAATCACGTAGCTTTAGTTTTAAGGTATAAAATGGGCAAAGAAACAGACAGACGGACATGGCCAGATGGACTTGGCTATGGATGCTGATTAAGAATATATATGTGCACCGATCCGGCGAAATTTGTTTCGCAGATGATCTTCCGTTACCCGTGAATATGCTACTTATAATTGACCAAATGAAAAACTTTAATTTGCCACTTCCAGATCACAAATTTTTAAGGATAGCCCTTGTGATTTGGTAACAGACATGGCGAATGCAAAGATCGATCTTTTGCAAAGTTTTGGTTGGTTTATGTTTCAACCTTTATTCAGAAAGTTTATAAATTCAATTGAATAGTTGGTAGCTTCATGTTCATTTGTTACGCAGTGAATATATATCTATATACTATATAAACTATAGGTATATGATTGAATAATGAATTAAATTATTAAGAAAACTAGTTTAAATGATTAAAGTAGTAGATTTCCACTTCTATAGCTTACCTTTTTGAGTCAGTTTTAAGCATCTTAAGTAATTATATCCTAAATATCCATTGAATTATTTAAGTCGAATGTGTGTGGGTGTGCGTGTGTGTGTTGTTTCCATTATACATCAGCTGCACATTTCTCTTTTACACCCATTGGCATTGTCCATCTTGATTCTGTTGAACATTTTTGCCATATTTTCCAGATACCAATTATGAAGCAGTTCATAAATCATCATCACATTCAATTAGTTCAGTGGCATACCACCCCTCACACACACACACACACGTACACTTTTAGAAGGCAAAGAAAATCAACGAATTTTCTATGCACTTTCTTTTTTCTAACATTATTTAAACGAAATTATTTGTTACTCTGCATTTTGTTTATTGAATTTGTTTCTCATAATGAAAACTCATTTTAATTTTTGCATATTTTTTCAAAAAGTGTTTCAAAAATAGATAAACCAATGGAATAAACCCAATATAAAGTTCATTTCAATTGACGTAAACTGATTTATTAGCTTCTATTTTGTGAAAACAGGTAACTGATAACTGAGCTGATATACAAGAGTTAGAGCTGTGGACGAAAAGAAGAATATGGCTTAAAATTTCAACTTTGGTATTAAGAAAATTTTAAAGGTTAAGCAAATTATTAAAATAAGAAAAAAAACACAATAAAAACTTAAATTAATTTATATTTATATATAAGTAAAACAAAGTTAACCAAATGGCCTAAAGTGAAAGTAAATTAAGTTAAAAATAAAAAAAATGAAGAGTAACAAAAAAAAAAGTTACATTAAATTTCTGTTTTGTTCTGCTTTCTTGATGCAAAAAAAAGAAGAAAATGAAGAAAATTTTCCCAGACATTTGTTACTAACTAAAATATTTATTTTACCTTTTTGTTTTTCTTTTGAGTTTTTGGTTTGGTTTTTCACTTTCTTTTTTTGTTTTGTTATGTTTATGTTGAGTTGAGAAATAAAAATTTAAGCATCTTTTGTTTGAAAATTTCTCTCATCTTTTATTGTTGCACGTTTCAACTTACTTTAGTTACAGTTTTACAGTTAGTTTTTGCGCTTCATCTTCTTGTTTGTGTGACATTAGATTTACATATACATATCTGTATTTGTATATATATAAAACACAAAAACAAAAAAAAAAACTTATTTATTGATTTATGCCATTGACATTTAAACATTAACTAACATGAGGCGATAGTTAAATGAAATTGAGTTACAATAATCAAGAATTCGAATTCACCTTAATTTCTTAACAGCATTTTTAATATTAATATGATTTTTTTTATTAAATATTACATTTAACATATACATACGTATAAATTGTTGTTGCTTTTTGTTTGTTTTTTAGGCCAAGCTCATAGTGAAAAGTGGGGGGGAGGAAAAAAGCTCTGAAAGAGGGTTCATTTTTTTTTGTTCTTATTTTTTCTTTTATATTTTTTTTTTTTTTTATATTTGTTTTGTAGGAAAGTAAGGCAGCAATTTATAAAGAAGTTTGTTTGTTTTTTTCTTTTCTGTATTTATTATTTGTTAGTTTTTGTTGTTGTTTCTACCATATTGTAACTAGAGGAAAGTAAGGCAGCAAGTTAAGAGTAGAGAATTGATTTATCCTGGTATTTCAGCAAGTGCTTTTGTCACATTTAAGCGGTTTTGTTTTTATTTTTGTTTTTTAAATATACATTTATAAACATTAATTTATATATATATATATATTTGTATAACTACAGATATATATAACTATGTATATCGTAAATATGCTAATATTATATGCCTGGATATTTCCTTATTCTTTTTCTGTTACTAATATTATAACTAGCCCATCTAACAACTCAGTACAAATTCTAGTATTAAGTTTTTTTAACATTATCCATTTTGCCTTTTTGCTTATCATTTTTTGTTTTGTTTCAACCAAAGTAAAAAAAAAAATGGAAAAAGGAAAAAAAGGGTGTTTGCATTAGGCAATGCCTTATCTAAGTCGGTATGCCGACTTTAAGATACCCTTTACCAAGTCCACTTTAATACGTTCCAAAATTGTTCAAGTTGTGTGTGACAATTAAAATATTTTTTATTAGACTTGACATATAAACGGATAGACATTTGTTGTTGCACATAAATAAGAATGAAATCTATGTTTAATCACTAAAATATATATATGCTATATAGTATGTTGATCCATATCTATCTATAAATTCAACAAAATATATACAAATCAACTCTATTATAAGGAAAACAAATATTTAGAGTATAATTAAACATTTCTCAACACTGCAAAATGTTTCCTTTTGCCTATGCGGTATAGGGTATTGAAAGTGTAGTATACTTTTAGGGTAATTTTGTTGAATTTTGTAAAATGATTTGAATATAAAATGAACTTGTTAGTTTTTAATTGATAAATATAATATCTGAAAAAGGCAATTCTATATAATTTCTATGTTAAAGATAAAAAACAATTTTTCCGACTATATTTGTATATAACTATATTTTCAATAAAAAAAATCTAAAATTTTTGTTTCTAATTGTTAGAAGAAGTTTCTAATATAAATGATTATAGCAAATTGAGAAAAACAAAATAATAAACAATTTTGCTTAGATAGATAAATCAGATTAAGTTGATCAGGTTACTATAACTGTATATATAAAATGCATTCTGTTGTGTCTTAAATGGCATCATTAGAGCTAGACATATTAAAAGATATATATAATTTTATATATGCCATATGTTAATTTGAATAGTCGGTGCTATTTTATATGCTTGAGAAAATAATATTGTATAAATGTTTCCAATTAATTGACCAACACAATGGAACAAATGAAAACCACAAAATGTACGTACATAATAGTTGCTGGTTGATTAAACCAGTTCCCTGTGCATTTATATCAGATTTCCTATAATTGCTTATGGTATACAATAAATACACGCATATATGTACGTATGTATGTATGTATGTGTGTGTGTGTGTATTCATTACAAACAATATATAGATAACCCCAATGCATAATTAATTGTAAGTATATAATCATTTCATTTCATTTGATTTCAATATCAAAAGCAGTTGCCAATTATGCTGTTATGACACTAGTTACAATTGCTCAATTGAATGACATCACTTTAGGCCACATTCAAATATACTTTATATACATTTATTGTTTGAAATCATTGCAACAGTTTGAATATTAACAAGTTGTTAAAACCGTTAATTAATAAGTCTTGTTTGTATACGTCTAATTGATGTGGCTTAAAATTCTTTAAGAATTCAAATAAACAGACCCATTTCGATCTAAGCTCAGAGCAAATTTTTCATTTAGTTACACGGTTCCAAGTTCTATGGCAAAGCTAAAGATAATACAGTGTTGGAAGTGTTTACATAATAGAAAAGTGTTGAAGTGGAATTCATAATAATAAAGTGTTGTAATTAAACTAATAATAGTAAAGTGTTGTAAAGTGAGAGCTCTTGACAGGCAAGTGTTGAAAGTGAACGAATAATAAATAAAAAAAAATAATGGAGGCTGAAAAGTAAGACTGAAACACTTATGTTTAATTGCTAATAAAAAGTATTTCCGTAGATAATGAGACAGTATACAAATATGTCATAAACAAAGCAGTGTAAAAAGCGAGAATGATAAGGGAACTCTTCTGCTTTTGGACTATATGGTAACTTCATACATTGTGGTTATAATATCATAAATCTGCTCTACTAAAAAGAGAGTATTCTCTTAATTGAAAGAAATTGGAAAAGCGCAGTCTTAGTCTTTTGATGTATTTGGGAAAGAAGTAAACAAAATGTTGATTAGATTTAGTTTTATCTATAAGTCCATTAATTTATCTAATAAAGCAGATGTATATCTTTTCAATTAATTGAAAACAATAATAAGAGTAGTACTAAAAATAGAATTTGTTTAATAAATAAACCGATTTTTATATTTTTAAACAATTTAATGTAAATTAAAAAAGAGAAAACTATAATTAAAAGTGAGTATAATTCATTTATTGCTCTTTCTCGAGTTGGTTGTCCAATTAGTGTCATTACAGCATTATATTGTAAATTCGTTATTTATATTTTATTTAGGATAGATACATAATATACAAGTTAAATTGTTAGTTGAAAAGTTTTCTTTTAGGCACTTACTGCAAAAGAAAATAAGTGTGTTTGTTTATATTTTCCTTTATCCTTTTTTCCTTCTTTTGAATGTTTCTTTTTTTTCATATCTTTCATATCAAAATATTTATTTTCTTAGAAGGAGCTTAGGAAATGCAAGCAGCAATTTCTTAAATATTACAAAAAAAAAACATGTATATATATATATATATGTATATAGGTATATATGATAATTATAATTAAATATATATATATATATATATTATAATGAAACTCTGGCAAGCCTTTTGAAGCAGTTTATTAAATGTTAAGCCTTTAGATTTATTATATTATTTTCCATTTTTTTTTTTCATATTTTCCTTTTTTTTTTGGATTATTCGTTTGTTCACTTTTGTCATTGATAGTTTTGTATATCACAAAAAATTTACTCAAAGTCTGGCTGACGTAGACCCAATTTACTCCTGAACCCCGACATATGTTTACCCAGACTGCGGCCCACCGAGGACGACATGGACGTGGATGATGCTGATGCTGATGATGGATTGTCCAGGCCGTATGTGGTTTGATATGTGACTGGGAAATCTGGCGTCGGGGCCAGGAGTAAACCTCACGTTCTCACAAATTTATAAACGATGAGAAAGACCATAAAGGATAGTGCCACTAGGACCACAGCAGTGACCACTTTGGCGCAGGTATTCAGGCCAGACTCATGAGGATTCAATGGCCTGGAACTAGTATGAGTTGCAGATCTTCGACGCTTGGTGGCCAAGCCTCGAGCGAGAGCCGGAAATGCCAACGATTGGGTAAAGGTTAGCTTATGTATCGACTCGCTTAGACTATAAGGACCCACCGAGCCTCGAGCAGCTGCCCTTAGTAATACATATTCCAGATCTAATGCATCGAATAGTGAATAGCGAGCTGTCATTGTTGAGGAACGTCGACGATCTTGACGAGAGTCACGCTCTCTATCAGATTGTGGCTGCAGCCAGGGATCGGAGACGCGCTGCTGTACGCCCGCCGCGCCCACAGCATAGGCGGAGCCGGAGGAGCCAGCACCACTGCTGGTGGCTAAGCCACCACTACTGCCACCACCACAACCACCAATACCAACAATACCACCACAACCGGACACTCCGCTCACTCCTGCCCCGCCCAGGCTGACCGCTGCCACGGATGTAAGCGACGACGTAGTCGACGACGAGGCCGAGCACAAACGTAGATTAGTGGCCAAACCATTGTCATGGAACTCTGTGGCATCTTCAATCGATGTCTGATCTGGGGACGTTTGGGCACGCTCCAAAGCAGCTGCATGTTTCATTCGTAACGCAAACAGACGTGCATGATCCGGATGCAAAAGAGCACTCGATTTGCGTCTACCAGCTGCTCCGCTACTTGGCACCACACAAATGCTATTTCTCATTCCCCGCCTACCAAGTGACAAATTCGGCGATCCCTGTGTAGGTGTACTAGTGGGCGAGACATGACAGGATCCTCCGCCAGTTTGACCCAAGGGAAGACCATGCACTGCAGATGAACATTAAAAATAACCAAAAATATCGAATAATGTACGAAAAAATATATATAATGGATTAACTTATCATCTTTTAAGTTTCTAAAAAGCTGTGTGAATTATATTCGAGAGATAATTAAGATATATACTAAGTTTTAGTAATACCTTAAAATTATCTTAGTATCAAATAAATATTTTAAAATTAGCTCAAAATATAAAACTATTCGGTTAAGTTTAGTTTAAGTTTAGAAAACATTGCAAATCGCTTAGTTTAGTTATAATTCCCAACTGGTTTAGGCTTATAGAAATGTTATAGAATTAGAGTTTTCTTTTGCTTTACCATGTACTCCTGGTGGTGCTATAAAAGCATTTGGTGATGGTGATGCCTGAACTGAATCGATGCCCGAATCACCAGCATGCAGGGTATCACAGTACAGTGAACTTCTACGATCTGTACTCAGACTCAAATGATTGTTGTCACGTCGGGATTGGGAACTGTTGTTTAGGCTATTATTACCGCTACCACTGGCTGTTGTTGGACTACTGACACTTGTCTCCACAATGGCGGGAAAGATGAACGATTGGCCATCGGCTTCGCCACGCGGTGAATCCTGCAAGAGTCCAAATTGATATGAGAGAGGAAACTGCATTGTTTTTGTTGTTCTCGTTTATAACTGAATTGGTTCTATTTAAGAATGGTTTTAAGTGCTGTGATGGGGAAAGGGTTAGTGGTAATAAAAGTGGTTTCTTTCTTTTGGTGGTTAGTTTAACGATAATAATTGTTTTTTTTTTTTTTTAATTTCTTTTGTATAAACAAAGTGTCTGTGGAAAGAGAGAGAGAGAGAGAGTAAGAGAGAGCGAGAGAGAGAGAGAGAGAGTATGCGATATTGATTTGGTGTTTCTTTTTATTTTCTTTTGTGGTATTACTTACATAGTGTAAAACGGGTGCAAAATAACAAAAAAATAAAAAATTAAAAAAGTAAATAAAAAAAAAACAAAAAACAAACTCCCAATAAATATTCACAGAAAGAGTAATTCAAAATATTAAGATCGAAAATTGTTTTGGGACGGGTTAAAGAAAAAGATGTCTAGCCCAGGTTATAAATGGGGTAGATTTTGTTAATATTTATTACATATTTTAGTTTTTCATAATATTATATTCAGTTTTTAAAAAGAAAATGTTTACTTTTGAGCAATTTATCTTTAAGAAATGTATAAGTGAAATTATCTAATTGTTTTAAAAAAATTTCTTGAATTTATTCAAAGGCATGCAAAAAAAGTCTAAGAATTAGTTAAAAGATATGTGAAGAAGAGACAGAGAGCGAGAAACAGAGAGACTTGATAAAAAGTAATGAAGAAAAACATGATTTTGAAGAAGAAGGAGAACTAAATATTGTGGAACCATACCCGCTGGCCCTCGGGACCGCTGTTACGACGCAACTGTACGAAGCCCTCCTGGCGCAATAGCGGCTATACCACACCAACAATACCGTAAAACCAGCGCAAAAAAACCGAAACCATAACACGCAATATGCACACATAGACACGCACACACACACACACATACAAGCAATAAGTACATATGTTTTGTTTGTATATATATAAATATATATATATATATGTGTGCGTGTTTATGTGTGTATGTATATGCATGTATGTATGGGTGTGTATAGATGGTTGGGAAGAAGAAGAGAAAAGTTGTTTTGAAAAACAAATTAACACAAGAGAACACTAACCACAACATAACCTCACTTAAACCAAAGCACCCAAAAAAAAAAAAAAAAATAAAATAAAGTAAAAGAAAAAAAAAAACAAAATGGAGTAACGGAAAACTAAAAACTGAAATTGAAACACTGTTGGCAGGTTCTTTTTTTTTCCTAGTTGGTATTGTTGTTATTCTTTCACATAGGACATACACATAGACGACACAGACAAATGGTCACTCACTCACACACACACACACACACACACTTAGTCAGCCATTCAATGAGACAAACACACTGTTACTCAAACACACACATACACACAGACGTATGCATTTATGTATGTTTATTCATATCGAACGCCTACATACCTGACTGGGCCACACCTGAAGCAATGGCAGGGAACAGGATGGTTTATTGTTTGTGGTACCGGAACCACCGGAACCGCTACCAATTCCCGTTGATGTGCCCGCCGCACCGCCATTGGCCGCTGATGATGTGGTAGTACCAGAGCCGGAGCCCTGCGAGAGGCTGGTATAATGCAAATGATTGAAACGTTGTGCATCGCTACCAGTCGCCGCCGCTGCTTTTGTTCGTGTTGGACTCTCATATCCCGTGGAATCGTCCGAGGAT